>RDPX01000227.1:109914-171127 GCA_003991215.1 Morbakka virulenta
GTCTCTCTCTCTCTCTCTCTCTCTCTCTCTCTCTCTCTCTCTCTCTCTCTCTCTCTCTTTCTCTCTCTCTGTCCAAAATAACTCTCTATGATCTATAAACTATAAACCTTACTCTGTAAATTTTAATGTTATATTCTGCTTTGTTTTCTTGCATGTTCACTATCTATAAATTATGTCTCCTTCTACTTGTGTTATCCTTAAGGCTATTTAACCAAGTGTCATTGAAAGCGTTTTTCAATACATACGTTACATGGTACGTGACTAGCTTTCTGACGGTCTGAAACCTGCCGCTAATTTCTAGCATGTAAGAGCACGTTCTAGTGTCATATTCGAACTCTCGTGGATAAAAAAACAAACAAAGGGGTGCTGTTGTGTTTTCTACAGGAGTTACCGAAGTTCTAATTTGGTAACAAGATAAGACAAATATCACGTGAAAAAAAATCTAAAATTACTCATAACTGTTTAAGTTGGTTATATTATCAAAAAACGTGTGCATGGAACGGAATACGAACAAATGTTTAAGGCTACACACTCTACCAACCGACCTCCAATTAAATGTGCAATTATTTCCCCATGTCCCTTATCGTTGGGCAAAAATTGTAAAAATAATATATTATGGACGGAAAGGTTTGTTTAAATCCAATCTATCTTGCTAATATTATTTTCACAATATCGGAAATATCAAATGAGTTATAAAAAAAATTTTCAACATAGCAAATTCTTTCCTTCTCAAGGGATCAGAAAAGAATGTAATTCTCAAGCGCAATATAATTTTTTTCCGGCATCCAACACTTCAGATTTTGTTCTCTTTTGAAAGTGTGTTGAATAATTTTATGCTTAAATATAAGATTTGATACTGCCAACACTAAGACGACCAACCATTTAGTTCTTGTTGATTAGAATTGTCTGATTGTCTCGCCATAGTAAGGGAGTATTGCCGATGGACTAAAACAAATCCTATTGCATTACTTTTGTTTACACTCAATGTGCAATTTTACTCTGAAACTACCGTCGCATATCGCACTGGATAATCGCGCTGGGTAAGTAAGAAAACTTCTATCTAGCCAATGGAATAGGGCGTGGGGGAAGATTTCTTACCCTAATAGTGACCTCTTTTGGGTTTTAAAGAGGAGTAAAGGCGTTATAGATAAGGGATTTTATACTTTTGACAAAATAAAAATGAGTAACATAAACTAAATATTTCAACTTACTATCTGTTTGTCAAAGCCATAATGTCCAGTACCATACGTTGTTACAAGAGAAGATGCACATGATTCCAGATACCATGGTTTTGCACCAGAATCTGTTGCTGTACTAACTGAAATGGTGTAAATACTGTTGGTGTAGCCGTCACAGTTGCAGTTATCGTAATGATGTCCTCCATTTCCAGAGGCCCAGACAAATATGTTACCTTTGCCTCCGCGTCCCTGCAGTGAATTTGGTCATATGTTTATGAAATACTTAAAACATTATCTCCAAGATGTAAATGTGACATCAACCTTAACCCCTGAGCCTTTTTTACTGTAATTTTAGTCCTATTAATTTACTATAATTGCTTTTAAAATAGTAAATCTATCAACCTAGGAATTTATTAAATCATTCGCTTTATGTGATGTTTTTACCCAAACTAATCCCGAATTGAATAGTCGTAAAAATTAACATTAGAACACATCACCACCATTATCACCAAAATAACAATCATCCTGCATGAGCATGGTCCCAATGAACCACTCTTTTCATTCCTGTTACTTGCTGTGCAGTTTTCCCTCCTTTTTCTCCATCTTATTTTGCCAATTGTACCTGGAATAGTCTATTAGCAACAAAATGAAATTTTGGCCACCAAAAGTGTGTTTGCTATGAATACTAATGCATTTTTGCGTGATAGCAGGTGTAACAGACGTACATATCTTTTCAAAGCTAAACAATAGTGAAAACGGTATCGTCCAGAAACTTAGCTATAGATGGTATACAAACTGTTTTTGAAGCAAAAGTCTTTCGTTGTGAAAACGTGTGCAATGAAAACTCTCTCTTTTATAACACTACACAGTTCTCGACCAACCAAGAAGAAATGCCTTCCGACGGGGTTACTTTGGGAAATGATTCGTATGTCTTGCCATTCAAAGTGTATTGCGCGCTTTCTGTCCATTTCTACTTGTTTTATCCTCTCTGTTCAGGTTTTCAAGGACAGATATCTATGAAAGGTATTAATAGCCCCATTGTTTACCAGGGGCGCTATCAATGAAAGATCTACTGGTAGCATTCTCAGTTACAATTCCGAGTAGTAATTCATGAATGCAGGCACATTTAAGTAAAAAAAATCGACTATCCAAAACAAACTTTTGCACAAGTAGGTCCTTTGAGATCAGTTGTTGGTGTTATAATTTATTAGCATATATATAATTGTACATATTATATCATTTCTTTTCTTTCTCTTTTTATTTTAACGTCGATTTTCCCAGTAACCAAACCTCTTGGTTATGGTACAACTGCACTAACCATTAAGCCACGGCTACTATTTTATTATTTCATTTAATAGGATAGGATATGGTAGGATATAATAGGATATGATAGGGAATGATATGTTATGATATGATATGTTATATGACATGACATGACATGACATGATATATGATATAATAGATGATATGATCTATGATATACGATATGAGATATGATATGATATGATATGATATAATAAAAATTAATAACAGTAAGTTCACATAAATGAAGAAAAAATGAGGCCTGGTCAGATAGTGAAATAAAATTGTATACTGGACTGGTGTTGCCAATAATAGTCTTGATTCTCGAAACTGGGTTTTTAAGATGTGGGGAAGGAAGAAACAATATTTACTACTGAAAGGATGCAGACAGCTGCTGAGAGTACACCCTGCTAAAAATACCTTTGGAAAGAGTAGGACAAGAAATCTCACATTCTTATCAAACGTAGGCAGCAAGTCGTAACCTTATGTTTTGTGCTTATTTTTTCAAAAATTAAAAAATGCTAAGGGAAAGATTACCTGATGCATTCTCGTCCGTTATGCTCAATCTTACAAATATACTAGTGTGTGAAGTGTGTGACATCAATAAACAAACCTCAAACTTACTTTAAGTGCTCCTTCCTCAAATACTCTTTTCGTTACGTTCCCAGGTCCATCAACAGTTTTACCGTCGTCATCCGGTCCCCAGCTAGCGCTATATATGTCTATATAATTCCTTTGATGACTGAGTGACTGAGCTTCCGTAAGATCAGTTATGTCCCCATCTAACATCCGAATACCTAGAAAAGTAAACGCCAGGTCATTAAAAGAAACCATGTTCTGTACCGTAAGAATACAGCAAGCAATAAGGAAGCATAACATGAGATATCGTCTCCGCCATAAAAGATGCCAGCTATAATCAGATATGCGTATTACTTAAGAGTGTTCTCCACCAGCGCGTACCCTGACAATGCAAACAACAACTCGACCAACCTCATCTATAATAACACTACGAACATCATCATTGGGAATACCTTAAAATAAACTACAAAAATTTCAAGGAATTTTTAATCTTTTAATCTAATATTCAGGTTATCTTCAACTATCCAAACTATTTGACAACACTCAGAAATAGTGCGATTCAGTAGCTTTAGTATAAGTTGTCATTTAAGACTTAAATGCACAACAAGTTTAATGTAAAAAAACAATGTATGTTAGTATAAAAGTACAAAATTTTGAGGTGAATTGAAATACATGGTGCCAGCAGGGACCCCATAGTTAAGTCAGGAAATCTACACTAAAATATATGGTCTATGTTTAAAATAGGCTCTTCCAGGCATAGACCTCTCTGTTGTTCAAGTAGGATTTAATTGGTTTAGTAAGCATAAGAAGAATACAGATACACGTAAAGGGGCAAAACAAAAAGAAGTGCGTTTATTCGCGTTATTAGGCCCTACCTCCAATATTTGCATTGTATGCTACACCCACAATGCAATTCGAATTATTTGCAACAGCTGCAACTTCCGCTGCACATCTTGTTCCATGACTTGAAGGAAAAAGAACACGAGTTATCCATGACACATAGCAATTCATTGCAAACCAGTGTTCACGTCATTTGGCTAAAAAAACTACCTAAAACAACAGAGTATTGTGATTATCGGCAGGACCACGTTACATCACCTCTGTCACTATCTCCATCACCGCTATAAACATTCTCACCTCCAAACACATAGCTTTAAATATCATCACCTTCACCCAGACCATTATGGTTTATTCACCATAACTGTCACAATTTCAAAGCCAGCGAAGTGTTTTGTCGGTTCACTAAGGTATTGGTCGCATCCCTTTGAGTGATGAATCATTTTTATTTAAGTAAACATGATGAATTGAAACTCGGTCAAACACACCCAAAACCTCGGAAACCAATAACGACCCATGCTCGTCGCTCTTCCTGTAATACATGAATGAAATCTCAGTACGTTTTTACCAAAGTGTTGTCAATAGCACATTAACACATACTCCTGCATAGAACTATTGTAATACAAAAAGAACTATAAAGTACAAGGTTCAACTTAATCCTGTCCTGCTGCTTCTTGAAGCAATAACTAAAAAGACGAAATATTAAAGGCGAAACAAAGGACGTAGTTTGATTTTACGATATTTTCATAGTTCTTTTGACATAGTTTAACTATACAAGGAAATTATGCAAAGAATAACTAGTGTAATATACAAGCTAATGAAATTCTGATGTACCATTACAGTAATAACTCACGTTGCTAGTTATGGAAAAAAACACCACAAAAGAACAAAAGTGGAGTGTTTTAGAAAGTGGTTAAGGAAACAGTGCTCTATCAAACTATCAAACCCCACGAATGGGAAACGAAGATAATAAACGGAGAAAGAAAGGAAACAGTAAAAAGTAAAACAACGACTTACATTCTTTACTAAAATTCCATCTAAGCACAACGTAACACGGAAAATCAATCTTAAATAATACTAACTACATAAATTAAAAACCTACCCATTCGAGTCTGACACTGTCCATCTAGGTGTTGGATCTGGATCATTGCTGTTGTAGTCGTAGCTAGCATCTTTGTCCTGAAAAACGATAAATTGGCATGTACACATTCAAATTATAAGGTCACTAAACGTCTCTACCGGATAAAAAGAAAACGCTAAGACCGGACATAGATATTACAGGATATATTAGCCTTTTTCATAGGTATTATCATGGAAAGTGTTCTGATGAGCTCTCTTTGCTGGTGCCAGCTCAGTTTGTTGTATCTTATGTGACTTGTTTTATTCAACATCTAGATCTTTTTATAGATGCTGCTCCTCATTGCAATTAATTTTTCTATGAATGTAGTTTTTTCCCTTCGTCAGCTAGATTATGAAATCTTTTTGTCTCTCAGTTGCTTTTCTCCACCGTATGATTTGAATGTTCGTTTTTAAGCCTAAGGTAATTTCTCACCTTTTGAACTAACTCCTCTGTTTTCCCTTCAATCCATTTTTGTGAAAATAATATAAGATAAATGAAGAGGATTTGGAATTGTAAAAATGTGAAAAATACGATTGCACCGAACCAAAATTGAACCAGTAGCCTGTGGATATTTTAACCACATACTCTACCAACTGAGCTATCGACACCTCTCTTTTACCAGATCATTTTTGCAACAATATCTTTCATTTAAATACGTCGTTTTTTCCGCAAATCTCTATCGTTGCACATCACATTCCAATCACGCATATAGGAGCGAGCCTTCTACAGAACGAAGACAACTTGTTGTTAAACTTGAAACCAGGAAAAACTGGTGTTACTGTTTGGTACGTCGAAAAGGATAAATCTGCAGCAGAGAGATACTGTGATCAAGATAAATGTTAAAAATGTCAATGTGGCAAAATGCTTAAAGTACCTTGGAGTAGAAATCGACGACACACTGAACTTGAATTCGCATTTTGACCAAACGTTTAAGAAAATGTCGACACGACTACGTTTACTATACAAAATGAGGACCTTTCTTGGGATGGGTGCTGCGCTCTCGGTCGTCAAGGCCGTAATTTTACCGTTGTTTACATACTGTTGTATACCGAAACCTATTTTCGATCAAAGTCAGGCTCAACGAATCGCATCCTTCGAAAGACATGCTCGAGAAATTGTGGCAGATGGTCAACATGTCAATCCTAACATCAACATCATGGATTGTGGAAAACAAAGAATTTGCCTGTTTGTCAGGAACGTTCTACTTGAAAATGTTAAGCCACCTTTCGAAAACTATTTTGCAGTATCAAACACGAAAGTGAACACGAGAAACAAAAATCTATTTGTCTACGTCCCATGAGTCAAATTGGAATATGGGAGACATTCGATTCGTTACATGGGATCTAAAGTTTTTAATGATCTCTCACTTGAACTTAGAAGCAAATATACAGAATGAATTTAAAAGATATTTTAATAGACCATAGGTTCTTGTTTTTATCAGGTTCTTATTGTTTTACAGATTTTTTTTCTCTAACAGGACACGTGTTGATAACAGTATTTGTATATCATTATCATTATCATCATCATCATCATCATCATCATCATCATCATCATCATCATCATCATCATCATCATCATATTCGGTTTAACGTCCGTTTTACACGCTAGTATGTGTTGGACGCAGTATATATGTGTATACTTGTATATAGTATATATTTGTATAAATTACTTTTTAATTATACATTGATTGAAACGTTTTTATACTGTATAAATATTCGTAATATATAAATTTAAAAAAAACCATTCCAAGGTCAGATCAACTGATTTAAATGTACATGCCGGAAAAGGAAATTGTGAAAATAATATATATGGATGGATGAAAACAGTACAGATGGAAAGGATTTGGAATTGCAGTAAAGTGAAAAGAATGTTAGCATCGAACTGGATTAGGAGGACCTGTGTCTTGACAGCATTGAAGACTGCGCTAAAGATGTTACTTCCTTGATATCTGCTGGTACTAATGCCTATTGTTTTATCACAAATACCACTTAATCAAAAGTGAACAAGATAAGAACACGTATCCATCCCTCGACTTCTTTCAATGGAATTGTCTTGACAGAATAAAAAGACAAAACTAAGGTCTGGTGGGGCTAGAAGAGAACTTAGCTTAGCCAGGTGCTCTGGCCATTGTTAAGGGGTTTTGCAAGGTTTGACATCCAGTATGCGAGGTGTAGTACGATGAAGGTCCAATCCTACAGTGCGGCTGGTCATACGCTGTACAGGATCTTCTCCTTTCTTTGTGGCCGTAATATAACAGTTGTTTAATGCGGGGAGTCCTTTTCTGGCAATTCTATCATCTGTTCTAGGCTACCATTTTTTTTCTCTACATCAATGAGTTGTTTGATCTTATTATCCGTCAGCTGGAAATCCACACCGATAGATCTACTGACTTGTTTGGTACGTTGAGATGGCTGCTAATCTTGAGCATGCCTTTCGATCTGTGGTTGCATGGAGTTAAAAGGGGCCTAAAACGTTTAGCCCTTACAAAACTAAACTTTTCTCAAATTATCACTCGAGATATCTTTTTTTGCCATCTGTTTTGATGGACAGTTCTGATTTATCTGAGAGCCGCTATTTTCAAATCGTTGAAGTGAGTTTCTGTCATGATTTCTCATAGAGGCTTTACAATGAGCGCGTGGCCAAGCTGGCTGCAAGAAATGTTGAGTCGCTTCCATTTTCAAGGAGTTATTTTAACCCAAAAGTTATACTTTGCCTCTGATTATACTGTTAGCACTTGCAACGAATACTGTTGTCACATCTGGCCAGGTACTACACTTTATTGTCTTAGTCTGTTGTACTGCATCCAACGTCTAATCTGCAGTGCTACTAGCTATGATCTATCTTCCAAATTGGGTTCCTTTTCCTGTTAGTAGTAAAGGTGGGTTCCTTTCTTCTTTTCTACAAGTGTTCCGTGGACCTTGATTCTCTAGTTCAATTTTTTAAACGTTCGTGTTACCAAACTTCAATTTCGCAATTAAAATTATATTCATTTCGGTCAAAAGCTTTTTTGCTGGCAATAGACTGGACCAAGATGCTAGCATAAGAAATAAAAACCGAAATGGGCTTCTCATCAAGACGAGAAAAAGAGAGAGACCCGAGAAAGGCAGTCACTCTCTGTGAATGGCTGATGAAAACGAAGAGGATTTTCTGCTGAATACAGAAGCTGTGTGTTAATCGAGTTAAACAAAGACTGCAAAAATGTACACCTTATTGTTGATTGTGGTTAGGCTACTGCACAGTATTTACCACGGAGCCGCAAATAATGCAAAAATTTCCACACGAAACATCTCCTCTGTAACAACGAAAAAACCCGTTTCAAGTAGACAAGATAGGTCTGTGTCCCACTTAAAAGAACTGAAAACTATTCATATTCAACTTTCATGACCATATACAAAAAGAATTTGTAAATATGATTTTTTATTTTGTTCAGGCAGTCAAAGTCAAAGTGGCAGTACTCTTTTTGTTTTCTTCAGTAAATCACAAACAGTTGCGGTTTTTCTCTCTTGGTTTTCCGTTCTGATAAAAATGTGACTTGTGCTTTCTTATTTTGTCTTTTGGTCCTGTTCAGTGCCAGCAAAAAAGCTTTCGACCAATAAATGTAATTTAATTGTGAAATTCAAGTTCTGTCTTCACGAACTTTCCAGCGACCACCAAGACGTGGGTTTAGATCTCATCCGCTAACAGTGCAGCCTCCAAATTTCAACATTTTATAGCAACAGTTTATTTCATATACAGGCTTAAAGTCTTTATCTTTATGCTCCATATTTATAAGTTATATGGCAACCAAACGTGGTGCAACATCTTATCCTGGTGTAATGGATAAGAAAGTCATTCTACTGTAACATATATATAGCTCCGTTGTTATGCTTACAGACACAAGTTTATTATTATAGTGTATATATAATAGGGGCATATAAATGACATATTTTGGACATATAGAAAGACACAACACTACCCAGCGAGATGTTCTAGAAGGAAGAATTCAAGGCAGGAGAGCGAGAGGTCGACAGCGCTTCAAGTGGACGGATAACATGACAAGAGTAACTAGTCAATCACTGGAGCAGCTCAGACGTCAAGCACGGGACTGAGCGTGCTGGAGATCCAGAGTCGCCAACCTCCAGACCGGAGACGGCACCAAGGCAAGGCAAGGCATAATAGGCAAGATGGTATCTCATGCGGAAATTTGGTTTACAATTAAGATGTTACGGAATATGTAAGTTAATTGGGGCAAATATTCACATTATAAGAAAATACACCAAATCCTTTTTTGAGTAATTGGTAACAAGGGCATGGAAACCAAGTATTACAAAAAGCATCAATTATATAACTGATGTTATTTGAAAAGTAATACCCATCAATACGTCGAAAGGCAATCAAAACGTGCCAACAAATTACATGACAAATTCCACCGTCATAAAACCATTACTGGTAGACTGCAAAAAAGCTAAGCACTACAATGGCCAGTAAAACTTTGTTCTTAGAAAATATTGTATACACGCAGGAATATGTAGTAACTTATGCAGTAAGAAGAACGTGAGCAGCGGTTGGGAATGAGGGTAAGGGGTGGAGGAAAACAGGAATTGACAGAAATAAAATAAGCAAACTAAACTAAAAAAATGTTTTTTAAAGCACACAAAACATGTCCAAACCTACATAATTTCCCTTAAGCTCTGGGTGGTTGTATTCAATACCTAAAAAAATAAAATATATCATACTATAATGACACGGCGACTGAGTGTAAGTCTTGGATAAACAAATAACTCTTATCATCAGCCCCTTTCCTTGAATATTTGATATCTTGTCAACCTTTACTATGCATTAAGTTAAACAAAATTCTAAGTGGATAAGTAGTTTTCATATACAATAGATATAAACTGCATCCCACGTCCTGTAAAACTATTGTTCTAAATAACACATCTCTCTCCAATAATTGTAAGGCTCTCAAACAAAAAAAATTCATTCAATGAAACGTCAAGAAAACCTGATTGAAAATATTTGAGTACAGAATTCTATCGTCATTATCATCGTCACCAATTATCGCAATCATAACCATTATCAAATTTATCCCCATGCCGATTTTCATTATTACTATCATCATCAATATCATTATTATCGTTTCCCTGGCGACTATTATGACCCTCGGGTCCTCTTCTCCTTTCGTATGATTTCTCTACCATTCCATCATCTGCAGCCATTGCTGCAGCTCATCACCCAGTGGCTGCTCTCTCAACGCTCTGGAGCCACCAGGTGGTTTGAAGGTGACACAGTCATTGAGTATGTGTTTGCGGTTTGGTTGCTATCTCCACATTGGCATGAGGGGCTCCTGGACAGTCCGATTTCGTGCTGCCAGCTACCAAAGTTACCATAACCTGACCTCAGTCTGTTGAAATTTACCCAGCTCTTTCCTGGGAGCTTGTGCCCGGCCGGGTGGGCACTTGTTGCGGGGACATAGTCTCGTAGCGGGGTGACTGTATTCTCCCATTTATCCAACCATTTTAAAGCTTGCCAGACTGCTGGGGGTAGCCCACCTGCTTTGTGCTTTATCGACGATGGGGTGAAAAATTGTTAAGTTCTTGTGGACTGTAACGTAATTAGCTATTTTTTGGGGCCCAATTTGAGAGGTTATGGTGCTGATCTCTTGTGAGTACACAAAGCGAAATTGAAACTTTAAAGCTCGAATCTACATTCGCAGGATTTTCCCTACAGTTGATGTTTGGTACTTAATTCTTTAAACAGTATACAATAGGTCTACAGTCAAATAACCTTATTCATTCTGCATAAGCGGTGTCTTTTATTAGTTGGCCAATATATGCAGGACGGCAGGTACTACTTCTATTCCAACCATGGTGCAGAGACCATGCAGGGCGGCAGGTACTACTCCCATCCCAACCATGGTGCAGAGAACCTGTAAGACGGCAGGTACTACTTCTATCCCAACAATGGTGCAGAGACCGTAACAATTTTCTGCAGCCAATGTCCCTTTCATTTCTGAAGCAATATCTTGTGCAATAAAAGTACTATGTCTGAGAGTTACTGATATTTTCAACAATTGATCAGTAATTTCTTTTGGTAAAATGCTTTTTCTTCTTAAATCTGTCTAAATATGTTTACCTTCTAGTATGTTTTCCGGTGGTGCAAACCAATATGTCTACTTACTTCACTTTTTATCATATTACCTTATATCTGAGCATTCAATAAACAACAAGATCCTACAATCCCCAACATTTCCATCCTCTGCTAAAAACGCAGCTAACAAACGCCAAACGAGATCAATCGGATTTGAGTTCAATTGCACAAGTGTGAAACAGTCAAGTGCATGAAGAATATCGGGGTTTTACAAGATACTAATTGTTAACCTACCATCATCAAGAATTGAAACAACCACGCCTTTTCCGGTGATACCTTTGGTCCAGGCTGGGAGGACATTCATATCGTGACCCTCCATACCCTTTTCTCTTCTGTTCTGAAAATATATCAAAATAATTACTAAAAGTGAATAGTACAGATCATCATCATCATCATCATCATATTCGGTTTAACGTCCATCATAAAGTAATATCTATTGACAATTTGATCATTTACTGCTGGACCCTACAAAAGACCATGTACTTATGTATAATACGTTGACACGTAGTAAGAGGAAGAAAAACTAACAAGTAATAAAAACGAAATAAAACAGTAACTTTCTATTTTAATTTCAAAGTCTATTTAATCCTACACAAATGGCAACGTTACAAAAAATTATCTGGAAGCCACATTACGTAAAGTATTACCAGTTTCAAAGCTCAGTATTACCAGAATCAAAGCTCATTTGAGTCAATTGAACAACATGTCGACGATCACATTAACTGACCATAGACTGGGTGGTGGGATTCTATCGTTATTTTCCAGCAAGAGAATAAGTGAGAACCTTCATAACGAACAAAGACTTTGTTGGAAACCATTGTGAATTGTGAACGTCACTACAGCACCCATCAGAAAACAAATATCTTTATTGGGAAAAAGGAATCAACCAACAGATCTGTCAATTCTCGTCCTGATCACCCGGAAGATCTCTCAATAATACTTCTCCATAACACGTCTTTAATCAATGATATACATAGACACCGCTGTATTGTATTGTACTGTATTGTATTGTAGATATAGGTGGGCTTAGAAGCTCGCGTTGAAATTCAAAGTGGATCTCGCGAACGCAACCACATTCTGAGGGCTGGAAGCCAGGCAGCTCATCTTCCCAGCGTGGCACCCGAAGATCGCCATACGACACTTATTCCCCGCGTGGCATCCAGCCAGAAATTGCCCAAAGTTTTCTTCCTTTTCTCCGTAGTTTGAGTGCTAGTACATCTATTACGCACACGCTGATCGAGAGAAATTTTCCAAGTTGTTGTGTCTTAGGCTGGAGATACGTAGGAATGTATCTTCATCAGAAGATCTTCGGGCCTCACACTGGGAGTCGGAGACTTACATCGATTGTGGTGCCCGTGTTTTCGAAGACATTCATCCGAACGGTAGTTGTCCGGTTCGCCCCTCTCACGTGGAGGCTGGGTTTTTTTTGAGAAGCAGACAGCATGGTAATTTTCAATGGCTATTTTTTTAGCGTTTACCCAAACTAAAGGTTCTTCAAATATAATTAAATTGGAAAGGAGAAAATTTTAAGTATTCTGACCCACCTCCTTGCCTGACCAACATATTTTGGTAAGATTTCCAAGTTTTGTCGGTTTGGGTAATTCAAACAAGAACTTTCTCATTCAAATTCAAATTCAAATTCTTTGGCCAGCAAGGCATGGCTTCTCCGACTAATACAAAACTCCTACTGCTTCAGGAAAAAACCAAAAACACTCGTGTTCGAATATGGAAATTAACCAGTCGAAATATGGCCCAGTCTAGCACCTTTCACAAAAATTAAACTAAACGAGTGTTGGAACAGTGCATAAACCCATGTATAATAATAATAATATACGTCGCTACTTTGGAAAGGAAACCAATTATCAAGTGAAAATCAAAATTCTGGGTGACGGTTCCTATAATCTAAGTTTACTGCCTATGTTCCAAGGGCATACTTTGGTGGTTAGGTCTTATGATATATTAAAAACAAGTATTTACAACATAGTGCAGCCAGTAAAAGAAATAAAGATAAAGATAATCAGTTTAGTAAAAGGGAGATTGGGAGGGAGATTTTTGTACTTGCATTTTTCAAAATGAAATAATTAGACACAAAGTAGAAAGAACATGGATAACACTTGTTTTGTTATAATAGATTGCAAATGTAAACAAGCAAATTTACACTAACCAAATACCACTGGTCTTTCCACCGTTGATCATCGTAAGAGATCACCGTTCGTTTCACCCGTTTTTTAATGACCTGCTGCTCTGTCCACAGCACCTATTCGCAAAAATGAAATCAAAACATCATTAATAGTAACGGACATTTAAGGAGTGAAGGGTCATCACTTATTCAAAAATACTGTTAAAATACGGGATAGATTTTCACTACCCAAGAACCTTCCAAACAGAATCATACAAAGAATAACAAGCATATAAGTGAAAAAACATTCAAGTTGGATGAATACACTTAGTAATCGTCCCTTTATCTGCAAGTGATCAATAGAATCCCGAGTAAAAAATAAATAAAAAAAGAGTTGACTAACATTGAAGTGTTCAAACTGCGCCTGCAGTGTCATAATTAGCAAGCTTTCGTTTACCGTTTATTAAATCATCCAAAGCCTCCCTTAAATTGCACTACGTGTTTACTTTCACTTGGCATTTCATATTAATGTGCATAAATTCGTTTACACTTAACAAAATATTCTGTAGTCAGTCCAAGCAGCAGATTAAAAATCGCTGGAGAAAAAAAATAATGCAAAGGCTCAAACAAATAATTATTGACCTAACTTCATTACAACAATTGCTTCCATCTTCCACAAAACACGAAAGTCCACCATCTGCAAGCCTTAAGGAATTGTGATATGGAGGTCGTAGCAGTGTGTGGGGTGAAAAGTATTGTTATGATGATGGCGGTCGAAATGATGATCAGCTTTCGTACTAACTATTTATACTCGAAATCTTCTTCGGTCACTTGATTCATCACTATCTTCAAGATTGTTGCCTTCATTTGTTCGGCTGTGAATCACAGTCAAAGCTAGAGTGCTTGATGATTCAGCGGCTTCATTATTCAACAAGGATCATAATGCTGGCGAAGCTGTTAATAATGACAATGGATATTCCGTTAATTATTCTGCAGCTGCTAGAGAAGAAGATAATGATGATGATGGTGATGATAATAATAAGTGATGAAGAAGAGGAAGCGGGGGATGATGGCAACGAAGTGATGATGAAGATGACGACGATGATGATGATAACGGTCACGTCAAAAAGAGCACGAGACGCCTATTGTTACTGGATCAAAAAGGACGTTTACAATGCTTTTCATATCCTATCTTGTACAACTACAAAACTTAGCTATTCCACTCAAAAAATCAAAAAGAATTTTACAATGACGTGCTGTTAGATTACTTATTATCGCTGATTTTAACTCTTATTTCCAAGAATGTAAGGTTATTACAATTTTTTGGCTATCAAACTCAGAATAGTGAAAGAGAGTACCATCCAAGCTATAGTCTATGCCTTGAACTGTTAGCATTCGTCGTTTCAGTACGGCCTTAGCACACAGTCAACTACATTCTTCGTTCAGTTGAATACTGTCTAAACACGAAGTTCGTTGGCGTCCACCTCGATCTGTCCCCTTCAGCGCTCCTTTGGTGGTTAATAGACCTGTGCTTTTGGGTTCCCTCTTTCAAACTCCATATTTAATAAACTTCAGTTGATTTGTTGAATCAAGAAAATCAGGAGACTTAGTGCACCTTTTTTCTCATGAAAGAGTTCACCTTTCGACCCAAATAACCGCTAAAATACGTCTCCAAATCTTAAGCTCAAACGTTGTTTGCCTTCTTACATCCGCTTTTAACAAATACCAACTTTCAAAACTACGTTACACTGCAGGGCCCTAGGTCACCAGAAAATGACATGGTTAATCTGGTTTTTTTTATCTTTATATATAGTTGCATTTAACCCTGCCTTCCGCAAAGACTAGTGCATAGATATATTTACACAACACTTTAATACAAATGAAAGGCTAGTGTCTATTCAATAGCGTGACGACGCCAAGGGATTTCAATTAATTGCCTGAATAATGTTACAAGGTTGGTCTACATTTCGTTACAAAGAATGTCAAAACTGGATATAAATACTTAACCTACGATGAGATAAAAACCTGTAGGTTACTTTGTCATTCATTTGGTTAAGTAGTAACAACAAATATCCATGACTGATCCAGATTTCGTTACAAACAACACCAAAGATTATTACCTAAACTCTTCGTAGATTGAGGTAAAAGTTTTGCATGGGTGGATGTTTTTTTTCAAATTTTTGATGCCATATTTGTCAACAACTTAAAACCATTATTTAAAAAGTAATCCTCGAACCAGAAAAAGTTGGGGTTAAGATCCATTTACTCCATCATACACCTGGTAAATGTGAGAAATAAATCATGAAGCACTTGGAAATTTGCTTCAAAAATGGAAAAACTGATCTACATCTGTGGCTGGATTTTACAACATAGTTTTACGTTATAATTGTGCCATATTATGTTTGTCATACATTAAGCCGATTCGGGACTCCGTATTTATCAAAATACACCCCAGAACTCCTAAACCCAAAAAACATCTTAAATTATCCTTTTTGTATCCTTAATGTATTTCAAATTAGCAAGCAGTGTTCCCGCAGAGAATACCATCAAGACCTCTTAACTCCCAACGTCCCTCGATAAAACATCGGTTAAGATATCTTCCTTTCTTTTCGATCTTTAAAAGGGTTTCGACTCCATTCATTAAATGAAAATAAAGGAAATCGTGCTAGGATATACCATTTTCCAGAAAATTACGAATGCAATGGTAATGCTGTACAAGAATACTAAAGTTACATTACGCTCCCAAGGTGGAGACAGAAACTAATAATAAAATGGGCCACAACAGCGCCAAAATGTCATCTCGTAAGTCTTTGCACACGCGTCAACAAAGCATCGGATATACCTTGGGTGTAACATACATGTCTTGGAACATAAGAACTTCCTTAACAATTGGAAAAGGAGTCTAACTTTAAGCTACGGGTGTCAGTTTTACTTCATGGATACACTTTATGAAAACTTACTAGAAGTGTGAAAAAGAAAGCAGATGGTAACTTTACGAGAATGCTAAGAGCCCCTTTTAGTGTAACTCGTAAACAGCACCTGGAAAGGGCGATATGTTGTGGGTGATATGTTCCTCTAGACTTCAAGCCATGGGTACAGAAAATTTGGTAGAGTTCAAAAAAACGTACATAAAACAGTTTTACAAAGATATTAGGTGCAGTCTGAATAAATTGTCTTAGTGAGAGAATAGTGGCAATTGTGGAGTCAGAACGAACGGGTTAGTAAAGTTAAGGTAAACAAAGTTTATACATTCACGTCTACAGTATTACTAGATGTGGAAATGATGATGGTAGCTGGGCTCTCTGCTACAGACGTAAACTGATATTGTAATTCCAACCAGCATGTTGTTTTCCAGAACCATCACACCTTGTATTCCGTAAAAAGGCCAACTCCACTGGCTGCTTAAAGGAGCCAAAATGGAGTGTATACAAGCCAACAGGAAAAGGTCAGCAATTTGGTAAGCACTGTAATATTCGATTACACGTAAAGTTTCTTACCCTGCGATCTCCATTTAAATAGTAACTCCGAAAAGCAGCACTTCTTCTATGCCTTCGATGTACACCGACGTGCACGAATTTGTAAATATCATCAAAAGGTGACACCTTAAAAACAATGAAAAAAAAGGTTAAGCGGCTCAAATGCCAAATACAAATTAAAAACCAAATCATTTTATGTCAAAACGCTTTTGGTAACAATGTATCAATCAGTGACAAATAAAAGAAAAAACAAAAGGTTAGTCATAACAGATGTTTTGCAAAATTTTGCATGATCTCCAGTCTGTATTTATTATGGTGGTAAACTCATTTACCACATTTATTCAGTTAAACATCTACCGTAAAAAAAAGCCGCTTAAATAATATCCGCTTTTTTTAAAAAAAATTTAACGTTCTTTTAATTAGGGACTGCACCCCACTATATATTTTCTCTATAAACATCTCCTCCTCTTAGTTAAGCAACCATGACCACTTCACAAAGTAAATATTTCCTTCGTTTTCACTTCAAACAATTTTTTTAAAAAAACAAGAAAGGTTAATACCACGTGTAAATACTAATCTGAAATTATTACAGAAATGAAGTAAATAACTAGTAATTTTGGAACAATCGCTCCTTCGTCTGGACGCCTCTGTTTATGATCCATTCTACTAAGGGTCTTATAAGGGTCTTGCCGTGATGGGTTTTACTGACCTGAAAATTGATATCGATGTCGATTGTAAAACATTTCTATTTTTTGGTTTTGCTTCAAATAGCGTAGTGTTTTAACTTTTCTTTGATGAGAATTTCTTTAAGATGTTCTCCACGTTGCTATGCTCTACGTTTCAAAGCGTTTTGAAAATGTCGTTTATTTTCAAAATGGCAGGGGCTGGGTGTTTCTGTAACTCCTTATCGTTAAAAAAGATAAATGCAGCTTGAATTGCGCCTTATTGTCTTTTAGAAACAGAAAAGGTGAAAGAAAAAATAGGGAAAGAAAAGAATAAAAAGTAGCAGAAAAAACTAAGCAAAAGTAGGCATCGTGTTAGGTTGAGGAAAGGCTAAGAAAGAAAGTAAATTTTTAAAAAATGGACGAAAAGGGGAAAAAATTGACAGGAAAGCAGGGCAAAATGAATATTCTATGGAGAGAAAGTAAAAGGGAAGGCAAGAAAGACAGTGATTAAATATATAGTGATTAAAGATGAAACAACTGAAAAGAAAAGGCGAAATGTTTTTTTAATGCAATTAGAAGAAAGGGATAATGGGAAAAGTAAAGGGAGAAGAAATGAAAGGAAAAAGAAATAAAAGGAAAAAGAAATAAAAGGAAAAAGAAATAAAAGGAAAAAAGAGAAAGGAAAAGGGGTGAAATGAAAGAAACTGAATGGGAGAAAGTAAATGAAAATAAATGGAAGAAAAGGAAAGAAAAATAAAGGGACGAAAAAGAGAAAGAGGGAAAAGGAGAAAGAAAGAGGGAAAGGGGAAAAGAGGAGGAGAGAATGGGAAAGAAGGAAAGAGTAAGAAATGAATCTTGAGGAAAGGTAAGGAAAATGGTGGAAAACTCTTCATTTTAGTAAAAAATATTTTTCATGTTTTGTTTATTTTGGTTAATAAACCACAATTGTTCTGGAAGAAGGCTGGGTTTTTTTCTTTAATGAATGGAGCATACTTATGAAACCATTCTTAGCATCCCTACGCAAATGTCAATAGGTGTTAAGTGGCCACCGTTAAATGCCACTTGAAAAAAGCAGTAAGCGCTCTCCAGCAAGGATGCAAAACCACAATTCGAACATCTCTACTCTCAGATTACATTTTGACGAGAGCTTTGTCTTCCCTATTTCATAAATCATCAATACTGATGAAGTTTATATTGACCTTACTAATAAAAATAATATGGAGTTGGCCTAAAGGCAAAGGTTACTCGATAACTCGTTACTTCAACCTTGATTTTCCAATGGAATGTTCTTGCAGGGCACATTTATAAACAGGGCAGGTTAAACGTCGTCAGTGTTTTTAACGACCAAGTGAGATTATTGACGTAATTTCTTAAGATGCCGTAATCTGGGTGAAATTGATATCACAGAATTGGGAACCTTTTCTCAATGAGAGTGACAGAGTTCAAAGGAAGTTCAATCTTGATCACGAACAGCTTTAAATTCCTAAACTGTTACGTAATTAAAAGAAGCAAATTTCTTTTCTTTTCAAATCACTGACATGTGTACAAGGTCAAAATTAAGAAACGTGAGCCTTTCCTTATAATAATTTCAAGACTTCACCCTGACAAAGCTGTTCAAAGCCCTGTTATACAAATGCTGACAATGGACAACCAGTGAACTCTGTCATCAAAATCAATTTGTTTCTGCATTTTAGGTGAAACTGGGCCAGAAGAAATGAAATAAGTACAATAAATCGGTTTGGAAAACCGGAACTGCAACAACATAAAACAATTGCTAAAAAATCCAAAACTGGGGAGGGAGTATTAGGAAATAAATGAAAAGTGTGGGAGGATTTGGGTTCGTACCAGTGTGCAGATTTTATGGCAACATGCTCTCTCAGCTGGGTTATGCGCTCTACATATCTTTCACTTGAGTGTACCAGCCTTTTACCCGAGTCTATCTTTCGGCAACTCGTCCCATTTATGAATGTAGGGGGTTAAGCCTCCCACAGAAGGGCGACTTCCCTTTTAAATCAGGTGAACTGAAACCCAACGGTCTGGTTCTTCTCTTAGACATTCCTTTACTCCTCCATTTTAAATTTTTTTTTCTCTTCTAAATCGCCTTAAATCTTCCACTGCTCTCCTTTATTTCTTGCTGTACTTTCTCTACTTTTCGCCTCATTTTGCTTCCGCTTTTTTCTCCCTTCCTTTCTCCTCTTCTTATCCTCGGTCTCTTTCTTTGCTTCCGTACCCTTTCAGGATGTGAAGCAATCGTGTGCTTTACCTGAAATTATTTTTGGAGGTTAATAAAGTATTGAATAGGTTGTGATAAAAGCTTGTAATCTACGTGTCACTTATGCTCAAATTAATTTTTGGCGTTAGTTCATAACATATAATTTTAGATTAAATGGATTAGATATTTGTATGACGAACCAATTTCTCTTCAAAATGCTTCTCTTGGTAACGGCTGAATAAAGTCAAGCTCCGTTTGGTTATACTATTATTAAATTTTCTAAATGAACTATCAGAATTGAAGGTGACATAAATGTACGTAAAGAAGTAAGTGTGATTCAAGTGCTAAATTACATACTTTCAGTACTTCTCCGCAACAATTTAGATGTTAGATCAGCTTTTGTTGCCCTAGGAAACGCTATATCAAACTGACATATGTAAATTCCATTCACTGTTTGCACAGGTATAAATCACACTGCCAAAAAACGGTGATAAGTTTCGCAAGCCAATTTTCAAATATCAATAGTTCAACTGAACGAGCCACTTCAGTATATACTCATCTTACTGTAGCTTTCACAAGAATTCATCTCAAAAAGTTACCTATTGTGAGTAAATAATACCGTAAAATTTGTTGATTTAAACTTTTTCTAATGTGTCCTGACTAAAAACACTTTAAAGATGACATTTAATTTCACTGTCACGACACTCGTTTCCTCTTTTACAAAAAAGACAACTTCTGTTGACAGAAAAGCATATTGTTAGATGTAAATGGCTTATGCCGCGCCTTACTAACAACGAAAGATACCCATCATGTTAGGATTTCTTTGAAAAATCAACTTGTAATTGTCCAGTTCTTCATTCTTTGCTGACACCATTAACGGTCATTACATCATAAAAACGACATGTAAAAATTTTGCTGAATTTTTCTCTTAAATTCTTTGATTTTTTTGGCTTGTTTTGCTGGCATTTTGCAGCATCTCATAGCCCTCCGCTGCGTGCTTTTGAGGATTTCGCATAAAATATTTTTTTGGGTAAAAAATACATTGACATTCTTATTTGGATATAATATACTTTTAGTATTATTTCTCAATGAAGTCATTCAAGCCAATCAAGCCATTGCTGTAGTTGGAATGGTCTTGCAGCTGATGAATTCCATTTATTCGTGAAACAGTTACATTCTTAATTAGTGCCCAATAGGGTATTCAACATGCGCATTTCATTCCCTTCAATGAAATGGGATGGGTGATTTTAATGTCTGGTTGTAGGAAAAACCCCTTTATAACATCAGCGATGTTCGAGCGATAGGCAGAATCGAAACTTTTTCGTAAACAATTAACTCGATCTTAAATATGGCTCGGCAACATAACTTGCTATTATGCCAAAACGCCACAAGTTGGTTCAATGTATTCATAAGCATCGTACATAGACTTCTATTGACACCGCAATCATACTAAAATGGTTAACTGAAACAACAAGAAACGCTGCTAGACAAGTCTCATTCTTCCCACTGGCCTTCTAAAATGTCCAAATGAATTTAGGGCCTTCCAGGGGTTTTTTCTTAGCACACAAAAGTGTTCTTTGTTCTCAATATTCTTATCTGTCAGTTTCAAGCAAGGTTAAAAATCGATACATGATATTGCATTTCACAACTTATAACCGTTTCAACGCGTTTTAAAGACAGTTTCAATTAGCATTTCCTTGTATTTTCAAGAGCTTCTTGTGCATTCCGATCCTTTAACAAAATTTTAATTTCTTTCTTGTTATTATTAAAATACTATATATCACAATATATGAAAATAATTGTTCGACCTCATATTATATTACAGATATGATTTATAAATCACATTTGATTCCATTACATACTATAGCATTAAAAAGCCATATACTGCTCTGTCATATATTATACTACATACGTCACATCAGAGCATATTACAGTGAAGTAGACCAAATTATATTTATGGGTTGTATTCCACTCAACTGTAAATAATCATGTTCATATACATGCTCTTATCATGCTCATAGATTAGATTACAGACTGCTATATTTAATATATTACATCACGCATTGTATAAATTGGTCGGGTACAGTATCGTTACAACTTAGAGCATTATCGTGTTATAATAAACGCAAATATTTTCTTCAACTATCCATCTTCAACAGCCATCAATTTTAGGGTTGAAACAATATAAACTGTTTCAGGGTAGGCAGAAATTCATTCCGAAAATTAAATTATTTTATTTGAAAATCGCCGACGCTTAGATAAGTTGATTAATTAAATTCTTGAATAAAAGAAGCCTAAAGATAAACCCTTACATTTTTGTTCATTCCTAATTTCTCGGTTGGAGCAACTGAATAGCTGGCTCTTAGCTCTGTGAGATGAACAGTGTGTCACACCTTGTTTATCCTCAAGGTAATGCAATGTGACCACGACTGACTGACTGACTGAATAAATGAATTAATCTCCGAATGGTTTGAAGAGGCTGACTTCTATTCCTGAACGTGGCAGGGTGTTCAACAGTAGATCCTGTGTTGTTGCTCTTGTTGATCCTGTGCAATTTAGCGAAAAGGGTTTTAACAATGTTTATTACGGGAAGCCCCCGAAATTAAGTAAATTTTCAAATTAAACATCACTCGTGGGTTAACCATAGTTCACGTGGGAAGTATGGTTTTCATGCTATTAATTTGTCTCTTTCGCAAAATTTTCACATAATTCCCCAATCACGATCTTTCTAAGTTCCTTCCTTCTACACATGTTTTCTACTTCACATTCATTTCATTAATCATGATTATTTAAAATTCCTTAAATTTTCAATTCTTTCAAGTTACGGAATTCATACCGTGATGATAATGGTCTGTTTTTAAAGGAAAACAAGTATTGTCATAAAAAATACATCACAAAGTTATGAACAATGCTTTGGGCTCTCTTCCGCAAGTCGGACTTGTTCTTGTTGAGTTGCCTCGTGCCCAATGTCAGAGTATAAGATAGTGTAATCTGGATGGGAATATTTATACCTATTTTTTTCTTTCTGCTTCTTTGTACATAAAAAGGGTCTATATTTACCCAAGGTCACAAAGCTGATTAGTCAAGAATACTGTACAACAGTTGTAACCTGTCTCTTATTGACTACCAATTGAGAAAGCCTTGGCAAGCCTTTAGGTCTAAGTTTATTTAAGGTTGTGGTCCCAAAAAATGGTATCATGGGCAACTTTTATGTAATCAGGGTAAATCAAGACAAGTGTGGGAAACTCTGAGAAAGTCTGACCAAGTCTAGAAAAGCTCAAAAAAGTGAAGGCAATTTTTGACAAGCATGGACTAGTTTTGGCAAACTCAACCCAGTTTCTTTTAAATATGTTCGGACACATCTAGGCCTTATTGAGCTAACTGCTGTTCTGAAATCTCATAATTGCTCATATTTTGACAAAAGCACTACTGATTGTTGGATTGATTGGCAGACCAGCCGACAGACATGGCTCCCAAAAGAGCTTTAAAAACACATTACAGCCTGAATTAGAAGCCCAACCATGCCCAGTTAACATTTTTAACCGCATATCCCATATTTCGAATGTTTTGACAAAAGCATCATCACCTTGCGTCTTGACACTCTCTCTTTGGAACGCATCTGATAGTTATTTTCTGATCTTCATATTTTTCCAAGCAACACAAACAAATTGTGATTGACTGTCGACTATCCTTTTGTTTCCGTAATGGAAAAAGCAGAGCCCATTCTCTATTTTCTCAATCTGAAATTTTGATCCAAGGAAGTCCCAGAGAAAAAAACATCAATTTTTAATTGATAAAAGTTTAATTTTTAATACAACTGGACAAACTAGACTATCTATGACAACATTATTTAATACTCGACTCTTGTAAAAGCCATCCAAAGCACCACAATAATGCTGTGGTTCTTCTCCGTTGTAATACTTACATTTACAAACCAAATGTTACAAAAAGTGGTACACAAAAATCAGTGTTTTAGCCGTATCTACAAGTGCACCATCGAAGTTGATAAAAGATATCAAAACATTAGTACGAAGTATAGCGACTTCCCTACTGCAAAAGATCGCAACGGTAGACACACGGGATTGAAAGTGAGTGAGCACTCGTTTGAAAAGTTTCAATTTTTCAAAAGAAAAATTCAAGTTTGTTCAACAATACAAATCGACATCAAGAAACAAAATAAAAAGGCCATCGACTTTTAAGAATGATTCAGTATCCCTGTACATTGAATTTGCTGATTAGTTATTAATTATTAATTAGTTATTAGAGCAAAGGGGTGAAACAGCAGTGCACTGTCTCCTGATATTTCTAGCTAGAAACCAACTAAATGCCTTTTGTTGTTGTTGTCTTTTTTCAAAAAATAAATCGCTCATAACAAAGCTCCAAGGCAACTGACAAAATTAAAAGCTGCAGGAAAGAAGGGAACAGATAAGGAATTAAAACTACATAGAAGATCTAGTTGGAAGATACCTCTTAGTAACAGATTTAAGATTAAACTCAACAGGAAAACCAAAAAAAAAAAATATGATACTTTATAACATTGTGTTGATAATTTATCAACACAATGTTTTTGCCATATCATTGCCATATTTATGCCTTCTGGCAACCACACTGAAGAAACAAGAACAATGGAAAATGTTGTTGGAGTACCAAAGAGCATTGTCGAAGAGAATAAAGAATGCTTGTCGTATTAATTTCTTGAGTAATTGCTTGCAAGCTGATATCATACCACGGTTCCTGAAATTTCGAGTGCCGAACAATGGTTGCTTTGAACCGACGATTATCCACAACTTTTAGAAGAAACTACTGAAAGAAGAACTTACCAAGGCAAAGAAACCCAGCGATTCCCATGAATCGCAAGTCCATGCTGTTCGTAGAACGTTGATCTTCAGTGATGACGAGAGGCTACTTCCTTCGATTGGGTTGTACACCAGAATGACAGTCGTAGAAGAGAGGAAAAGTGTTACATTTACCCAAAGAAAAAAACTCGAACAGTTATCCCACGAACAGAATCGTCCATTGTTTAACCTTCACAACACAGTAAAGTTGTTGGACGTCAATGTTGCAATCCCAAAATACGTTCTCGATACCCTTTCGATGGCACCAAGAAACCCTGTTCTCACCAAATCTGATTCGAAAAGCTTTCTGGCTGAGATCGATTTAATGTTAAATAAACTCCAAAGTAAGGACATTGCTAATGACATTATCAATGACATCAACATCCCCACTTTGAAGTATGTGAAAAATTGTTGGAAACAAAAGGTACCAAGACATATAAAAATGACACGACATTTTCTGAAAGAAAATGACCTTCTTGCTGTTCCTTTCGATAAAGGTACATGTATATGCGTAATGAAGTCAGGCACTTACCATCAAAAGATAAAGGATGTTTTAAACCTCCCTCAATTTGAAAAGCAGACCGTAACAAGTAAAAACGCAAAGGAGCTGTGCCTGAAAGAAGAGCGCATCAATTCAGAATTAATCAGCCCTTGACTCTATGGCACAGCGAAAGACCACAAAACGAATGTACCCATGAGACCTGTACTATCGATGCCAGCGTCGCCCTATTATCATATTGCTGCTAAGGTCACTAAATGGTTGTCAAACGTACCACAGGCTAAAATCAACTGTTCAACCAAGAATACTGTGGACCAGCTAAAAGGCATTCGTTTAAACGATGACGAGATGATGGTTTCGTTCGATGTTTGCTCGCTGTACACCAATGTCCCTGTAAATGAAACCATCCAAGATGCTGCAGACCTGCTCAGGAGAGATACAACAACCACCAGTTGACAAAGAAACATTCGTAACACTGACGAAACTCGCAACAACTAAGGTTATTTTGGCAACCAACGATGGTTCATATAAGCAAACAGATGGACTGGCAATGGGATCGCAACCAGCTCCTGGCCTGGCCAATATTTGGCTGTCAAAATTTGAAAGATACATAAAGGATGACGCTAAGTTATTTAAAGGCTACATGGACGACATATTGAGATCCATAAAACGACAAAACATCGAACAGAAACTAGAAGATCTAAATGACGATAAAAAAGTGCACAAAAACCTGAAATTTACAATGGAACAAGAAGAGGATGTAAAAGTACCATTCTTAAATATATGTATACTGCACCAAGGGAACGTACTGAACTCAACATGGTATTGCAAACCCACAGACACTGGGCTCATAATGAATTTCCATGCTCTGACACCGAGACGCTACAAACGTTCTATAGTGGCTGGTTTTGTCCATCGTGTCCATAGAGCATGTAGTAACTGGCACTATTTCCATGGAAGTTTACAAAGAGCGAAAGATATTCTGGAGAAAAATTAATATCCACCAGAGTTCTATGACCAGATCATCAACTCAACCTTGGAAAAGATCGTCCAGAAGGATAAAGTAGTACCTGATACAGACCAACATCAAGAACAAACCGAGTCTAAAACATTGTTCGTTGTGGAGTATCGTGGAAATGTCACAGATAACTTCATCAAGCAGTTGAGAAAATGTGGTGCCCCTGTCCAACCAATCATAACCCTCAGAAAGCTAAAGACAACTCTACCCAGCTTGAAACCAAGTATCAAGAAAGAACTGAAAAGCAATGTGATATACAAAATTCAATGTCCAGGCTGTAATGCTGTAATGTTGGCCACACAGGTCGACATGTCATCACACGCTTTAAGGAACACAAAGGGCGAAAAGATGGGCCAGTAAAAACACATTTTTGGAACTGCTGTAGACGTGAAGCTGACTTTGACAACCTTGAGATCGTCGACTCAACAATCAAAGGACAAGACCATTTAGAAACACTGGAGGCACTCCACATAAGGTACATTAAATCAGCCCTAAACACCAGGTATGAATTCAGGAGCAGGCAGCTACTTATCAAAATATAATGACAATAATTTAGGATATTCATCCATTGTTACCATTTGCTAATGATCTTGGGAATTTATATTATTTATTAAATTTAAAAAATTTGTTATGGAATTCGCTAATTACTTTGGCATATACAAGGATTTTATTATGTCCTCCCTTTTACTCTTTATTCTTTTATTTATGTACTCCCATAGGATTTTTTCACTTGTAAAGTAAATATAAATTTTGAACATTTTGCTTGATGCTTTTGTACAGTAGACTGATGATGAACGAGTAGTTCGAAATATATTTCTGTTTTTACCACATTGCAGTTCACTTTTGACTCGATGAGATAAACATCTTGCGAAAATTCCGGGCAAGCATAACTTACAGGAGATACAAAAGATTATCCTTACCAGCACTGCGCGAATATACTTTGTAAAACTTTTTCTACAAAAAAACCCAATTTTTTTTACAGGAATCTATTTTTTATACTTATTGATACAACTTTTATCCTTTTTTACTAAATTTTTATACAAACTTTTATATATTTTTTGTATTATACTTTCACATTTATTAAACAATTAAGTTGCTCGTAAAAACCTTTGCTTCCCTCAGGTCACTGGGTGTGACCCGGTAAGTAATTGTAAATAAACATCATTCATAAGAAAATTGTACATAATAATAATAATAATAATAATAATAATAATAATAATAATAAATTCGAAAAATTAAACAAGTATAAAGACCTGGAGATGGAACTTCAAAAAATGTGGAACGTCAAAGCTAGAACTGTTCCGGTCATTGTTGGGGCACTAGGGATGATTAAGAAGGGGACTCAAAAACATATAGAGAAAATACCTGGAAAGCATAGAGTACAAGATCTCCAGAAAATTGTCCTCACAGGCACTGCTTATATTCTTCGAAAAGCACTGTCAATTTGATACCGCAAAAGTCATAAACATTTCTGGGTTTTTTCATACAACCTTTTTAGAAATTTTTAATACTTTTCATAGTTTGCAGTAATATGACAATAATCTNACACACTTGGGTGTGATGCATGCACCCAGTTTACCCTTATCGGGCTGGTAGTCGGATGGGTTTGCTGGGGTTTCTACCCCTGAGTCCCCCATGGGCTCGTATTGCTCCTCCACTCAATAATAATAATAATAATAATAATAATAATAATAATGCCCTTTGGCATACATAACAACATGGCTTTTTGTGCCTATGTATTGTTTTTGTCATCAAACAGGACAATAACAAATATCCAGTCTGAATTCAATGCTGCAACACGAGACTAAGTACGAGTACTAGGATATCTTTCCATATATTGTCAGATATCAGGCTTGGTGGAGTGGGGTGTGTTGTAGTCATGAGTTCTTGTCATACAACAACAACAGCCGCTTGAGCAGTGTGCTTTTCCTCACTGATTGTGGGGCGGCACTTGCAAGGTTGAAATGGTGTTGCCATTTTGATTTGGTTTTATATTTATCTCACTCTTGTGGCTTCAGTACATGTGCGCCTACATTCAGCCTACATTAATAATAATAATAATAATAATAATAATAATAATAATAACAATAATAATAATAATAATAATCTATTATTATTATTATTATCGTCGTCATCATCATCAATTTTTTTAACATTTATATATAATTTCTTCCTCAAGTATTGAATTTATACAATGATGAGAAGGTCAGTTTTTGACACGTCGAAAATATACTGCTTGTTCACCAAAATAACTTTCAACTAAACGAATTTACATAATTCAGGATTTTCGCAGTTTTCACCATTTCTACAATATATGAAATATTATGCACGAGCTACTAGTTCCATCTCTCAATAAAAGATTCTATCAGAAGCAAGGAACATTTTTCTCAGTTGATCAAGTTACTTATATGAAGGTCTTGATATAAATACCAACGTTGTAATTTCAAAATAAAACAGTTACAAATTTGTAAATGGGATTAACAATTGTTTTAGAAGATGTTCTTTTTTTATATATTCTCTGCTTTTTGGAGCGTTTTTGTCAAAGCAACAAGTGAGTTCCAATACTAAACATTTGCACCGTTAACAATAACTAAATCAGGTCGTTGACTCTTAAACAATATTTGTGGTGATGGATAACTAAGAGCTTCACTGTCAACGTGTGACACTGTATCAGGATCTCTGGCTGCAATATTGAAGACTGAAAGTTACCAGTGCTAAGTCGCGTCTCCATTTACAACGGGTCAAGGTTGCGTTCACAATTCGATAACACGTAACATGGGGTCTCGTAATTAAAACAAATCAGACAAATACTACCGTTAATTCTTTTCCAACGAACTAGATTGCTCCTTGTGGGTATGCAAAGAATCAACTTGTCTCCAAAAGTTATGTTACCAAGAACGTTTTTAACTTTTTGCCATGCAGCGATAGCTTTGTTTGAACAATTATTTAACAAGTGCTTGATGACAACATTTTGTTCTCTTCGACCCATAAATTTATTTCACTAGTCTATTTGAAACTCTCTTTCGGAGGTATTGTCAATTTTTTAATTTACTTTATAGGCAGGTAAACCTGCGTTGTTACTTGCAGCAGTTGCTTTCTATATCAAGACGTCTGTAGACAGTTTTCCCCCTGATGTTAGATGGTAAAGTGACTCTTCCTTTATTTTCGTGGCATTGGGGATAAGACGTACAGATAACTTACATTGCTTATGAATCGTTGAAACTGGCTTGATGTTTATACCAAGACTTTGGGACGGGAACTCCAAGTCACTAATGTTTGTGCAAATTGGTAGTTGGCGCCATTTTCTAAAATATTCAGATATATAATTGTATAAGTTGTATGATTTTTGGATAACTCGGAGCTTCCAGTTTGAATTGTTGTTTTGGTTTCCAAGACTATTATACATTCAAGATGGAATATCAAAGTTTCAGTCAGGTTGTCGACTATTGTCTTTTCAAAATATTTCTTTGCAAAATTTCTAAGAGTTTTTCGGTTGTGATGGTAAGAGTCCGGGCTAGGTGTAGATTTAATTTTTGAACTGTAACATGTTGATTTCGTTGGCTAGTTCACACTTAAAATAAAAGTAATAGTAACAACGGTATTAAATTGTTCAACTGTTTGTTCAACTTCGGTTATCTCTAATTCGTAATCTATGTAGAATTCAAAATAGTGGTTAGCTTTGATCCAATCTTCTTTAGATTAATGATTATGAAGCCTTCTGGATAAAACATTAATTAAAAATACATCAACCTTCTGAAAGCGTCATATGAAAATTCAAAAGCATATACTAAAAAATTTGTTGAGGCGTCACGTTGCATTGATATTCTAAAAGGAGTTAAACAAGGTGATGTTCTATTTGCCATCCTATTCTGCATCATTATTGCAACACTTGTGCTTCAAACTGAAAATGAATGCCCATCTGGCTTTTCCGCTAGCCACCACATTCTTTCCAATCTGCTTTACGCAGACTACATCGTTGTCATAAGTTACTAGCGTCACCAACTACAAAGATTCCTTTATGCTCTGGTTAAGTACGCAACCAAAGCCGGCTTGAAAATTAATGTCTCCTAAAACCAATTGCATGACAACCGATAAGATCAACACAAAACTTAATCTTACCATTAACAATCAAATCCCTCAAGTAACTGAACTATCTAGGCCATAAACTTCCCTCGAAAATTGATGGATTGACCGCCGTGGAGCAACGCATCGACCTTGGCAGGGCAGGCTTTAACAAGAATAAAGCAGCACTAACATTAAAAAAGAACACCATATTACCTAAAATCGAAGAACTTGAACACCTACGTTATGCCCGTCGTACTCTATGGATTAGAATGTGTTAACTGGTCCTTGAAATTCTTGAAAAAACTATCCGCTTTCCAAAATCATATGACGAGACTTAGGAAAAACAAAAAACGGTCTGATCATACGCGGATTGCAGACCTTCCTCGAGGAACAAAGCTTACTCAAACCACATCTACAGTTAAACGCAAAGTTTTGAAGCTCTACGGTCACACCAAACGCTCCACTTAAGGTATAAGCAAAATCTGCTTAGAAGGAATGATAGAAGGAAGAAGAAGCAGAGGAAAGCAACCAAAACGCTATTTAGACAACATTAGCCACTGGACTAAAAAAAGCTTGATGTCAAAGGCCGAAATCTATTATCGCCGGTTGATGCGCGACCTGCCCAAGGTGGAGAAGGCGAATGATGTTTTTTTAGATTAAGGAAGTTTAACACCCGGCTTCAGTCCGATTTTCGGCAAAACATCAAACTCTTCCTCACCATTAAGTTGGGCATTGTGTCTTGGGTTGTCAGGTGCAAATAGGTCTTTAAGGTCACTTTGTTGCATTATAAAACATGAACATCGATGACTATTTAAAACTTTGGGAGTTAAAATATTGACCACAATCAAACTGAAAATAATGATCATTTGAATGTTAATGTGGATCGTATTGTACGTTGGAATTTGTATTCTCGTTGTTTGTTAAGTTGATAATTGCATCTCTATTAGTTGTATCGATAGAAGGTCTCCTGGAAGAAAAAGATTGAGAAGTTATGAATCTGACGAAATAAAATGCATGGATTGGACATTTACTTTTGTCGGTTGTGTCCAAACGAAATCACGAAAGCATTGCGGCCAATGTATCATTCCCTTCTTCGGCCAGATCTTAAAACCTAAAATGTTTATAAAGCACAATGAAATGATCAGGTGTAACGAGGTGTAAAACACTCGTAACGCAAAATTTTGAAGTGGAGACAAATTTGCCTGTCCAGTGAAACTCGAAACAGAATTAACAATGCCAAATTATGTACAAGTCACAAGAAATGTTATGAATTGGTGAACAACTAATCATATTTCATGGGCCTTGTTCCTTTTGGCAGTACCTACCATTGACCGATTAGTATGGGCCAATGCAATTTTTGATTGGTGATTGTGCCAGAGGATTCATTTGTGGTAGAATTTCTCATACTGTCATGGAGGTAAGAAATGTTTACATCCTAAGATAGGAAAACCAATCGCGAGTAAATAGTGTGAACGATTTTACCAAAATGGCCAAAACAAAACATTGAAAGCTTTTTCACAGACTGACTCAATCAAGCTGAATACATGTATTTTAAAAGAAAAAACCAAGGCAGATTTGTCATGAGACTTTTCCAATTACAAAACGAGAACTGTTTGATCCAATTTGTTTGGATTTAATAAGAACAGGACTATTGTACCTTCGTTTTCTGGAAGAAACATGATTGTCGTGCTTCGTGATTGTCGAATATTGATGAAAAAACCAGCAAGCCCGACATTGTTACTTTACAATAGCACCGGGATTTTTTTGAAGGGGGGCAGTGGAAACTGAGGGCCAAATCTGCGATTCTTACTCTCCGTACAGGCGGACCAACTCATGCTCATTGGCCTACTCCATGGACTTTGAACGGATTTTGTTACGAATGCAAAATCCTGGCAATGTTTCCATGACAAGCTACCAAAGGCAGAATATTTCTCCAAGGTTTTGGACTGAGCTAGTCAAACTCAAAATAACAAATCAAATCAAGCTCTGTCTTTTGGGGGACTCTCTGTGCCGATTCAAAATGCTATGATTGCTTGTGGAGTGCCAAAGCAAGTATTCACAAATGAGTAATGAAAAAAAATTTTTTATAAGGTAAGGTTGTTATCGTTGTACGTTTTAAGACCAGCAAGTTTGATTTTAAAATGCGGTCAACGCGCCCGTGCTTCTCACGTTTAGTACCCCAAAGTGCTTACGAACTCGCTTATCTTTTTTACTTCTGTTGCCTTGTGATTTCGTAGTCTTTATTAAAAGCAATTCTCAAAAAACACATTGGTCAATGATCCATAGTACTTTTCCTGTACAATAAATCTTCATTTTATTGTTCTCGGATGTTTGTAACAATATATTAGTCTATTTATTAGCATGTATTAGAATACTGTTTCCTACCGTTTTAAACTTGAGCCCCTGGGAACCTAAATTTAAGACCTTTCCAAGATCACGCAAAACGGATTATCGGGCACCATTGCGTGATTTTGAAAGTTAAGACCCTACTGTTAATAATTAAAGGGTTTAATTTTATCGCTATTTGTACAGCTCATAGTTGTTTTCCTCACCAGTTTTAGTTTTCAGCCATGAATAAAACAAAGAGTTTTTTTATGTTCGATATCCAAATTAAGCCATTCGAATACTTTCAGCTGGTCTCAATTCTTGTCTGTTTCAACTCTAGTGACTAAAATATTGACATATACGTACGAGTTATTAAATCAAATATAAAAATGTTGATATTTGTGCTTATTTTACAAAATGACTGACAATGATTGATGAGCAATTTCTACATTGACTACAGAATTTACTAAAATTCTAGCATCCTCTGTTCTAAAGGGGTGGGATTTTTTTGGGGGGGTGGTATTTCAAATGGCTCATCCTTAATAGAAAAGGCCCATTTCTGTTTAACAGGATTTATATATTTAGGGTTTTTTACTCATTCTTTTACTTTTTCTTGTTTTCAAAGCTTATACTTAAAATTAAAAAAAACCTAAATAGGCTTCTCGTTTCCAGGAGAAACACGGTTGGTGCTATTTAAAGAGCAGCAACGTGGCCCGACCAAGGGAACTTAACTATCGGGGTGCGATATTTTGTATAATACCCATGTACATTGAAATAAAGTAGATACTGTCTTCAACAACCGCTCGTCAGAAATTGGGTGCTATAGCTGATTCAATTAGTTTTTCAACATGAATCTTATGTCGAACCTATGTAGTTATCAACCATGACATCGGTAAAAACCTTCATACTCCAGTTAATCGTCGCAAAGAAGCTTCGGTTTCTATTTTTCTTCATTAATATCTCCTTGGTCATTCCATCACTAAATTATCCTTCCTGACTTCAAGTGCCTCAAAACTTCTACATGAACCACTAGTTCAACATTTTTTATGACCTTCATCTTTTTCCAATTTAATAACCGTACTGTTGCAAGAATCTTTTCAGCAAGCTTCTTTCCTCGTGCTTTCCACTCTGACCATTAAAAATGTAAAGCCAAAAGCTCATCGGCATCTCTCTTACACTTCCTTCTAATCTTTAGCCTCTTGTTGTGTTACAATTCGTTCATTATCCAGCAGTGGTCGTCAGCTCTTATAATCCCACCACTACTTTTAATACATAATAAAAACAATCCTGGTAAACCTGGTCCAATACACACATGGGCGGGTAACTAAGCTATCAGAAAAACAAGCCACGCCTCCCACCGTTTCTTCACAGTTAACCTCGAAAAAAACTTGCCTTTTTTATATATGCGCATCAGTTTACCTTTTCAGGCAGATTTAGATATTGTTGATGTACACTGAGAAAGACGGTATTAAAATATAATGCGACTTACAGAGGCTGCATAAAAAAGGATAATGCACAGTCCGCTAAAATTTATATCAGGCCGCTCATTACAGTTACAGCTTACTTTACTAACGGCGGGAGATAGCAGTTGGGCCCAAATATCTGGCGGCAGCCAAGCATGACCATAGTTCTACTTTTCACCAAACTCACCTTATATAGTATTTAAATTATGAAAAATTGGGGTACCAGATACCGTTATAAAATTTTAAAGGTAACTGGACCTGGCCTTACGACAGCCTTCTTTTAGTGAGAATCTGAATCGGAGAATCTAAAAACTTTTTATTTCAAACGACAGCACATGTGTAAGTAGTTAAAATCAACAAACAAACTGGACCGAAGAAACCTATTTATTACATATATAGCCTTGTATCGAAAGAATCAGCTCCTGTGCTTCAATTTTCTCTCTTATCTCTGGTTTGCATTTGGTTGCAAAAGATAGCATAATAACCCAACCAAAGTCGCAAAAATCAAAAGAATAGATACATCGTGGAATGAATAAGTTCTGTGTAATTAAAAAAATTATTTTTAAAATTGTTAGTATGTCGTAGAATTCTGGTGTGGGTATTTGTGAGTGAGTTTGCGTGCATGCGTAGCTGCTTTTCTATGATTGAGCTTCAGGTTCTGCGACCCACACACTGGATCCACCAAAGGACGCGTTGAATCGAGAAGGGTTCGAGTTGAAACACTCCTCAGTGTACTTTTATCTCTTACCCCAAAATCATAGAACAACTGAAGAAAAAAAGGCATGTGAGCACTGCCACTGTTAAGTTTTACTAAGCTTAATTCAGACCATGCTTCGCACCCATCAATGAAGTTTCCCCAGGCGTCTATCGGGCCACTAGAAGAGCTAGCTGCAGTTTGGATCCCTGCTGAAGTGAAGTGACGTTTCATTCACAAAATGACAAAGCTAAAGTCCTTATTGGACTGACAGCTGCAAATAAGCAAGCGCCAATGGTTATCCACATGAAATATCAGCTCACATTGCCTATTCATAAATTTGTTGTGCCCCCTTAACATACGCTGCTATCCCGGTCATTAGCAATATGAAGGTTCTCATAAACAGAGATCTAACGAATGATACAGTCATCTATTTTGGCGCTACACACATAGGTATCATCTGTGCCAAGCATTCGGGGTCACCTGTATTCGCTCATCTGCAAGACATGACGAGGTTGCGTACTCTGCCAAAATTCGAATAGAGATTTCAGAGAGAGTTAAGAGAAGAAGGCAATGATAGTTACTGTTCATTGAGGTCTTCACGGGTGCTGATGAAAACCCAAGAGTAATTTCTTGAAAATGACCTGGATACGTTTTTATTGGCATCAAATGCTTATGGTCGAACGCATTCAATTGTATTGAGCACGGTGAAACTCCACAAAAAATTACATGGTGTTATCCTTGAGCTTGACATATTTGGAAGTCACCTTGATGCAAAGGTTGTGACGGTTTACAAAGATCTTGAGCTAAAAAACTTTGAATTTTCTGGATGCAAACTTGCTGAAACCTGGTCGGACAGTGTAATGGCAACATGGTAGTTGCGAAGTTCAGAGGAGACGACCCACCTCTTATCGCCTGGGACCACGTCCGAAGAGTTGAAAGCGTATCATATTCGGCAATCACAATATTTCCTACAAATTACAAATTGTTCCCATGAAAAAATGTTGCTTGAGTTTTCGATAAACCTATTTAAAAGTTATTCCTGAAATAGTTTTGTCACCACCTATACCAGTTGTTCATGGGCTAAAGGAAATTGAGTGTGCAAAAGATGATGAAGGTGCCATGTACTTGTCGCTGCATCAAAATATTTCATTGCGAAACACCTTGACGACCAGTCAAGCTACAAAGAAGTATATTATTCATGTCCATCTGTGAAACAAGACGTGATCAGATGACGCATATTTTCCGATTGTGGCTTGTACTTCCGGACCATCACAGGCAAAACACTTCACAAGGCCAGTTGCATGGTCACTGAAGGTCACAGTGAAAGTCAAACAGAGCGTGGGCGACCAATGTGAATGTCAGCCCGTCGCCAGCGGAGGCTATTATGTGCGATAGCGTTTCGAGAGATGCCGTAGGTCTAGGATGGACGACGTTGAAAATTATGATCTTGAAAATATCAGTGATGCTCAAAATGAAATCGGCACTTCAATCTTTGATATTGATAATGTTGCTCCAATATGGTCGAAAGAAACGAAGGACTGACTGAGTAATCTGACACCGTTTTAAACAGTTTTTGAACATCAGCCTCAGAGCTCTATTGTGTTAAAAATGTGTCGTTCGTGATTTAATGTGTACTATATATTCCATCTTAACAAAGGTGTTGTCATTGTATATCCAGGCGGGGTGTGGGGTTCTCGCAAAAATGTAACAAAGAGGAGAGCATCAACGTAAGCATAACAGGCCGTTACATGATGGTAAGGGGTCAAAATGTTCACTTTCCCGTTATTTTTTGAACGATCAGTGTTTATATACACTTATTTGCTCTATTTGTCAATTCATAAATAAATAGTGAAAGATACAGATGGATAAAGAGATAAAGTGTTAAATGGATGAATAGATAAATGGTTAGAAAGATAGGTATAGATAGAAAGATACCTTGACTGATAGATAAATAAATGAATAGATAGATGGCTGTATGTATGGATGGATGGATCGATCGATAGATAGCTAGCTAGATAGATAGATAGACAGACAGATAGATAGATAGATAGATAGATAGATAGATAGATAGATATATAGATAGATAGATAGATAGATAGATAGATAGATAGATGGACGGGTGGATTGGATGGATGATATATATTTATATCTCTATCTTTCTTTATCTTTCTTTCTCTCTCTCTCTCTCTCTCTCTCTCTCTCTCTTTCTCACTAGAGAGAGAGAGAGAGGGAATGGGGGGGGGGGAAGGAGGGAGGAAACGAGTGATGGACATATACAGATATTGATTTTTTGTTTTCTACCAATACATAATCTATAAATTTATTTTATTTCTTTTGATATACGTCGTTTTCTTTCTCGCTGCATGTTTTCCTTTTTCCCTCAAGATACAAATATAATATTATTTTCAAACTTTTTGTCTCAATATCCCGCTATCTTTCCTTCTATCAATTTTTTGCTTTAAATTTTGGCTTATGGGGAAAATCAATGTTACACAGAGTTAGAAATTAGGAATAGCTAACAAAGACAATAATTTCAATGGAAATAGCAAAGATTATGCAAAGCAGTATGTTTTTGAGAAATTAAAAATTGTCAACCTCTATTTCAGCTTCACCTCAATCTTTCCCATTGGGTAAAATCCAACTTGCTTTAACTAAAAAAACATAACAGCTACCAGATAACCTAATTTGGGTAGGACCAGATAACCTAAGTTGGGTAGGACCAGATAACCTAATTTGGGTAGGACCAGATAACCTAATTTGGGTAGGAACAAATAACCTAATTAGGGTGGGTCATCATGAAAAATGATGGGAATCAGTAACAAAATCTCAGTCTACATTTTGGTCCCCCTGAAAAAAGAGTTCCAGTGTCATTTTCATGGCGTGCTTCCTCTTATCTTTATCCAGTTTAACTGCAATTGAATAACCAATATCACGGTGCTTCTGTAACGTACTTCCACTTTTTTACAACATACACTACTCGGTTGGTGATATTTTCCTTCTCAAAAGGCACAAATATAAGAGAAATGCACAAAAATAACTTGAATGATCATGGTTGTGCGTGATCACCTTTTCACAAACGTACACAAATATCAGTGTTAAAACGTGAGTGTCCCTCACTGATGGTGCCACCCAAGTAAACCTGATATTTTTCATTCAATTGTTTTTCTTAACAAATTAGTGATACCTCCCGTTTGTCACACCAGTTAGATGATATTGCTATTTAGGAATGGGAAATCTTTTCCCTGGGAGGTCATGAAGTCCCAAGCTGAAACGGAATTAGCATGAAAACAATGACCGTTATTTCTTTTCACAGGAAAACGTTCGTCGAAAAAAAAAATCCAGGGGAGATTTTGACCCCAACACTCTGGCTCAAAATCTCTTGTCTCCTTTTGTCAAGTTGTCACTTATGTTGTGCAGCTTGAAATCTCCAGGTTCAAATTGGCAAGAACAGGAAGAACCGGAAAGGCGGAAAGTAATCCAGCTATCATGTCAACAAGCGAAATGGGGTTCTCTGAAAGGGTCAAAAACGAATGAATTGAAACACACGTTGTCTAAATATTTTAATATCCTCCAACTACATTCAACGGACATAAGTATTCGCGATTTTCAAAATGGCGGCATCGATTGATAAACAATGTTGCATCTTTCATCGTTCACAACTTTTAACTCGTGTCGCATGATAAAGGTTTTACTGTAACAGGTGCCCTTAAATATGACATCATCAAAGATATGATGTAATTTATTGTCTGCTTTGTTTACTTCAATATATTTGTTTCCAAGTAAACATGGGTCGGAAAAACACAGAGTTGAGCACGGAGAAAAAAAATCTTATTGTAAAGTTATATAAAGAAAAGAAGAAAAAGGCAGACATATCTAAGCTTTTCGATGTTCCTTGGGCTACAGTCAGCAGTGTTGTAAAGAAATTTCTGTCTACTGGCTCAAGAGAAAATAGGCCAAGAAAAGGAAGGGATAAGTTGTTTACAAATAGGGATGAAGTTGCATTGATGAATATGAGGAAACAAATGTAAAATAAATATGGTTTAAAAAAAAGTCTTGCCTTAATATTTTGTCAGATGTCTTTTCATCCTTATAACTACATGAATACTGGACGGAATTGTTTCAAACAAGTCTTGTCTATAAGTAACATTCATGTGAAGGAATGTTACTTACATATATTTACTAACATTCATGAATGTGAGGAAACAAATGTAAAATAAATATGGTTTAAAAAAAAGTCTTGCCATAATATTTTTTCAGATGTCTTTTCATCCTTATTACTACATGAATACTGGACGGAATTGTTTCAAACAAGTCTTGTGTATAAGTAACATTCATGTCCATTCTTTTGTCCATTGACTGTAGCTTATATTGGAATTCATCAAAAATGTTACCAAGTATATTGCTGTTGTCGTATCGTGTAAGAAAATGCTATGCAACTTTAATCTTAACATACCGCGGAAACTTGATTATCAAAACAAGACCTCCGCTTTGACATTATCACAATTAAATCTCGTTTTTACTTCTTGCGGGGTCTTTTAGGATTTTGTGTTGGGCCCTTTTTAATGAGGTTAAACAGACGCTCTTAGGTAAAACCTTTTTATATAGCTTCATATAGTCAAATGTGCTCGAATTAGTAAATATAGAATTTTAGAAGACCAAGAGATTTCTGCGGGCTGGCGTACATATAATCAATTCTCAAAAATACCGGTCCTGAGTTGTTGGAGGGAGCTGGAAAAATAAATGGGGTTTGCACAACATCAATATTAAATGTATATGGAGGCTGCGGCTTATTAGCAGATATAAGTGCCGTACAAGCAGTTAAATCGATATCTATCTGAAGTAAAAATATTTTATCTTCGGTCAGGTTTCTCTTTCAGTCTTTCAGTACTACGTTTTAAGCGCAAAACAGGGAGTAAACACACGCACACAGATCACAAACAGATCTCCCTCCCTCTCCCTCTCTCTCTCACACACACACACGCACACACACACACACATATATATATATATATATATATATATATATATATATGTGTGTGTGTGTGTGCGTGTGTGTGTGTGCGTGTGTAGACGTGTAGACACAAATACACATGAAGCTCCCAAGAAAATAAAACACATATGGTTGAGTTGCAACAAAATTACGACTTTGTCTGGCACTCTGACTGCTGCAACAATTTTTAGATGAAAGTTAGCTGATGCATATATCGTCGCCGTTCTTAATCAAGTATGTCTTCAGCTGTTTTATACATAAAAACCTCTCTCGGGTGATACTGAGCTGACTGGTTAGGTAGCTTGTACAAATCTATTCGGTCATATTTGTCTAAATGAGGCTGTGCTGCAAGATTTTTTTCCTTTACACTGTAATATTTTTGTGCCATATCGGAAAACTTTCTTTGTCCAGCAATGTATAATGGCCAGAATTAGTGGACAATTTTTCAACCACCCATTGGCATGCATTAACAAAAAAACCTTCTTAATTTACGGGGCGGCTGGTCTAAAATGGAAGAGTACGTACATTCCCTCCAGGATCAGCAGAACTCTATAAACCTCAAGTGAGCAGGAACTCATCCGGTTAACGTTGCGTAGACCGTGGCCCCACGTGATGTGCAAGCTCTGTAGAAAAACATTAGGCACACACTCACTTCATTTTCTATTTCTGAGCGACCTGGTACCACTGCCCCAAAAAGACAAACTGCTGGTGTAAACTGCCGAGCTGGTTAGTCTCAAAAGGTAGGGGGTTGATAACATCTAATGTGGGGACATTATAAAAATAATGGAGAATGGCGTGATCTTGTTTTATCGTATCAAGAAGTTGGAAGGCTTGAGTCATTTGTGAGAACTTAAACTCTCCAAGCATTCTTGGAGCAGCCACTGAGAGTAGCCTGTAGAGAGGACAATACCAGAGAAAATATGTATGGCTGAGATAAAACCTCCAGTTACAAAAAATTATCCAGTTTATGTAAAAGAGTAGTTCCATGGGAAATGATAACAAGTTACGGTCGGATCTTTTCCCAGACTCTTAAAAGTCAATTTTCAGAATATTTCGACGTTCAGTCGTTCATCTTTCTCCCAAAATAACTCAAGAATTAACGTTGACATCCAAATCCCTTCCTGATACTACACAAATCATGCAATGGATAGATTAACATGAGTACCAATTTGAGTTTTCAAGAGCTTTTCAGTTCTGCCTTTTTCAATGAACTGAAGAGAAAAATCTCAAAAATAAGATATCACGGAAATAAGACAATACAAAAGACAATAAAGAAATCACAATGACTGCAGCTTAAAGAGCATAATGAGCAACTATATTAGGACTGCCGACTGTATGATGCCTGGGAATGCCTTGGTGGTACACGCATAATTCGATAGGCTTTCTCTATTCAGTTCACAGCGAAACTTCGAATACAATTTATTAGATAAGATATCCAAATTCATCATTCAACTGAAACTAATTCGTGAACGATTGAGCACACTCATAGGATCTTCTTATAAAAGTCCTGAATTTCAGTATGTTTATCTGCCATACCCGTTTATGTATTATAAATTAAAGTGTTGTTATTAAAAAATATTTTTAGATCTATAAAAGGGAAGTTTCAAAGTTCAAAACCAATATAGTTGTCTTCCGATGATATACCGGGTGTCTTCATTCCCTTCCTACACATTTGGTTCCACTTTTCCTAATTGCTAGTAAATCTCATTCCTCAAGCGATAGAAAAAAAGGCTTTTATTTAAAAGAGGCGTTTGCAAAAAAAAGCAGTTTAATTTGATTGTCATTAAACCGACCGAGTCTGGGTTACTTTTCCGGACATAATTTTGTAATTATCGCGCAAGTGAACTGCTTGAAAAAGTTCTTGTCAAGTTTAAAATTATTAGGCATAACATATTGCAATATAGATCCACCAACTTATTAGATAATAAAACTAAAGGAAGCTATAAACAGTAAAATGCAACCTAAGAAAAACAACAACAAAAATCCCCTATCCTCCATAACAACCTTCATAGACCAATTCTCATGATACAGGGTCAGGCATAAAACACATCACATTACACTATCTTCACACCCAATACATACTTTATATTGATGTTGAACATTATATTAGTCTGTCTGTCTTTCTGTTTCCTTCCGACTGTTGTAAATTTGTGTCTTTCCGGCTGCATGTGTGCGAGTGGTAGTACTTAATATTATCAACCTTATTAATAAACTTCATGTCCCTTCAATATACATACCTATTTATTTTCTTATATTTCATTGGTTTTTAATCACAAATCACACTCATTGGCAGCCTGATGTTACTGCGTGACACTTTTACTTTTCATATTCATTGACATTTGCAAAAAGACAACAATATCCTGTCTCCACACACCGAGTGTCTCAAATGTTTTATAGAAAAAACGATGTGTCAATAATTTGCGCATAAAAGTGCCAGTCTTTTAATAAAATGTATCTGGTAATACTTATTGACTAGCTTTATAACTCTTCAATAAAGCTTTCCCTCGGCTCCTTCAATAGTCTAATTCCGGAAATAAGTACAATCGCCAACATCCGGCACTTTTAAAGGAGAAACAGGCTCGACAGGACTACGTAACATCTCACCACGAGCACGCGAAACGGAAACTTTTCACATACTTCTTTGATGACCCCTCAGTGTAGGGGGATTTTTTTAGACTGTGTGCCTCGTGTTTGGTGATACAGTTTCATAGTTTCCGTGGTTCATTTAAATGAAAAACTCCATTTATCTTCAAACATTTAACCCGGATACCCACAGAAATGGTCACGTCTTTAACTTCCTTTACTCCTAGTTGGCCATGCAATTTTTACGCTTCGGCAAACAAAAAACACACTTGATCTTGTAGATTCTGATTGCTCAACATTAGGGTCTAAATATCTTAATAGTACATCTTCTTTGATATTATCCCGTCCTTATACGAGCTTCGCCAGGCAGTGGACCTCTTACGGTTTTGGTTAATCCCACGTGGATCTTTGGTTTAGTAAATTACATTAGTGAATAACAAACCCAATTTTTGAAAACAAGTAATTGCCATGCGATGAGAACTCTTGTGGGACTGTTAAAACCGAGTCTCAAGGCATTGATTCCCCTCGGGCAGTTGCAGCTCATTTTGTTTGCATTACTTATTACGAAAAAAGGTATATGCCACTGGGAAGTAACTTATCATCAATAATCTACCAACACCAATACATCTACCAACACCAAAACAACTACCTACACCAAAACGCCTTCATGGAAAAAAATCAAACTCTTAAATTCTGGATTCTGACAATAACTCTCTCTTCAATATTCTATACACTTTAATGCATTCAATAGTCCACAGAAGAGGTATATTTAAATAATCAAAGTTGAATGGATTTTAAATGTAAGCAAAATTGGGGATAAATCAAAGTAGAACTCAGCAACTTCAAAACATACCCAATTCTTTTGTCGTTCAAGTTATTTATTTTCAAAGAGGATTTGTTAAGTGAGCCTGTGGTTGAAGGAACACTATGAACAACCTCAACACTAGGGAACGTACCCTTGGCACGCAGTGCTTTTTATGTGGCTGCATGTGTGATGCTTGGAAACTATGAAAAAATTCTGAGCAAATGTTTTTTGCTATTAAGATTTTTTAAATGTCAAAGCCCAGAACGCTATCACATAACTGTGTTAATAAGGCTACCATATATTTCGCTAAGATTAATAGCCTTGACAAATTCTCTGCGATATACTGAAAGTTTATGCAGCAGACACCAAGTTCTGCTTCTTCTTAATTCGAGCGAACTCGAACTAAGAAGTAACGACACCAAGTTATAAGGACAAAAAAGATCGTATTTACAAATGAGTTTGATTTGAAAACAACAGGCAGCTAAGAAGTATTACCCATGAATGTTGAGAATCTAATATTCTTGAGTTCTTTTCAAATTTTAGGTCATTTGCGCCTTGATTTTCTTATAAACTAGATTCTTATTTTTGAAAGCATGCAAGTGACAAGCGACTACATTCCATTTTAGAGGCAACACTACAGTTAAATTCATTTTCAGCTCAGGTGCAATTCGTTTTCATTTAAATATATTTTCAGTTCAGCCTATCTTTTTCGCACCGTAATATTCTCCGGGTGGCCGCTTTCGCTATCATTTTGGATCATCAAAAGATGGTAGCAAGCAAACAATGCATCTATTACGAGAGAACAAAAATTGAGGTGGTCTCTCTTCGATCCTCTCTTTGTTTACGATTATGTAACCTCATTTTCCGTTATCGAACCTGCTATCTGATGTGCAGGATGGTTATTTATACGAAATCAAGCAAGAATTCTACAGTAACTAATTGATATCCAAAAGCCAATATTTCTATCTCGCATTACAACTGATATCTATGGGCCATCATTTCATTATATTGTCCGATACTACCATAATCATAAAATATAAAATATGATACTGCACTACACTTAACACTACGCCATAAAACACGACAAAAATACAATACTATACTTATCCTAACAATAAAACACCATATAATCGTAGACAGTACATTACCGTGTACATTTACAAATTTGTATTGTGAAAGATCACAATAAACTGGTGCATATGGAAAAGCACTATTCGATGTCCTGATACTAAACAATATTACAGTCTTCTACTGTGCTTAATATACTACAAGGAGAAGAAGATACTGTGGCAATACTAACACTTCATGCCTATTAGATTACTTAATTATTTTCTGTACAACTGAAAACACTACTGGAATTTACATTATTCGTTCACTTCGTTTAACAGATCGTGGTGATCTGTGTCATTGGTGCAAAAGTTTGTGGCAAACCCTAAAGTAACAGGGAAAATGCCACATAAATAGGTTGTTGTTTACAATAGTGAGTCGAGTTTTATTTCCGTTTTCTTTTTTCAAAGCTTTGTAACTTAAGCTTCCATAAACATAAATGCTGATAAAATACTGTTCGGCAGTTCAATAAAATTTCGAATAACTGGAGCCGATTTTAGTCTGGTTATGGCCACACGCAACGCTTTTTGGAACTCGAACATGTGCCAAACTACGGAGCACTTCCTTTCTTTAAGGCCTAAACGGGCAAAACCATAAAACATTTAACCACTATAAACACACTGCCTAGCATTTGTGGTAATTAATAACACAATTTCATGTAACCAATACATGATCAAACATACTGACAAGGCAGAAGAATACGTGGAGGTATTTTAAAATGCAAAAGAATTACAATACTGTATGAATCCCAAACGTATTGGTTTTTCAAACAATGATTGTTCAAGAATTCTCTTGTATATATATATACACTCAGTTTTGCTTCGTGGGTTAATATCAGGGTCCGCTGGTGGAAGCAGCTGTCGACTGGCCTTGAAATTATTACAACGTGCTAACTAGTGAGACTTTTCTCTCATAAATTGGGCTCTGTTAATTTACAATCCTTGTATAATACACATCATACTACACTGTACGATTTTTGAGTGTTTATTCCTTACATTACCCGAAAAAGTATTCTGCCCAATGCTGTAGTTTATCAAGATATACAATGCCATGCCATACTACACCATATTATCTAACACCCGTTATTGCACAGCTATATTGTTTTAAATCGCTGACCACATAACATCAGCTTGTATTGTCATGTCAAGTAAAATCCACTTGACTGCACCCCAGAATCAGCTGGATCTCATGGCTCCCTTGAGGTGATGATAAATCCATGGTGCAGTGCACAGCTGCAGGCACGCTTAAGGGATTCGGACATAAAGCACGACCCAAGTAACAAACCCTTACACCATTTGCTATTTCAGTATGGGTACAATGGTCAACATTGGTGCATCTATAATTTGTCACCTGTTGTCAGTTACGGAAGAATTAAAACCCAGTTCCATGAGTTGTTTTTCAAATTCCTATCTAACGTGTTAACATGTAAACAAAAACGTCACAGGTAATCATTTGGCTTTGGAAGCTTGGTGTGTTCTTGTTGAGACAACCGGGTTTTCAAACTGACACTTTTTTAATTCATTTTATGTCCCAAACTTTCAGTCTTCAAATATGCTTGAAAAAATCGAGTCATGCGATTTAAAGGTCATATTTCTCTTTTATAAATCTAAAAAACGATTCGCTTTGTCCTTGTTTGGTTTGCCGCTTATGACAATCAATGAATTTTCTTTCTTCGGAAACGATATGACGGGCGCTGTTATGTCAAATCAATAATTTGATTTCATTGACCATAAAAGTCACGATATTAATTAATACTGAAAATTGTAAGAATCAACTGGTTTAAAACGACTTCTTCAAAAATTTGGGGAACTCCAATATCTGACGGTACTTAGTTTGACTGGTACTTAAAAACTATCTCGAGCCGCAATATATCTGAATGAATAACTGTCACGCGTGCAATATTTCGGCACAATGCGAGTTGTAGAGCTGAACCGCATTTTTCGTCTGAAGTAAACTTTTTGAGAGACATGAATGGGCGGGAAACATTTGCTTATTAACTAAACTCTAAACATGCGGGTGTTCATTCCGCTATCGAATCTGCATGTGCAAAAGTGAGTCGATGCGATGAGTTTCAGAAATGAATGAAAATTTCTCGCAAACACCAAAATGAATGAATATGGCCGACCACTGTTGTTGTGCAACAAGCAAAATTGCAAGTTGTCGCAAGTTAACAAGTGAATAACCAATTCACCATAATTAATGCATAACATTTTGTTCTGTTAATACTTGACCATCTCAAGATCACCCAACAATATATTCATTTAGGCAGGTGGGTGGGGGTTTTAACGAGGGTTCGTATTTTTCAAATTTTTGAAATGCGTCCGCAGTTATAAATGCGCCTAAAAGATGCCACAAACATACGTAAATCAATTTTAAAATACACAACTTTTCAATTCTTGCTCCCAAATCCTAATCTCACACTAACAATTCGACTCTTACTATCGTAGTATCATGATCAAGTCAGTAAATCCCAATGTACTCACCACTGTTAGTAATTTTAACATGAAGCATTAAGCAAATATTTTCATCTGATTTTAATTGTGCACAGATATAGCTAATCGTTTATTATTGTATAATGTAGCCGGTGTGTGTTTAAAATCTGCACAAAATTTACATGGTGGTGTTGAACAAACAAATTGTGCCCAAAACCAAGGGCTCTATTGGCTGTGACAACCCTCCGTGGACGGTTGTGTACGATGCTAAAAAGTATTCAGTGCCCAATAAGTCACTGAATCTAATTTTCTACGTTCCATTGAAACATTGTGTGTAAGGAATGAGTGAATAATAAATGAAGAATTGATGATCATGTAAGAATGTACGGTTTTCTCTCGTAAATAAATCAAGGGCTACCGTGAAAAAGGGAAGTACACAATTTAACATACTGTCATCTCGTATCTCCCCAGAACAGTTAACTCCTTTCCTAACAGCCACAATATCACGGGAAATTCTACAACGGAAACTGATCAAGAAACTTGGCTTCGTTTGCGGTCCCACTCAAGATTTGTTGTGGTTCAATAGGGGACAAAAGGCTTTCTAAACGACAGAGTTATAAAATTAATCGTTAGCTAGCGCAGTCGGAGTTGGTGGTATATGTTTGAAGGATGGCTTTACAGTTGTCATTAGGACATTCAAATCATACCTCATAACTTTAATATCCAGGTGTGATGGCATTTTGAGTGTTTCGGGTATTTCCAATAGCTACTGGAAGTTAAACTTTCTAGAAAATTTATGCTACAAATTAACTTCACATTTTGAACCTTTCTCAAGGTAAAGAATAGGATTAAATGTCATTCACTGAGTAATTCCTACATTGTTTTTAATATGAAACCAGTAATCATGTTGTGTCTTCTTATACCAAACACTGGTCTAGCATGATTCCTTTTGTTAACTGAATCTGTCAAGACATTCAGAGAAAAAGTAAATACATCGTGATACCACCGACTGTTTTTTTTGCAACTGATAATTCTCTTTTTGAGAACAATAACCTGTGTTTTGTTCATTAATGGTTACGGAATAAAGGCTGAGCGTACAGCTGTTTCTTTTATATTCTCATGTGAGTTTTATATAACAAAGCGCCAAGCCATGTTAATTCAATCCCAATGACCGATACTTTTCGTGGTTATTTCCAGGAGCTTGCTAACTTAAAAAACTAACATTTAAAGTAATATTTAACCCAATATGGAAAACGATCCTGTAATCTTTGACAATTTGAATACACCACTGACGTACCTTTGGCGACCTCTGGTAAAGGTGACAAGACCAGGAATAGTTAATTGCACTTCTTTACCCATCAAAAAATGAAAAGAAAATAACATTATTATGGGAGTCAATGGTACTTACCAGACCTAGATTTCTGAATCCATGTACTTTGGCTACCTCGCTGGCCACTTTCATTCCTCCTTGGATACAAACTGCCCATTCATTCGTGTAAGATCCACTGAAATCTCCATTACATCCCAAATTTCCCATCAAAAAGCAGCCCAAGATGCTAAAAATTCTTCTCACAACGTCTGCTTGCATTTTGACGATCACTCAGCTAACACGACATACAAGTTAATGTCGTTGCCTTGTGAGACCGGTTGGCAGTATCTCCTATGTGAAAACAAAATTTCAGTAATGGTCAACTACAGCATAGACACTTGTTTAGTTAGCCTCTTCTAACGCTACAACTGTTTATTTTAAATTTTCAAAATCTTCCTTTGAAAGCGAACAAGCTGAAATGTAATCAGAAGCTTGTGCAGGATTTGTGTTTTAAGTTTTCACCTCATTGCGGCTGGGCCAAATATCATGTCAGCTTCATCATGTCAATCAAATTCCCTCCGTTCACTTGCCAAGGTATAAATTACTTCCGGTATAAAGGGGATCAGGACGTGAAATAACAAAGAAACTGTTTTTCTTCTCTCTCTCCTTTGTATTCAAAGTTGAAAACACGAAATTCACGCCTCGATACGCAGGTTTTCAACATGCGTAATTTTCCTTTTCGAGCAATGAAAATTCATGATCAACATTGGAACAGGAAGACAATTGTATAATAATAATAATAATAATAATAATAATAATAATAATAATAATAATAATAATAAAATAATGAAACATGAAGGTGAAAGTAGTACCCATAGTCATCGGGGTGTTAGGAACACTACCAAAAGACATCAAAAGAAGAGTAGAAGAGCTGGGAATTGAGACCAGAATTGAAGAGATGCAGAAGATTGTAATCCTGCAATCTGCACGAATCCTGAGAAAAGTCCTTGAAAATTGAGGAGACTTGCTGTCACCAATATCAAGGAGACATTACCGCTGAATGAAATGACATCTTATCAGTGTGCGATAATTCTATAATAATAATATTGACTTTTGGTTCAAAGGTTGTTATTGCCGGAGTAGCTAAGGAGGATGAACACCCAAAGCCTAAAAAATGCTCTATATGGCAAGCGGAAGATATAGCCTCTGACAGTCAAGTCCAGCCCTTGGCCTTCTCGTGGCAGGACTGTTNGATAAAAATCCTTGAAAATTGAGGAGACTTGCTGTCACCAATATCAAGGAGACATTACCGCTGAATGAAATGACATCTTATCAGTGTGCGATAATTCTATAATAATGATAACAATAATAATAACAATAATAATAAAAAAATAATAATAGGAAAAAGAAATGCAAAGAAAAATTATAGATAATAATAAAATAATAATAATAATAATAATAATAATAATAATAATAATAAACGAAAAAAGCAAGTTGTTATGGGACTCTAAAGTGCAGACAGATCATCATACAGAAGCTAGAAGGCCTGACCTCATAATTGTTGATGAAGAAAAAAATACTTCAGATTGTTGAAATAAAAGAGAAAAAAGAGAGAAATATTAAGATTTAACAAGAGAACTAATGGTTCTGTGGAACAAGAAAGTAACTGTTATTCCAATAGTTATTGGGGCTTTGGGAACAGTTCCAAAGTCATTGAAAAATAGACCACCGCGTTGTTGAACACCGCCAGGATCATAAGGGAAGTCTTGGAGCTCTGAGGAAGCTTGTTGCCACTGGAACTTTAAGAAACGTCTACCAAACACTTTTTAGTGTGAAATGAACTCTAAACAACAACAACAATAATAATAATAATAATAATAAACTAGAAAATTTGATACTTGAACAGATTGAAAACAGAATACATGAAGTGAGAGGAGTTTATGAAGAAATAGAAAGAAATGTACGCATGGTTGTGATTGTTGATGATTTCGTTGAAAAAAAAGTAAGAAAAGATACAGGCTGCCGGTAAAGACATAATACGTGAACTTGCAATCACTGAATAGACTGACATGGAAAGAGGGTCACACTGCCTAAGCTGACATTTTCTTCAAAAACAAACTTGACTAAAAAGCTTCAGAATGAAGCGATATAGTTAATGAACTCAATTAACAATCTCATTTACTCAACAGCAAAAGCTTCCACCCAAAAGCTAGGCACTAAAATAAAAGAGTAAGCCAAAACAAGTTAATAAGGAACCAAAGTGGAAAATGAAAATAATGAAGGAAATCGGATTTCTGGGGGCAGAGATCTCAATTCTTGACGAATTAACGAAAGGAACAGAAGTGAAAACTGGGAAAAGCAGAAAAGTTTAAAGGAAATACAATATCATTGCTAGTCTCTCCAGATACAACCAAATAAGTCTTAAAGCAAAAAATACAAGTGAAAATGGAAAATGAAAATAAAGAAGGAAATCGGATTTCTGGGGGCAGAGATCTCAATTCTTGACGAATTAACGAAAGGAACAGAAGTGAAAACCGGGAAAAGCAGAAAAGTTGAAAGGAAATACAATATCATTGCTAGTCTCTCCAGATACAACCAAATAAGTCTTAAAGCAAAAAATACAAGTGAAAATGGAAAATGAAAATAAAGAAGGAAATCGGATTTATGGGGGCAGAGATCTCAATTCTTGACGAATTAACGAAAGGAACAGAAGTGAAAACCGGGAAAAGCAGAAAAGTTGAAAGGAAATACAATATCACTGATAGTCTCTCTAAATACGACCAAATAAGTCTTAAAACAAAAGATACAAGTGAGAGCGCAGCGACTGAGAAGATTTGATAAACGAAATAAGTTCTATAGACAGAACAAGATCTTCAAAACTGTTGCTAAAAGGGTCTGCAGGGAAATTGGAAAGAGTAAGATTGAGGTAAAGGAGCCATCTGAGAACGAGGCCTTTGAGGAGTTTTAGAATGGCATCTAAGGGAAAAAAACCTACAACCAGGAAGCTACTTGGATAGGCAGAGAGGAGAAAAGGATGAGTGAGGTCGAAGAGCAACAATGGAAACCTATTACGATCGAGGAATTGTGTCTGGCCCTAGCGAAATCGCAAAAGTGGAAAATATGAATACCTAACGGCATCTTTAAATGAAATCGTCACTACAACAGAAGCCTTACCGGATTGGTTAACACAAGGCAACACATATCCTCTCCCGAAACCAGTCGACACTAAGAACCCGAAAAACTATCGTCCTGTTACGTGCTTGACCACTACCTGTAAGATTTTGACATCAGTAATAACAGACAGAAATATGGATGCAAGGATCAGCTTGCAGTCAACAAAATGATTCAAGAGGACTGCAGGAGAAAGAGTAAAAACTTAATCGTAAAGTTTTTGACAGTGTTCCGCCTGATTGGATTATTAAAAGCCTCGAAATATACAAGATCTCACCAATAATTACAAATTTTTTAAAAAAAAGTATGTCAAGGTCGAACACCTCTTTTTCCCTCTCCAACGACGCTGCCACTTCTAAATCTAACCCAATTAAAATCAAACGTGTTTTCTTCCCAGGGGACTCTCCTTCCCCACTTCTCTTCTGCATATCGCTGATCCCCTTGTCCAACGAACTTAATAACGCCAGCTATGGTTACACAATCTATGACAAGGCGATTAGCCACTTTTTCTATATGGATGACTTGGAACTTTTCCCAAAAAGTGACCAACAACTAGAAGGATTGCTAATTACCGTTAAGCAGTTCAGTAATGATACTTGCGTGGAATTTGGCCTCGATAAGTGCGCAAAATCTACATTCTCACGAGGAAGACTAGCAAAAACATCATCCATAGATCTTGACCAAAACACGACAGTTAGAGAACTTGATTCTGAGGAAATGTACAAATACGTGGGAGCAAATGAAGGCGACAGTATTAACCATGCTGGAATGAAGGAAAAGCCGTTAGGAATACTACCGAAGAGTTAGATTAGTGCTTAAAACTGAGAAACAGAATTGAGGCAATAAGCAAACACCCTAGCTGTACTCGTTGTACAATACAGCTCATGACATTAAACGTTTGGACTGTAAAACTAAAAAATTACTTACATCAAGTGGTATGCTCCACCCTAAAACAGATGTTGATCGTCTCGATTTGCCTAGAAGCAAAGGGGGCCGTGGACTCCACAACGTGAACTGTCCTTTAAAGCCATGACAATTGGATTGAAACAATATCTTGACTCAAAAGATGATTGGATGCCAAAACTAGAAAGCAGGCATCAAAGGAATGAAAAACTGCACTCGGTTTACAAAGAATCGTTCCGATTCACACTTATCGGACGATTCAAGCCAACCCTTTTGACATCATAATTAAAGATAGGAATAACAAAATGTGCACTTTAATTGACATGAGTGTGCCAAGTGATAAAAACATCTCAGTGACTTAAGGAATTCGAAAAGTTAAGCAAGTATAAAGACCTAGAGATAGAAATTCAAAACTGTGGAAAGTCAAAGTTAGAGCTCCTCCAGTCATTATCGGGGCACCCGGGATGATTAGGAAGGGGGAAATACCTGGAGAGATTAAAGTACAAGAACTTCAGAAAATTGTCCTCAGAGACACTGTTCATACTCTTCGAAAAGCACTCTCAATTTCATATTGTAAAATTCATAACCCTTTCCATTTTTTCATACAGCTTTTTTACAAATCTTTTATACTTTTCATAGTTTTCAGTAATACGACAATCGTCTTTTAATGTTTGTGTCAATGATGTTTTTACCTACTTGTCATAATTATTTTTATACTCTTTGTAATATTTCAATCGTCCTTTTAATGTTCGTATCATGTCTCATAGGACCTTTGTCTACCCAAGGGCACCGGAGTGTGACCCGGTAGGTAATTGTACTAAAACGAATAAGTAAAGAAATACTTCAATAATAATAATAATAATAATAATAATAATAATAATAATATATAATATTATAATATTATAATATTATAATATTATATAAAACTACGTTACTTCAGTCTGCAAGGGTACTTCGGAAAGTGCTTGAGGTTTGAGGAGTCTTGCTGACACCATGCCTCAAGAAACTCCACTAGCGATTTAAGATCATAACTTAGTGTGCGACACCAATATATAATAATAATAATACCATGTTTCGAACTACGAGAGAGAAGCCAATGGTTCAAGGCGAAAGTTTCCAGTAGTGAATGGATGTTGTGGCGGTGGAGTGAAGGAATTGAAAAATGCGATAAAAAAAGTATTTTATGAAAAGGTTAATGATAGCTTGCAAACGAAAGTGTTATGGGAAAGCGAAACAATTATTAGAAAAGTATTGTCTGGATTAAAGGGATGAACGATGTTTTAATTAGCTTTTAAGAGATATAATAAGTTGGAAAGAATAAAAAAGCTACAGTGTCCATCTCGACAAGCCTGTTTCGTGATTTTACTCACTCGTCAGGAAATGTACAAATAAGAATATTCCAGTAGCGCTTTATATATCTTATTCTGAGCCCCAATTGCTGGGGAAAAATGACGTTAAAACTAAAAAAAAATAAAAAAATTCACAACTAGTGTTAGAAGGCTTAAGTGTTCATTAACAAAAAAAATTTCCATGGCGGCAAGAAGATACAAGTTCGTTCCTTTTGTTTAAAGTGACTAATTGTGGGCGGTAAATGATTAGGAATTTTTCTTTGATGCAGAGGTTGCATCTTTTGTTTGTGTTATTGTAGGGTCTGTTTGTTGAAAGGTTCTCCAAGACATTGTATGGTCTATATTTCCGTCTTTTAATGTCCAGATGTACTTGCTGAGTTCCGTCGAGTTTCTGTATTTTTTGTGTCGAAAAGATGCAATGTGACTTCTGTACCTGGTTTTGAATTCGTTTTCTGTGAGTCCTATGTATGTTTCAGTGGTGTTGTTGTCTTTGCATGTTACGATTGCTTGATAGACAACCGATTTTTGTAAGCAGTGGCCATTAAGTAGGCATTTGTTGTTTTGTCGGCAGTTGCATGTTTTTTTGTTCTTAGTACTGTTTGTAGCGGTGTCGTTTGGCTTTAGTGAGTTAAGAATGCGCTTGTTGTGGATGTCGATAATTTGTTTTGTGTTGTTCATATAGCTGTAACTAATTTTGATGTTGTTTGGTTAAAGCTTTTGCGTAGTATGTGGTCATTAGGGAAGTGTTTGTCGATTAGGGTGATGAATCTGTGTCCGATACTGGTGCTGACGTTTTTTTTCTGGCGGGTTGTACCAAAGTATATTGTTTCGTTTTCTGTTTCTACGTCTGGTATTTGGGGTTGGTTCATAGTGTAGTTTGTATTTGTATCTACTGTCGTCTAGTGCTTTTTGGTATGGAGGTGCTGCTTGTTTGAAAGATTCTTTGTCGGATGAAAGTAATGAGAGTCGTCTGTTGATACCGTCTGGTATGTTTTTAGTAGTTACTGGTGGGTGATTGCTTTCTCGATGCACGTACTAGAGTGTAGTGTCATGTTTCGTAAAGGGTTAGTAGGTGTCATTGTGTAGATTGAGGGTGACGTCGAGGAAGTTGATGGTCTGTTTGTTTGCCTCTATTGTAATGCGTAGTCCGTTGTCGTGAAATGTACAGCATATTTCTTTTTTGATAATTTCTGTCTTGGGGTTGCGCTCGTATTGGCAAGTCCGTCATCACGGTACAGTCCTATGTTGATGTCTAGGTGTTGTAGTTGTGAAAGTAGGAAGCTTCCGACTAGCTCACATGTTTCGGCGCCGTCGTAACTTCCAATGGTAACGTCAAATGTGTTGTCTCCCTTCTTTTGCCATGGTTGTCCGTTGTATGTTAGGGTTGAGCTTTTGGCGTGGATGATGATATGCTTTTCTTCATCTGTGATGTTGTCGTAAGTCGAGGCGAATTTAAGGGCTTTGTTGAGTAGACTGGCTAATTGATGGGTAAAAGTCAATGACGTTAAAGATGATAAAGTTGTGATCTGCTTTGTTTTTAATCGTTTTGAACAAAGTAATGACAGATGAAGTTTTTTTTCCATTGGTTGAGGTTGGTTACGGTAATGATTTTGTTGTTGATCCTGTCGAGAATACTTTTGCTAATTTTTCCTATTTCGCTTAGTTGGGTTGATTAGTCTGCAGGTAAGGTGGTTGATAAAGTTTGGTTTGTGGTCTTTTAGTGTGATGAAGACTTCTTTGTTGGCTGTGGCGTCTACTCTGTCGTCAATATATACTATATCGACGACAGAGTATATATAGTATATATATATACTACTTATTGTAAAAAAATGAGTGTCGTGTATGTGCGGTTACAAAGTTACATAATAATAATAATAATCATCATCATAATAATAATAGTAACAATAGTAATAATAGCAATAATAGTAATAATAAAAATGGTAATAATGGCAATAATAGTAATAATAGTAAAAATAGTAATAATAGTAATAATAGTAATAATAGTAATAATAGTAATAATAGTAATAATAGTAATAATAGTAATAATAGTAATAATAGTAATAATAGTAATAATAGTAATAATAGTAATAATAGTAATAATAGTAATAATAGTAATAATAGTAATAATAGTAATAATAGTAATAATAGTAATAATAGTAATGATCGTAATAATAGTAATAATAGTGAAAATAGTATTAATAATAATCATAATAATCATCATCATAATAAAATCAAAGTTTTTATTTTTTTATTCGAAACAGAATTACAAACCTCAATAATCAAGGTAGTTTGGATTGTCTTGTCTAGTTAACAAAATTAAATATTTTAGTGACAAAATTTTGAAGATGATAATTGTTCAGGGTTTTTACATGGTTAGTTTCTACGACAGAATATATAACACGTATTTAGAATGATTACGTTGGAAAGTTTGATGGAAAAAAGGCGCCCACGTTTGTTGCCGATGTTTAAAGCGGTGCACGTTTCCCTGAAGGTAATACAAGATTAACCGAATACACCAAAAGAGCTCATGGAAATGTTTGCAAACCTAACCCTCGATATAGCTAAAACAGAAATCACGAATCAAAGGACGATATTTTTTATATTTGCGAGGAGCATTTTATCCAGGTTTGTTTCATAGCCCACCGTCAATTCAAGTATGTATAACTGTTTTTGTGGAGTAACAAAGAGCAAATCGAGTTGCAAGGCATCTCCAGTTATAACACATAGCGATAAGAATCCACAGATATCAGCGTATGTTGTACAGCCTTCAAGAGATTTGAGAGTTCCTGCTAAAAGCTGTAATGCTGAGTTGTGTCACCAAGTATAACGACCTTCCTGAAGGTACATTTTGCAGCCGGCGACCAGTTGAAGAAGGGTTTTGGGTTCAAAGCAGGAAGAACAAGAAGACGATAGACAGAGGCTCCATTTGGATAGATTTTTACAAGTTGCTTGGGTGTTATTCAAATAACGAATGGTAAAACTGAAGATATTTTTGTGGAGCTTACTTTGAACTTCATACCAAAACTTATTATATTTTTAAGTTGCGTTGTCAAACAGAAATGGGAGAATGGTGCCATGAGTAGTAAGATGACTGTAAATGCTCCTTGTGTTCTGTCTGCACAGATTTCACAACTTCTTTTGTATTTTTATAAATATCGTGTTGTGTATTGGTACTATTGCTAGTGTTTTTCCATAATCATTGGATATTATCATTTGGTGACAGCTTCAGACCGTTAAGGGTGACAGTTTGACACTATAAAAGTTTTGTGGTAGATAGCTGTAAGCTGAGTCCAAATTGATTTTTAGAAAGGATAGTGGAGCAAAGAGTGGCACTTCTACACAGGTCAAACCACTGGCGGATGTATTTAGAAACTAGGTTGTCGAGATTTTTTGACACCAACGTCTTTAAAAAAATCTGAAACAGTGAGTGGCCAGGAAACCTTTAAGAGGACAAATTACAGAGGCACATTTTAAGTTTTGGGTAGTTAGGTGAAGAATCAAATTGTTTAAGAAGATATTGTAAACAGACAGAAGCTTGGATTTGCGAGCTTGATTGCCTTTTTCAAAGTTCTATTAACGTCCAAGGTACTTAAAGGCATTTTTCGTCGCTACAGATGGTACAGATTAATTATCAACAAAAAGCTTGGGTTAAAATTGAGGAGATCTTGTTGTGAATTTTTTTTATGCCGAATGTTGCACATCTATCGAGCCTCGTGATAATGATGATGTTGGCCCATTGCCACCATCGAGTAAAACGGTTTAAAGTAGCTGGTTCTCTCTCTTTCCCTATGAGTAATGACCACAGTCACTCTGCTCATGGGGTGATTTTTCAGCCTTCATATATTAATTGAGTGTCTAATAATGATAGTAAAGAAGATCTTTTACATAGGATAATGCACCAGTGCAGAAAGCATTGTTATCACTAGAGTAAAGAAACAAAATGAAATAAATATCTGTGTGGCTAATAAAAATGTAGCCTTCAAAATCTCTTTCATGCGAAGAAAGCCTTTCCATTACGTTCGCAAAAACCGTTGCAATTCTATTTACTCAACTCTTGTAAAGGAAGTGCATCCCCAGATAAGCCTTAAATAAATAATCAAAATCATTTGTGATTATTAGAAAATTTTCATTAAATAGGGTCAGAGGCATTTGCTTAATTATGGCCTTTTTACAAATTTCAATAATATCAATAACTAAATTAAAGCTGAAGTTAGATGTTAAAGGGCTCAGACTGTCCCTCTATTATACACCAAGCATAAAATAATACCAATATTGGTCATCATATGGATGGTAAGGAGTATGTACCGTTATGTAGACTATGAGAGACTAAAATTATGCGATTATTACTGTACACTATACTATATTTGAAACGCTATGATTATGTTGCAAAAATGGGGCACTGGAAGCTGTGCAATAACTTTTAGTTAGAAAGGAAAAAAAGTGGTATGAACATACACGGGGAGAGGGTGCGGAAAATGAATTTATCAAGGTGCTATGGGATATGAATATTTAAAGTGATCATTTTACAGAGGCTAAGTGACCTGACCTTATTATTGTGAACAAGATTGAGAGTTTTCCTGAAACTGAGAGTTTCACGGAAGACAGAATGGGAAGGTGAAGAAATATCAAGATTTGAAAAGAAAAATAAAACTTTTATAGGATTTCAAAAAATGTTCAAGTGGTGCCAGTAGTTGCAAGAGCTTTGGAAAGTGTGACATAAGACCTAGATCTATGGTTATAAAAGCTACGTTTAGTGACTGAGAAAGTATTTCTCAAAAAAATTGCTTTACTGGGCACACCAAGAATATTAAAGAAGGTACTGAAATACTAATTCGGAAGGACTGTTCGAACTATCTTTGGTCATTTGTTATGAATGGGTTCTACAAAGTGTTGCAAAGACCACCCTGTCTAAAAAAAACTGTTATAGCTATTCATTTATTTATTTATCTAAAATATTTATACAAGATAACCACTTAAACATAATATAAATGTTGTTTCAATATTGGTCCTGTTAAACTGAGCATAAACAACTATTATATGGTAAAATAAAGTATATACAGTATATGAAAATACAGTGTATAAACATATAGTCTATGCCTATACTATCTGTGTAAGTATCATTACCATTGAGAGAAATACAATTATCCATATTATATATATATGTTTATATGGAACACATATCACTATCAAATAGCAGTTATCTGAACTTTCTGTTCTTGGCTGATCTCTGATGTACAGCGTCTGGGTTGTCTCTCATCAAGCTCCAGCAATAATCCGCCATCATGTGTGAGTCCCACAGGCCTTGATACGTTTTCCCATTGTTTTAATTTCCTGATGAAAATGCTCCCCTTGTTCCTCACTCACATCCCAAGATTCTCCGGAAAATTGTCGAAATGCCTGTGTAAATAGTGGATCTTGATACTCATTCTACATCCAAGTTCTCGCAGGAACATTAGTAGTTCTTCCACATTCTCTTCATAGTTGTCTGCTTTCTTGTTCTTTAGAAAATTCTGCACTTCATTACAAAATGCGTCTCAAACTTTTCCTTCTGTCTCATTCATGGATGTGATAAAGTTTTGATCTCTAATAAGTGTTCTTATTTGGGTTCTATCAAATATACCAGCCTTTTTGTCTCTTCGCTAAAATCAGGAAAAGTTGAACATATAGCTGAAACATTCAGCACTGTGATCAAGAGCTTTGACGAACTGTTTCATCAATCCAAGTTTTATGTGCAAGGGAGGAAAGACAATGTTCTTCCTATCCACTAGAGTATCATTGATGACATTGTTATCGCCAGATGCCAAACTCTGTCGCTGAGGCCATTCATTCTTCACCCAATGCTTTGGTGTAGCTCTACTGTCCAAGTAACACATGAAACAGGGGTATTTTGTGTACCCTTCTTGCTGACCTAAAAGAAAGTTAACCATTTTCAAAACCCACACAAATTATCCACCCATGAACATGATATTGCAGCCTCACTAGAACAATCTTGATGTTTTTATATTCTTCCTTAAGTTTTACAGAATGACCTATTGGTACCGAGCCATACTTATTTCCGTTGTGTAACAGAACACATTTCAAACTTCTTTTAGAACTGTCAATAAAAAGCCTCCAATCCCTTGAATCATAAGCTGGAAATCCCATAAAGAGAAGTAACCCTTTCTACATCAGTACAATAGACAAGCTGGCCATCTGAATGGAAGTTAATTCCACAGTTCTGCTTCCCTGTTGCGATAAAATGAGACACTTGTGCCGGGTTTCAACATTCGATTCTCTTACAGTCTTGAAGCCAACAGTTCAGCAGGCTCTTTTGGTAGATAAAGACCTCCAACCAAATCATTCAAAGCCTGCTGAGCAAACAATTGGTTTGTCACTATCTTCATCACAGGGCTGTAAAAATATCTGTAGTGTCTTCTTCATCACCAGGAGAAGGTGAGCAGAGATCTGTGTCATCAATTTTTGGAAGCTCAGTAAATATTGGTACGGGTATTTCTTCACTATGGGCAACTGGTCGAATACTTGAAGGAATACTTGAGTACTGCAAATATTGCTTGTTTCTCTTATTGAAACAGAAACCTTTTACATTTACAAGGCAGAAATAGCAGTCACCTAAATGATTTCTTGGTTCCCTCCAGACCATAGGCACTCCAAACTTGAGTTTTGCATTCTTTCCTTGAGACCATGATCTGTAGGTCTCAACACATGTTTTGCACACTGAGGAGTGAGGAGTGAGGAGTGAGGAGTGAGGAGTGAGGAGTGAGGAGTGAGGAGTGAGGAGTGAGGAGTGAGGAGTGAGGAGTGAGGAGTGAGGAGTGAGGAGTGAGGAGCGAGGAGGGAGGAGTGAGGAGTGAGGAGTGAGGAGTGAGGAGTGAGGAGTGAGGAGTGAGGAGTGAGGAGTGAGGAGTGAGGAGTGAGGAGTGAGGAGTGAGGAGTGAGGAGTGAGGAGCTCAACGCTTGTCTTGATCTCCAAGTGATACGTTGAAGTAAGCCAAATACACACTCTTAACAAAGTCAGTAATGTTGCGCCTCTGATTCTTCAGAGTAAAGCTCTCACAGATGTAGCAAAATATATTTGGATCACTTGAGCACTGTCTTCTGTGAGATGAAGAGGCCATTGTTAGATCAGTAACGTATCCTGCAGACAATAAAAAATTTGTTAGCTACCTGAGTTGTTCCTTGAATTTCTACTCAACGTCCCACACCTTAAGCATTGTTTCACAAAAAAGCCCAGCAGAATAATAACAATAAATAACTAAATTTAGTGATAAAATCAATAAAAAAACACTACCTGCAAAGGAGTGTTTTGTGAGTTGAATTTTGTTTGTTTACTTTCGTATCATAAAAAAGGGTTATGTTATGAAAACAATAAAACTACATTTTTCTTCAATTTATTGGGAGGCTAAGTGAAAACCAAATTTACCAAAATGAACCATATAATACGGCCTTTTTTGCTACACTATTGATAGGATATTATTTTCTTAAAAATTAATGAAAAAATATAAATATGTATAGCACAAAAAAAATGATGTGGTGGAGAAAACCTAGGATGAGTTTTGAATTCAGCACCCTCAAATTAGTCTAAAACTTTTCTTAAATTCCATCCCAGAGAGAAGAAAAAAATTCTTTGTTTACCAGTGTAATTAACATAACAAAACAAGAAATAGCAATAAAAATAATCGAGAATAACGAGGTTTCGTAAGAAACTGTTAAACTCCCTGAAAAAAAAATTAAGTAACTCAGCATATTAAAAAATAAAACCACAAAGTAGATTGACACTTTAAAAGGTACTTGACAAGAGGAGAACTTCAAGGAATTGTATGAAAGTGAAATAGAAGAAAAAAAGGGGGAAAAAGAGAAAATATCGAAGAAAGACGGAAGAAGAACAAAAAGAGAGTGAGTCATATTTTGAAACTTAAAGACTGAGTATACAGCCTGACAGAGGACTGCTGGAAAGAAGATTAAAAAAAATTAAATGTATGTCAGGGCCGGTGAATCGAATTTTAAAGTGTGTGTGTGTGTGTGTGTGGGGGGGGGGGGGTAATATATAT
>RDPX01000227.1:171152-233712 GCA_003991215.1 Morbakka virulenta
GGGGTGTGGGGTGTGTGGGGGGGGGGGGGGTAATATATATAGTGTCTAAGGAGGCCCCATCATGGTGGGGGCCGACGGGCCTGAAATTTTTTTTGCAATTCCAGAACTCTAGATTGGCGAAAACGTACTCCAAATGTTATTAAAAAGGAACGGAATCTTACAAAAAAATCAACATATCAAGTTATTCAGTTTTATGTGAAAAATACATTTTTTTAATATATGAGTAAGATTAAACTCGAGGAAAACGTGGAGTGTCTGACCTCAGTTGAGTGTTCAACGAAATCCAATGCTGGAATATCACGTGATAAAATGAGTTGCGATAGCCGCTAAACACGAAAAAAGCCTTCACTGGATTTGGAAATCGAGAATCGGATTACCCTTGTTTCTGTAGCATAAAAAGCGAACGCTGGAGGAGGGTAAGTACAGGTTTCCTGGTTACAGTAGAACAGGCGCGATGATTAAAAAGGCAAGCGTTCTGTGAGTAGCATGTCATACGAAACACCAAACCAACGTGCTGTTCTCCACGCGTATAATAATTAATGACAAAAGGAATGTTTTAGCTTAGAGAAAGCAAGAACAAGTTATTTATCTTTATTATTTTCATTTTCTAGGCTTAAAAAAATCATTGGTCTGAAAAAAGTGGAGGGGCCATGCCCCTCCGGACCCCCGGATTCGTCGGCCCTGTTACTTGAGGAGGAACAACAAACGTCGACTAATAAAAAATACAAGTAAAGAAATTCAATTTGTATAGAATAACATTGTAAACGTTTGGTAGTCTTCACTAATGACTACAAGGAACAACTAATATTAATTCAAGAACGCATAAAAAATGAGATGAGCGCAGCATCCACTCTTACATTCATTGACTCTTATGTCGCAGAATATTGTTTGGGCCTTAAAACGCAAATACATTCTTTGTAGCTGTTTATTGAATTTGAGTTGTCAATATTCAGAGAGATCCAGCCTGCAAATCATTAATATTACAGTCACCAGTGTTCCTAGCTGCTGGTTATAAGAACAAATACTTATAATAATTAAAGTAATAGCAAGAATAATGACAAGAAAAATGTTTTTAGGAGGGCTGTTGACCTACAATGAAGGGATTCTAAATTTCTCAGACTTCTGCAACTTAGAGATTGTTGATTACTTAAACTGAATGGAAAAATATTCTAGTAAATTGAGTTTGCCTCCACTATTTTTTAAGCAAAACTACTTGCCTAAATGTTAAGTGTAGCCACTGTTTTTAATCTTAAAGTGTTGCTTTGCTCTAGCTAACAGAGAATGACAGCGGACAAGGGAATTGAAACCCGGTCACTAGGACTGTTGCAACGCCTAACAAACCATCTCTCTCGACCTTTCTATATTTCTTTCTTAAAACTATTACTTTTGATTAATCTATTTTATTTTCTCAAAATAAAAGAGAGCATCAAACTTAACAAGTTCAGAAAAAATCTGCCGGCTTTTGTTGTTGAGCTTTACCATCGGGTTGAATAGGACGATCAGTCTTTTTGAAAAGTGTGGGAGTTTTTTATTAAGATTGAAAAATATCGACAGTGGGGACAGAGGAATGGAACTACTTTTGATCAATGGGGCTTTTAATGGCACCCCTGGTAAACAGTGGAAACATTTCTTCTTTTACAAAATTCTATCTGTGAAAACCCTGTACGCAAGGGACAGAATTCAGGAAAGATAGAAAGAAGAAAGCATTCAATATAGATAGCAACATTTTTTTTGGTCTATCTAACCCCCCTCTTCTCTTAGTTGGCCAAGAATCAGTGTCTGAGCAGACAAGACCGACCAGTCGTGGAGTTCTGCATCCCAAGTGCAAGGGGGCTTACTTGATTTTAGGCAAAAAGGTGGACAAGTGCTTACTATGGCCAATGAACATGGGACCACAATAAAATAAAGAAAAAGTAAGAGAAAAATCGATGTCATATGGATCTAAGATCAAGCAATGAATGACAACAGCTCAATGTTCTGGTATCTATTGTGATTGCTGCAAATCCTCTGTTTTCAGTTCTAACACTATTTGACCCTCCCACATAATAATTAATTTGAGATACTTAAAACTTTGTCAATAAAGGGATTGTAACTGAAAACATAAGCTGAAAATTACAAGAAGATAATATCTCCTTGTAGCGATAAAATGTTGTATAACACTCATGCAGTTGATTTGTACCCTACAATTATGCGAATTCTTCAAACAGGACGCCTACTTTATTTTGACTGAAAATAACCTGAAGCTCTGGAGAAAACAGGGCAACATTTACTATTGACTTTTTTTCGTTACTTATCTAATTCAAAGCTGGACCATAATTTATCCTTTTTTGGTTTTAACCAGTAACTTTGACTCCGAAACAAACCAATTCCCTTTTCGTTGTCTACATTATTATAATATGGCATTTTTATTACTCGAAATATAAATATTTCATAAATATGTTAGTCGAAGAGCACTTTTTCAATTGTGATTTCGATTTTGAAAATTTATCTCTTATTGTTAAGATCTGAAAATTAAAGTGTCTTTTCATAGACACCCGCTCAGTAGGAAATTAACCTTTCAGGTAAGAAGATCATTTGCTGTGAATTTAAGATAGGGTGTTGATATTCAAATTCTCATCATGTCAATTTTGTTTCTGAATTGTTAATAATTGTTAATAATTAACTAATAAAGGGTTTGTCTTTTCAAGGGTGTTGTTGGATGTGACCATCCGTATGTTTGGTTACCCATGGTGTGCTGCTTGCTTCCTGAATGTCCTGTGAATTTCAGTATTTCTCTCTGCTATTCACATACTGCCCCATTGCATATCATGATCAATCGTTCTCTCAGACAAATATCGACTTTCAAAATATAGTGATTATTTTGTCCTCCTATTTGTTGATAACCTAACAGAATTAAAGCTAAATGTCTACAACAAATTACTTTGAGTTTAGCTTTATTACCCACAATTTGTTGAACATAAAGTTTTCAAATTGTAATAAAGAATGACGTTGATATTGTTGGCATCGTTTTAAAGATGTTAACAGGCAGAGGACTGTCACGAGTAACCTAAAACATGCTTTCTTACTTTTTATATAAATTTTAGTTTAAATTTTATTCGATTAATTTAATGCATAGCTTCTTTTTCTGTGATACAAAAATATGTAGGTTACACACTTACAGCCCGTGGTGTTTTGTGGCATGTTGAGCAGCAAAGAAGGTTCTTCACTGGTCTCTCTTGTCGGCGAGCTGGAGGGACAGAGTCCAAGAATAGCTCAAGCCTTTAATTTTACCTCCGTCTGTTCCTCTCCTGGTCTGCTAAGGCCAGTCACTCCTCCTCTTTCCTTCGGTTGTCCAGCGGAGAGCGACTCTGAATATAGAATCTGGTTCCATTCTCAAGACATGCCCAATATATCTTCGTATCTTCTGGTGATCAGGGTATCCACATTTCAGTTCCGGACTGTATAAGAGGGTTGTTGTTTGACATCTTGTGGTGCTGAAAGATGCATAAAATTCTCTGCGGATAGAAGACAGCTATTGTTTAATTTCATTTTTGTTGTTTGTCTCATTACTCAATTGCCATGTTGAACAGTGTTGGTGACATCACACAGCCTTGTCTAACTCCTGTTTTGACTTAAAAGGGAAGTGTGTTGTTCCCAAATGAACTCGAAGAGTTTCTTTAGAAGGTCTTGATGAGGTTGACTCGTTTGAGGGGGATTCCATGTTGCCGCAAGATCTTCCATAGGCTTTCTCTCTCTCTCTCTCTCTCTCTCTCTCTCTATATATATATATATATATATATATATATATATATATATATATATACTGTTAAATGCTTTTTGAAAGTCACAGAATTTCACATAAAGCTTTCTTTATTGTTCTGTGCATTGTTCAAAAATGTTCCTCAGAGCAAAAATCTGGTCTATACGGATTTGGTTTGGGCAAACCAGCCTGTCATCATTTCTTCGATAGGTTTTCAATTTCTGTTCCTAATTATCTTAGGTAAGCTTTTACATGGCACTGAGAGGAGAGTATTCCTGCACCAGTTTTTGCAGTGATTCGGTGTTCTTTTCTTAAGGTAGTTTCAAAGTACTCTGCGATCAGACCATCCTCTCCTGGTGCGTTGAGATTTTTTAATGTTTTTATTGGTTTAACCTCTTCTGTGTTTTATGGTTCTAAATTGATATCTTCGTCGTCTTCTGCATCAGTTAGATTTGATAGTTCTTGTGGCACTGATCTATTCAAAAGTTCCTGAAATTGTTTTTTTGCTCTTTCCATCTGTCTTCTATTTCTTTATCGGCTATCAATATCCACCTGTGTTTGTCTCATACTGGCCTCGATGTATTTAACTTTATTTTTCCAGATTTCCTTTGTTATTTTCTACAATAGCCTTGCCCTCCGGTATCTGCTGCTTTCTTTTCTTGATCTAAAAGATCATCCAAAGACCTTCCCCTTCTCCCAAGCATAAGCAAGTGGTCAATTTGCTTTTATCCCTGTTGTTTGGAGAGTACCGAATAAGCTTGTCAATGTTACGATGAGTAAAGGGTGTACCCTCAAGGAAGGTGTTCAAGGCACATCCTTGTTCAAGACTTCGCAGCCAAGCATGCATATCTCTCACGTGTTCAATGTATTATCACTTCGCACTGTGGCGTTTCATCACCTCTTCCAACACGATGATCGGGTCATGAGATGGAAGTGGTTTTACTTCTGTCTGAAGCTGCCTGAAGAAACAGTTATTCTTCTCCTCCTCTGCATCACTTGTAGGTTAATAGTAACGTATGATAGAGAGGCTGGCTTGTTCAACCTTCTACTAGAATTTTATCAATCTACAAACAACCTAGGATTACAGACATTCCTTCATGATGTTATTCATCATCCCTTCCTGAGTATAGCACGGTTTCCTCACTGTTGATCTTCAGTTTGACACTACCTGTCCACTGGCTTTCACTGACTCACGTGATAAGAAAATTGCATCGTCAATTTCAGAAACTACTTGCGTACGTCTGTCTGCGTTGTAAATTGTACTAGTGTTCTGAAAACCAATAATGATTTTGATTTTAGCTGTGCTCAGAGAACCCGTTTTCATGGCTATAGTGTCCTGACGACTTTGGCTACTGTCACACATATAAATCCCAGGTTGAGACACAGAAATCTGGCTCACAATAATTTGGATGTTTTTCTTCATTACTGTTTACGAAAGAAATAATAAAAAATAGTTTTACAAGTTTGGGGTGTTAACCAATGCTCAACATCCAACCTGTAGGACCAGAGCTTAGCTTTAGTCTGGCCAAAAGGCATGCAAACCCCGACACTGCGACAGATATCGCGATAAAATAAGTTTTCAACAATATAAGTTCTAAGTGAGATGTCCACATTTGACGAAAAGATAATAATAGGAAACCCAAGATATGTTAGTCTACTAGTAAAGCAACATCGAAAGTACAACAGGTACATTATCTCATATCCTTCCTTAGTGTGAACTTTGTAGAAAATTGAAATAAAGGAACATTATCTACAGTAGTTTTGCTAAAATTATGAAAAGTACTAAAGCACCTCAGTGCATTGTGATGAAAACAGAAAAATCAAAAAAAATTTCAATGAGACTACATCTTCTTGGAATTAGGGTTCTCCAATGGAAACTCCAATATATTTCAAAAGTTTGAAAATTCTGAACTTTATGGACTCAGAGGAAGCCATAGATGTAAGAGCTTATCATGTCATGTCATATCATGTCAAAAGCTTACGACTCATGACATGATAAGCTCTTACATTTATATTTCAAAACTGTTTCATCTGATTTAAACTCATTCAAAATAATTGTATTGTAAATCATTATACACAGCTCTCTCCAGGCTGGAGACGGTAAATTTTAACCAAAAGAGTGTTTTCCTGATATTGAATCTGATGGAGCAAAACGTACTAGAGGCATTAAGGTGGAGTTCAAACCTCATCTAAATTAAGACTTAAGTTGCATATTACTTGCAATATTTATACACAAAGGACTTTGTTGATGTAGGAATAAAAAGAGAAGCGAAGATAAAGACTAAAGTTGAGCCTGTCCAATTTTTGCGACTAGCAATTTCCTGGTTACCTGAGGAAGACCTGGAGTCAAGGCATAAATGAAGGTCTTCGGGCCAGATACTTACTCCCTGATATCTCTGAAACTAACCAGGAATGGATGTATAACATAAAATGACGATCCAACTCATGTCTATATGATATTTAAAGACCTTAAAGACAACAATGATGGTAATAATAATAATAATAATAATAATAGAGATAACATATTATTTATCATTTACATATCCAAAATATCGGATACACAATTTATGTGAATTACTAAAATAGTCTACTACTCTCTTTTTTTGTTTTATCAGACAGCTTCATTCAACTGATGATGGGCATAACTTTCATGTTAGCTACATCAAGGAAGAATACACACCAGGCTAATAATATTCAATCAAATATCCTCTTGGGTTCTCCTCAAGGTCATCAGTAGTCTATCTGGATAACCTGTATGGGACATTAATATCTGTACAGATTTATGATCGAGGCTCCACAACCACAGGTTAATTAGAACCATATTGCGTTTTTTGTAGTTGCATAAAGGTCAATTCTATCTTTGTATTTCCCCATAAATCATGGATGAATCTAATAAAAAAAAGAAACAAAACTCAAATTTTTCAAAAGCCTTTCCCTACAAAAGCATTACCAGTGTGTTAAAAGGTATCTTTTGAAAGAATCCATTTTACACTCCTCATAAATCCTTTGAAGATTTTTGGAAATTCTTAGTTTTGCTTGACTAATTTTTTTGACTAGAACTTTACAGCTAATCGCAAAATCGAAATATTTCATACACGCTGTGGAATATCTTAACTGGGATAGAAATACTCCAGATGGTCTCTTTTTTTGAAGTATTTCCTTAGAGCTTCGAAACCTTAACTATTTTAAATAAAAAAGCACCTCTCTTCTTATAGTATTTATTAATGTTTTATTTTTCTTCTACACTAATATTAACGCCTGAAATGATAGATTCATCTGATTCATTCCACTTACATAGTCTTCTAGAGACTTATTGTCTTTGGTGGTATCAAAACTTCTATCCCAGTTAAATGTTATGAAATAACCTCTGAATCTACAAATTAAAGATATTTCCTTTGCTTGTTTATAGTTTTCTTTGCAGGGTTTTTCCATATATTTTAATTCGTTGTAATATAAGAATACATTACCAGAAAATGGTACACAGTCTGTTTTCATTGGCATTTTAATAATTAATCTGTGGGAAAGACAGCATTCCCAAAAGCGAAGAATACATTTCCTATCAAATATCTTATTATCTCTTTCAGTTCTACTCTATCTACAGTAAATGGACAAAGTTTTTAAAGTTTCTCTCTAAACAAAGAATGATTTTATATTTTGTATATATCTAATTTTTATCGTTTGTAAGTTTCAATCCAAACTCTCAGGTGGGTTTAACAAATCGCATTCAATCTTCCAAGTTAAACTTCAGTGGATCGATCGAGGTTTTAAATTTTTCAGATTTCAAATCTGTGAGTGACTCAAATTTCTCAAATACTCTTTTTGTTATTTGCTTTTAGGTTTAAAGCAGGACCCATTTGACAACAGCAGCTTTTGTAAATATGTATATATTTCTAAAATTTTTGAATTGGTCATCCAGTATAAATTTCGTAAAAAATAAATAAATAAATAAAGAAATACGTTTTTCAGAGTATTTTCTATGCTGTGGCTCAATAATTTTAAGTGTATTAGTAAGCTTTTGTGATTTACTGGTGCCAGGTAATGATTCTACTAAAAATTTAAGTTGAATGTGTTTTTGTAAAATTTGGGTATCCAGTGTACATTTGGTAGTTTCTCCATCTCATCATTTAAAAATTTATCAAGTTTTTTTTATCAAGTTAATTTTCAATTTCTTCATCCACTTTTTAAGACATCTTTTTTTTCATTTTTGAAATGCTAATTTTGAAATTTTACCCTTTGTTTTTTTCAAAAATAAAACCATCTATACTATTTTTTACACATTCTTGAACTTAATTCCCCTGACACCTGAAAACGTAGACTCTACCATGACTACTGCTACAAAGGAATTGATTCATCATTAAGCTATTCATTACAGGAAAAAATCTTCCCACACAATACAATCCGTTAGCTTACATGAGTGTCACCAGACAGCAACACAAAGAAACTTATCGACCACACACTCCATTAGAAGAAACTTAAGGTCGTCGGTCCTAGAAATCAGAGTTTACAGAAGTGCAGACGTAGTTAGTGACCATTACCTAGTGAAAATCACTATGAGACTGAAACTGAAGAGTCCAAAAAAGATAAAACAATGTCGGACAGAGTATGACATCAAAAAGCTGAAGAGGGAGTAAAATTAAGACACCCTTTTGCTTAAAACTAGCCAAAAGATATCAAGCAATCGAAGTGGAAGCACCAGATTCACACGAAAACAACTATACTGTCAAGGGTCTGAATTTCAGCGTAGAAAAATCATGAAGCCAAAGAGTTGTTAGGACACAAGAAGAAGAAATTCAAACCCTGGATCAGCCAGGAATTCTGACAACTGATTGCCTAGACGAAAGAGATATACCTCAAGATTAATGAAACAGACCAGAAAGGCTGACGAAGAGATACAGGAAAACACAGATAAAAGGATAAAGAGGTGAATAACCAAGAGGGAGTGGCTGGAGAGCATTGATACTGAAGAAGCGTAGAAACTGAAGAAGCAGCCAGGTGTCAACTCATGAAGACATTGTTCGGCCATAAGATTGAAAACATTACCGCCAACTATGAAGACAGGAAAGAACGATGTACAAAGCACTTAAGTGAAACCCTCAATTGCACCTAGCCAAGAAACATTGTAATAATGGAAGGTACAGTGCAGCATGACATTGGTGATATCAAAACAGACCCACCCACCTACACTCACAGAAACCCCAAACACCATAAAAAAACTGAAAAACGACAAAACGGCAGTAGAAAACGCCATACAGGCAAAACTACTGAGGGCTAACATTACCTTTTTAACTGAGAAGTTAAAACAAGTCCCAGATCAAGCCTGGAGAAAAGGAATGACACCAAAAATGGGGGAGAGGTAAAAAGAGGTTTGAACAGGGGTGTAACGTTTCTGTTTTTGCTTCTCATTGACTGGATCATGAGAAAGACAGCAGCAAATGGGGAAGAACTATATCAGGTGGAATTTCACAACGAAGTTTCACAACCTCGTTTTCAATGATGACCTTGCCCTATTGTCATAAACACAACAGCAGCTCCAGCAGAAGACCAAGAGTCTGGTGGAGAATGGGGAGCACACTGGTCTTAATTCGTACATCAAGAAATGCAAAGTGCTACGAATGAATACCAAAAACCAAAACAGCATCACTATGAAGGGAGAGCTATCGGAGGACATTGATACGTTTCAATATCTAATAGGGTTTTGTATATGTCAGAAGTGGCACCATAGATTTGGAAACCAGAGTATCCAAAGCACGAGTTGCGTTCGTACGTCTTTGGAACATCTAGACGTCACAAAACGTTAGCTACAACACCAAGCTAAGACTGATGAGAACCTTAATAAAGACTGCCCGATGTATGCCTGCGAAACATGGAAGATGACTAAAGGTGACAACAAGAAGCTAGAGGTCTTCTAGACCAAATGCCTAAGGTGAATTTGGAGGCTACGTTTGAAGCAACACACAAAAAACAAGTCTAATTGGAGAAAGCTAAGGTGGGAAGTATGAACAGCGAAGAAAGATGGAGGTTGAAGTACATTGCCCACATCCTGAGGAGAGATACAAAGGACAACTGTGTAACAGCCATGATCTGGATTCCTGAGGGAAAGAGAAATGGCGGAAGACCAAAAAACTTCTGAAGAGGAACAGTTGAGAAAGATAGACAAGTTGGTGTGTGGAGATACTAGAACAAGGCACCAGCCACAGCCATCAGTAGGGCAGCGTGGAGGCAGAGTGTTGAGGCCTTATTGATACGAAGTGGATAGATAAGGTAATCCTTTGTTGTCTACCAGCTGTTCTTGTAACTTTATGAACATAAACGTTCCAGTTCACCCTGGATTAATTCCGTTGAAATCTTATATATTGGGTTTTAATTACATTGAGTTTTAATTACATTGAGAATGAACAAAGCTTATTTAATATGAAATTTTAAATTTTTGATAATTTAATAAACTGGAATACCAAAATATGGACGCAACTGTCAATTGTACCATCTTAATGAGCTTGTTATTCAGTTTCATTTCATTTTTACATGCCCAAGGGTTGAGACTGATAGAAACAATCTTTTATCGAGATAAATGGTGTCAAATTTTATAACCTATTCAACGTATTCACAGGGAAAAACTGCTAAACCTTTGCAGTATGATTAACACATTTACATGAAAATCATGAAAAATTCAACATAAGGTTTGCAGATCAATATGATTATTTTTCGCTTTTTCACTTTCTAGCCTAAAATTTGGTGCCTATCAACAAGTATTAATTGCATTTTTTAAATATTTACCACATGTTTACCATTATTATTAGTATATACATGTAGTAATGATTTATGTGTTAATGTATTATGTTTAGAATGCTTCCACCTGCTAAATATTTTGTATTGATTGAGAGGTTCTCTGTACCTCAAAACAGGTTTTGAAAATTAAATTTAGTATCAGTATTGACAAATGGATTGTGGATTATCTATTTTTTTCATTCATACTTCATCTTTATTGAAAACGAATTGTCGTGCTTACTTGAAGATGTTAATCCTTTCATCTAGAATATGAAATATGTTGTTGGGGGAAAAATGCTGCGTTGTCAAGTAGATTGAAAAGTAAAACTCAAATAAATCTACTTTGATGAAACATGGCTTATTTTTTGCTATTGAGTTTAACTAACTGAAGTATGGGATGTTTCTCCACGGGCTTGTGATACTTTCTTTGCCTAGAGTGGGCGTTTGTTATTCAAGGTACTTTTTCGCAAACATGCCGATTTTCCATCATAAACGACTGAGTAACTGAAAATTGGCAAGAAAGAGAGCCCATGCAAATGTGGAACAAGAAAGTGTGTCATGTTAATCTGAGAAATTTGTTATTGTAAGAGCAGAGCCTGTCGGGCTCGTAAGCAAACGACAGGAACTTATTTGTGAGAGCCGCCAAAGAAACCAGTTCATTATCGGCAATGTAACGTGCCCATTATACCCCCTTCGGTGATATCTTTGAAGTTAATTGTCTTTCCTTTTTCTGGTTGGTCGTTGCTTCATCATTGTAGTTTTGAAATCTTTTTATAAGGGTGTACAAACATGTTCAATCTTCAGTTCTGGGTAAATGGACGACAGAAACGTACAAAAGAAATAAATGATAAGTAACAAAAAAGGTCTTTTTTTCTGTAACAATAAAATCATGACTATTTCTTGAACATATTTTTATTTTTGATAGTTTTAATAAAATGTGCTTTTTATGTATAAAATGTGTTCACAACAGTTTGAAAATTGTGCGGACACGAAACTGCAAGTTAGTGCGACTTTGTTTAATTATATATAAAATTCGACATCTGATCCGAATTGGATTGCACACCTGGAAACGTAGGAAGCACAGACTTGACATGTCTTTACCTCGGAATCCTGCAATGAACATATTCAATATTATTTTTCTGCATGACTATCGAAAAAGGGAGCAGGTAGCCCAGTTCCCAAAGATAAAGGTTTACAATTGAGAAATGAATTTGATAAGGCAACTTAGAAAACTTTGTTGTCAGGGAGGGTATTTTGCCTCTGGCACTGAAAAAAGAATTTTTTATTATTATTGGACATTACAACCGAGGTGGTTACAAGGGCCAAACAAGTGTGTCATGGGGTTTTGTTTTTGAAGATAAAGACCTATCACGAAAAAGAGAAATTGACGGGCAATGTCGAAAGCCCAAATTTTGCGTTTGGGTATTGTAAAATCCTTCGCTGAGTGAAGGCTATGATATTTTCCCATACAACGATGAAGAACCCGCCGAAGCCTTAAAAATGCAAATTCTGTAACCGCCTTTATACAGAAACCACGATAAATTGCTGAAATTGTCTGGAAAAATTAAGAGAAGGTAAATAGAGCTATAGATGTAAAATAGAGTTGTCTAAATAGAGCTGTCTAAAATAGAAATGGAAGGAATAATTCCTGAGAAAAGAAAGAGAAGAAAATCAGATATTCAAAAATAGTGATACTATCTGGTCAAGATGACAAAAATAATGTCAATGATGTTATGTAGGTGTCTGTTGGAACTCAAAAAGATAAAATGTAGATATAAACAAAAGTAGTTAAAATCATCAAGAGACTTGAGTTTCTAAAACGAATTCTAAAAAAATCAGTAGTGAATGGGTTGAGGAATTTTACAATAACTGGAATTTCTACAGCATTTTGTAATGCTTCGATTGAGCAAATGATCATAATTGCATGGTACAGAACATCTAAGTTCGCCCGGGAACGAGAAAAAACAGTATTACTTTACTCTAACACCTTTGTCTCGAAATGGAAAGGTTTCACTTTTTCGAATGCAGATATGATATTAAATAATATCAATGGTGATTGGCACCAACATTGCATGTTAGGACAAACAAGCGTTGGAGAATTCACTTTTTAGTTGTTAATCGTAACCACTTCGGCAACTTTTAACTTTTAGTAAAATATAAAGAATGTTTAGTCTTTTCAAAATTATTTTGTAAGGAAATGCTACGGACGTGGAAAAATATGTAATGTATTATGCGAATACTTGTTCTAATCCTAAACAAACTTGATTTTTTACAATAAGAGGAAAACCCTCGGAAGACCTTGCGTGTTTAAAAGAATAAGAAAGATACTGCGATGACAAGAAAAGGTTTACATTTGTTGTTTTTTTATTCTTAAATATTTCTTTGAGAAAAAAATCTAATATTGTTGAAGCATGTAAATAGATGGTTTTTAAAATGCTATTTTGACAGCAAGTTAGAGGAAGACAAAATTTGAGAAATTGGGAAATGTCCAATTGTCACAGTGCTCAAAATTTTTGTCCTCTGCACAGAAATATTCATTAAGCTTTCTCAAACCTAGGTGGCACTTCAATAGCTTTGAGTTTTGAGAATTTTCCAATTTACCATGCTCAAGGACCATTGCATAAATATCTGGGCTTTTTAATAGATCAGTTGCAGAAAAGAACCAATTGCTCTCATGGGACTCAAATGATTCCTCAGCAATTGTGGGAAAAACAAGAAGAAGAAAAGGCAAGTCAGAGCAACCCTGCCGTGTCTTAAACGCGCCCAGACTTGTAATGACATTCAGACTCGTTATTTTGGCGCCATCCAACCATTTTTCTGACACGGAACTCTTTTGGAAGTCATTTTTGAATTAGTGGCAGTATCTAAATGTCTTGACAACACAGAATCCAAAGTTCTTCCAAATTTCTCAAGCTTAGGAATACTCCTAAGTTATGAATTGCGACTTTCACCGTGACCTCATAATGCAAAGCAAGACAAGGTGCTTTGGATATGCGGAAAAAAGGGGAGAAGAATATGTCGGACGTAGAGCGATGAAGACGAATGTTTCCCGGGATAAGACGTTAGGGAGACTAAAGAGTAAATCGGACGATTGTGTGAGGGAAGATATGTGAAAGGTGGAGATGGAGCGATCGGATGCGATGGATTGAGCCTTGTGGAGAAGAAAGTTTCGCTGTAAAGACTCCCGAAATAGGGAGCAGCTGAAATTAAAAGAAGAAGAAGAATTAGTTAGAAAGTTAAGTTGTGTTTTCCTCTAGTTTCGAGGACACCAAGCTATTCTTTGATGCTATGCAATGGGTATGTTCCATCAAAGGGTGTTTAATTACCACTTTCTACACAGGGATTATCGTCAGGGTGGTCAATTCTTTCAAAAACATCACAGGTTTTAACTGTGAAAAGCAAAAATATGCCAATGTAGGGAAAAAAGCGTACAATTTCTTGTTTGAACAACAGTTAAAAACAGAAAAAGTACTTTTTTAGCTTCGTCTTGTGCATAAAATGTCAATATTGTCCAAAACACTCGCATAACAAAGTTTTTCATACAATAGTGTCAATAATCATTGTTGATCAAGACCAAAAATCTCTACGCTAACTGCTTCACTGTACTACTACATAAATTATATAAAGATGCGAGATTTGAAGATTCACCAAGAAAGGCACACCGTATATACCATAATTCTGTTTTTTTTAGTTTATGATAGTATTGAAATCCAATGTTAAGTTTGCAACCCTACGCAAGAAAAATTTTACCCATTATTTTTTAACATGTTAACATTTCGGCTGTGGTAAGGTTTGAATTGTTGGTATGGATTTGTGAATGGCGAGTTTTTTCATCAGTTGATGGTCTTAAAGTTGGGTAGAATAACGTCTGTAACTTGTTTAATGCTACTGTGTCTATTACATATATAATTTATTTCGGATACATATTCTTTGTTAAGAAAAGCTTGGGACCAAAATGTCAAAACACTATAAATGACTATTGAAAGTGGGGGCTGCAAGATAGTCTGAGAACCCTGAGTCTAAGCAAAATTTACTTTAAAAAGATGCCTAGTTATGCCAAACCCTAATTTTAAAAAACTGACGCCATCAATATGTTTATGCTTGCGAAGATCATAAAACGAAAAAAATTATTTAAAATGTTTGTATAAAATAAACATAAAACTAGTAATACTGTAAAGATAGCTTTACTATAAAAGATATTTATCAAATGTCAAACTATTCTTCATCGGTTTATTATTCATAGGGTACATGGGTTCAGGATTTAAAAGCTTGACCTCTTTTTGCTACAGGAAAGTCTTTGTAGCACTTTTCCCCAGATCAAAAATTGCATATGTTGCGTAAAACTGATGTAAGTAGCTTTGTGCTCAGTTTATTTCGGGCTTTTATCTTTCTCTTGGTAACGGGAGAATATTCTCCCCACCACGGCATTGCTTATTGGAATTATCAAGCTACAAGAACACCATTGGTACAAAAAAAAATATGTCCGCTAATAAGAGGTGTCCGCTTTTTAGAAAGTTAACTCTTTGGGGGCTTATTTTCGTTGTTGAGTCAAAGATTTGATGTATTCTGAGGTTCTGGAGAATATTGTATTATTCTAGACTTAAAAAACCCCAGAAAAATTAGGTTATTTTAAGACATACAAGCTTTTTTTATGACAACACAAGAAAAATTTTTGAAAACCTAGGAAAATATAAAAGTCCGTTTTTGTTCCAAATACCAACAAAATCGGCACATGCCGAAAAAATATACTTATACCCTAACGTCTAAAAACGTCAGTTACATTCGTTTGTCTCTTGTTATGCGTTATCTTTTTTGTAATTTGGTTTTCATTGAATACAATGTTTTTGTTTCATTGTCATCGATGTGAGTTAAATTCATAAGTTTTTCCACCATCTCTAATACTTCAACATCGCTGACTTCTTTGATTTCAATCTCCTCGTCATCATCTTCTTCGTCACTTTCCAAAACAATGCTGTTTTCCTACTCGCCTTCGTTTCTATTTGTGATGTAATCGTCGACACATTCTTGTACTGATCTTACTTTCCAATTTACCATGTCTGAGTTGATTGCTGATGATGCGCTGCGTGTCGATACGTCAAAATCAATGTATTATTATGCTGTTATGTCATCTTCTGAATCCTTTGTAAGCTTCTCAAATAGAGCGGTAAATTCTTCGTGAATTTCTTCTTCTTCACTTTCAATGGTTTTCTCTGTCATACCGCATTTTCCAAAACAGTTCTGAATAGTCTCAATCGTGACTTGTTTCCAGGAATCTGCTACCCATTGAATAGCTTGAAGGGTGTCAATTTCTTTCACGATCTCAGATGCTGATAAATCATCTTTGGTACGAGCAATGATAAGACGCATGAGGTTTTTTCAGTATTTTGTCTTGCAGCTTTGAAAAATTCCAGCATCTAAGGGCTGCAATCTTGATGTGGTATTTTTATAAGAAATAAAACTTTTATGTTACTGTACAAAAGACTCAGGTATTTATGTGGCACAAACGATTTAGAGAGGGCAGAGAGGATTCTAAAAACGATGAAAGGCCAGGAGCACCTGCTACAAAACGGACTCGTGAAACATCGAGCGTGTGAGAGGGATATTAATGTCAGATCGCCACCCAACTGTCAGGGAGATAAGTTCAGACACTGGTCTTTCATATGGGACAGTTCAAACAATACTCACAACGGATCTTAACATGAGAAGAGTGTCTGCAAAATATGTCCCAAAATTCACACGCTCGATGCTTTCAGGAGTCCGTTTTGTACCGAAGTTATCAGCTCATTCCGGGAATTTATTGATCACACTTCGTATTTTCCGATCAGTGAGGGTGGGTGAACTGTCGCGTTATCCAAATAGGGAATTACATTTCTTTCTTCAAGAACCATCTGACAGTTTAGATTTTTAAGAACCTTCTCTATTATTTCAACTTGCATCCATGATTTGGGATCGGCAAAATAATAGACTCCTTTTAGGATATCAGCTGCCCTAGCCAGACAAAATTGTCGTTGTTTCTTGCTACTAACAAAAAATGCAACAGTGATCATTTGTTTGGATTTCTTTCCACCTTTGGCCTTTTTTCCTTTTAAGCTTAGCCCTTTGGTTGGTAAAGTTTTGAAAAAGCATCCATTTTCATCCATGTCTTTTAGTTTGTAACCTTTACACAACTCCTTTAACCTCACCATCAAAGATTCAACAGTTGTTTTCGATACATCAAGAGATTCTCCGGAGATCTGTTTTTCTCTGATACAATGACTCAGCTTCCATTTATCAAGCCATCCTTCTGATGCCTTGAAAGATTCCAATTCAGGCAGGTTCAGAGTTACCTTAATGTTTTTTGCCTTCTCTTTAAGCAAGGCTCCGCTCACATAAATTCCAGATTGCTCACACTTATTGAACCAAGAAAAAAGAATGTCATTTATTGGCTTAAACGTTTGATGGTTTTCTCTGTTGATATATTTATACGCCTTTCCTTGGAAGTTTTCATATTCCTCTCTCAACTTTTTTTCATTCCCTACGATATTGGCAGCTTGTGTCTTTCGAATTTTGAATTGGTCAGCGACTTCCTTGCAACTTAACTTTCTCTTCTTAATTTCATCTAAAATATTTATCTTTTATCTTTTATCTTTTATTTAGTTTTCCTGCTAGTCTCTTTTTCCAACTGAAGTTGCTAATGTTTACTTTTTAGAGAACAAAACTAACCAAATTTCTTAGGATCTCCATCGCACAAGTTAAACAATTACTGTTAGTACTTTTACTTTTTGTTGAGCTCTGCGACGGAGAGAGTTATGAAAATCGAATATTTGTCAAATCAAAACATTCGAATGTCAAATTGGAGGAAAGGTCTTTTTTGATTCGTTTTGTTTTCATTCACCATCTATAAAACAACGAAAATGATCACAGATGACATGTACGAGACAGATATTCCTATCATCATCGACCAAGACCTTGAAATCTATAACTTTTCTTCATTTGCGAGAGGCTACCATGACTACATTTGCGCATTTTTGGAGTCCATTAATTGGAGAAATTTGAAATGCAGCAGAGAACCAACACATAATGAAGACGAATGTGCCGTTAAAATAACAAAGATAGATTCTCTGGAAAATGAAGTTATTGTAGGACACATCCCAAAATACATCTCAAAAGCTTCGTCCATGTTCCTAACCTTAACTCAAACCTCCATACAAGACAAAGTTGTTGGTAAATGGGTTAACCGCGGAGGAGGATATGGGCTGGAAATTCCTCTTAATTATCATTTTATGGGCCCTTGAAAAGCCTGAAAGTGGTTGCTGAAAAAACCCAGAGAAAGCCAAGAAAGGACTGAACAATCGTATTAATAACTGTTTAAAGTAATAAAATAAAGAAAAAAAACTTTATAAACGATAATTTTTTTACTCTTATCAATGAAAATCTTAAAGACTTTGAAAGATTTCTCCTGGTCTCCACTAATTAGAAAGGAAAAATCGCCAAAAAGGCCATTTGGTGAAAACAAATATGTTTACTAATTGAAGTGTCCGCTATTTGCTTGTCCGCTATTTGCTTGTCCGCTTTTTAGAAAGTTTTTTTATGAGAGTTTGACTGGGATTCGTCCGGTGTAATGAAATTTGTCCTTTAATTGGAGGTGTCCGCTTTCTACAGTGTCAATTAACTAGAGAGAATACTGAAATTCTTTAGGTGGTTGAACTTACATCGAGGATAGCAACCAAAAGGGAATTGCCTCTTTCAAATGATGTCCAATAAACGGCCTTACCCTTCCAGTTTAGATGCACTATACTTTTGTGCAGAGTTTTGATCTCAAACATACTGCTCGTAACTGAATGCTGGTTGGGCAGCTGCAAACGTTGAGAGACACAAGTAAGCAATTCATATGAATATTTATCTTGAAGAAGGAAGGATAAGCTGATTGGAATCAATAGATACAGCTTGAAAACAACCATTGACTTTTTTGAAGTCTGAAACAGCAGGAAACAAGAACTGAATATGAAGCTAGTTTATTTAACTTTTCAGCATGTCAGATATAAGGCATGCTGTAAAACGATAACTTGTTTTTAGCCAAACTATTAAATAACATGTACAGTACAGGGCACATTCCAATTGACTTATCTAAATCAATATTTGTTGCACTCCCCCCAAAACCTGCGGCAATAGAATGCGAATTACATCGGGCCATTAGTTTAATGAGCCATATAACTAATAGTCTTCTACGAATAGTAATGAAGAGAGCCAGAAATCGAATCAAACCAGAAATTGCTGAGGAACAGTGTAGGTTTGTAGAAGGAAAGGGAACTGTTAAAGCTATATACATTCTAAGGAATTTAATAGAGAGATCTTTAGAAGTCAACAAAGGTCTGTATGTATGCTTTATTGATTACACCAAAGCCTTCGATAGAGTAAAACATGAAGATGTCATAAACATCCTACAAGAAATAAATTTAGACAGCAAAGACCAAAGAATAACCAAGAACATGCACTGGCAACAAACAGCAGCAGTAAGGATCGGGCAAGGTATAGGAGAATATCAGCATATAAAAAGAGGTGCAAGGCAAGGATGTGTAGAATCACCTGACCTTTTTTCTATCTATAGTGAGAAAATAATAATAATTATACAAAACATGCCTGGAATAAAAGTAAATGGAGAAGTTCTAAACAAATTACGATACGCTGACGATACCACTCTCATAGCTGAATGTGAAAAAGATCTACAAGATGTAGTTGACAAGATTGCAGTTGAAAGTGAGCAAATGGAACTTAGTTTGAATGAAAAGAAAACTGAAAAAATGGTGATCTCAAGAAAGAAAATAAATCCAACATGCAACATAAATGGAAAGGGAAAAAGACTTTAACAGGTGCAAAAGTTTAAATATCTGGGTACCTGGGTAACATCAGATGGTCGATGTGAAATGTAGATATAATTCAGAATAGCCCAAGCAAAAACTGCCTTCCAAAAGATGAAACATGTACTTACCAACAAGAATTTATCCGAGGCACTGAAAGGGAGACTATTAGAATGTTATATCGAACCTATATTATTGCACGCAAAATTTATGGGACATGTAACTAGAAAAAGTGGTCTGGAGAACTTGGCAACAACAGGAAAGGTAGAAAATGATGGATGATACTTTGAAGTGACTGGGAAAAGAGAGCAACACGCAGACAATAAGGACGCTGTATGAGAGAGTAGAGCGGAGGACCCTGATCGCAGGATTGCATGGCACATGATGATGATGATCGACTCACAAGAATGTTTGATGCACAGTGGCAGATAGTGGGAAAAGCACTTCGTTTGAACACAGTTTGGTGCCTCTTGTATAAAACTTGACCACGTGTAGTTGTGCTCTCCAACCTTATTTTTATTACTTGCATAGGCAATATTGTTCTCGAGTTTCAGTCTGATTCGTGGAGGCAATCTTTCATCCCAGCAGAAAGATAATTTTCAGTGGCTCTTACAATATCTAAGACCCAAGGAGGGCTGTTGCCACATCCTTTTCCTTCTTGCTATAATAGCGAATATCCAAACAGAAAAATGTTTTGTTGGACAAGTCTGTCGTATCGTCCAGCATAACGCAGAACTTTTGCTCAGCGGAATCGTGGTATATATCTTCATATGGAGCTGGAGAAATTATATCCTTAATGAGGCTGGAACATTTTGTTCTTACAATTTCATCTTAGTCAATTTTCTACCAGTACCATGTCCACCAAAGTAGTGGCAAGTTATGGACACACCAAATTGTATTTCAATTTTTTTACCTCTTTATCTTCTTTCCCGACTACTATCCTTTTGTTCCAAGTTAATGTAGTTACAAGCATTGGGTGTTTGCTAGATTAGTCGTGTTTGTTCAAAACAGACAGTTGAGACTACATATTTACATAGCATATCAAACAGTATGCATTGTCAGCGCTATCCAGAGCCCTTTTCACCCACCGCAAACATCTGGCACTCTGCCTTGAATTTTCTTCCATTGACTTAAGCACTTTATCACATTTTTCTTCATTTTGCTGGCCACATTCTACCGTCAATGGACAAGGTTTTTTCACAACGACTATAAAGGCTCTAACAAAATAGAACTGCTTCTTAAAAGCCAGTTTCTCAAAGCTACTAGTACTAAAAAAGTATCAGCCAATCAATGTTAGGATTTGGAATTACGTTGATACGGCTTTAACCAATAGGAAAAAGGAATGCCGTGATAAAACAGGGGAGTGCTTCTCACAACCCTTATATCAATGTTCACAAAACAAGACGTCTCACCAAATTCCAACACAAGTATAGCACTAAATATTGGTTTGAGGAATGTATCACCATTCTGGATCTTTCATTGATGATACCCCTGGTAGACAGTTGGCCCATTTTTGTCTTTCACAAATACCATCTATGAAAGACCAGAAGGGAAACAACAGATCAATAGAAAGGGGAACAGAGAGCAGGCAAGACACCCTCCATGACCCCCGGTAGGATGTTCCTTTCTCTTGGGTTGATCTAATGCCAGTGCTCAAGCATTTCAAGATTGCTTATCCTGCATGTTTGAGCCCTATAACTGAAGACCCGACCAAGGAAAGACCAGAGCTCTATATGTGATCTTGGCCGAAAGGCCGAGAAATGATATGTATCACCATATTGCACACCGTCTTCAAGAGCCGCAATCTTTGAGAGCCACACAAGGCAAGTCACAGTGTATTCACATTGCGTGACCAACAAGATACCATCAAACCTCACTCGCAGTTTACTCGGAATTCGACCAGGGGGTTGCCAACATAGTTGGGTAACAAAAAATTAATTCAATTTGAAAAGGAAACCAAATAAAAAAAATTGGGTGAATTTGTTAGGAATGCCAGAAGAGAAGGTCAACATTACACTTAAGGGAAAATGAAATTTTTGGGTCCTAATGGAGCCAAAAAATTGGCAAGATAACGAAATTTGGCATTGGGGATGCTAATATGGCAACCCTGGTGAAATTCCAAGAATAAACGGAAGTTAAACTGAAGACACCCCTAGCAAATGACCATCAAAAACAGAGTCATTCAGGAAAATTGCTTATTTGCAAAACACGAACAAACAAACTGATACTTAAAAAACCCTTAAGATCCTGAACGGCACACTGTTTGGATAAAAAAAAATTCTCCTTGCACAAATTCAAAATTTAAAAATTGATATTGTACAAGAGCAAAATTGTAATTGTCAATTTGACGAGCCTGGATCGGGTGTCCAATTCTGTGCAGACAATGGGACCGTCGTTCTTCTGGTCAAAGTCAGCGCAGAAATAGGGATCAGGAATTTTTTGTTTGGTTTAAACCTCATTTTTCCCCAGTAATTGGGGCTCAGACGGTGCTCTTCACAGGGACTTGGGTTTGGCAGTGAGGAATTTCTTGGTCGGGTGCCCTTCCAGACACCATCCAATGGCTTTTTCTTTTGTGAATTTCCAAAGTCGTCCGCTCGGGAAATCGAACCCGGAATTCCTGGTTACAGTGGAGTTGCACTAACCATTAAGCCCCGGCTCCTCAGGAATAGGGATCAGGAATATAAGGTCTCTAAATCAAAGTGAGTCACTGAGGGTGAAGCTAGTGACCATAGAGTAGTCAGTTTTTGCAGTTCAAGCAGGGTCTTCATTAGTTGAATGCTGTGGACAGACCAAGGATTGGTAGCAGAATCATATTTTTTTTGCTTACTCTGTCCCACTGTTCCAAATTTCGAGTATTAACCAGCTTTATTGGGTTGCACAGTATTGGAACAGGGCGTCCTTTTCTTATAATGGTATTATAAACAGTCGGACATATTTCAGTTACATAACCAAATTTCCTAGAAATGAAAACAGATGTCTGACGTTCACTATATGAAAAAGCTTCTGTACATAGAGTTGTCTGTTTTGATTACATTAACAAAGCGGTTGCTTTTAAATTGCTAGCAATGTACAAATTACGCATGATGTTAATTTGCTGTATAATGGATCTGGGAAATATAACCGAGAATTATCTTCGGTAAATACATAAACAAGCTGAATGTGTGCACTGATGTAAACAGTAATCGGGTGCAAACTAGCGAGTAAACACGCAAGCAAGCAAGCAACCCCCCTTTCCTGAAATGTATGAAACGGAAGCAAATATGGCTAAGAGGCTGAGCGTGCATCTGTGTCTTGTTCATATTTCAGGCTAAGCTATTCGTTAATACAAATTCAATTAAAGTTGTACACTACACATCTAAGAATACAAAAATGGTATGTAGCTAACGTAGCAACTGTTTTTTAATCATTAGAGTTTTATAAAATTTTCAGTTCTCTTTCTGAAACAAGGCTAAATAATCCAGCTTTTGAGAATATTTAGACATTTGTACCAAAGAAGTAAATAACAATTATTTATCCTATCAATTATATAATAGCAGCAAAGATAATTATTATAACGAGAAGATGTGTGATATTATTCTCTATTTTACCTCCAGAGACTTACCAACAGTACTACCTGAGATGACTAATTTTTTCACAACGGTGAAAAATCATCACTCTTTAAAGACTATAATAATAATAATAAACAAAGTTCATGTCCAGCATGACAGCCCGCACAGGGAGATGGTATTCACCTGCCGGACGAGAAAACTTAACCCCGGCTACCGACCAGTAATAATAATAATAATAATAATAATAATAATAATAATAATAATAATAATAATAATAATAACGCAACACCACCCTGAACCAGTAACAGAAGGAGAAAATTGCACCATCTTGTGGTATTTCCCAATTCACACTGACCGCACTATTCAGGCCCATCGACCTGACATTGTCATCAAAGGCAAGAAAAACAACACCTGTCTCCTGATTGACATGAGTGTGCCGTCAGGTAGAAATGAATCTCCCAAAGTGTTTGAGTAACTCTCCAAATACAAAGATTTGGAGACAGAGATCCGAAAAATGTGGCACCTCAAAACGACCACAANAATAAACAAAGTTCATGTCCAGCATGACAGCCCGCACAGGGAGATGGTATTCACCTGCCGGACGAGAAAACTTAACCCCGGCTACCGACCAGTAATAATAATAATAATAATAATAATAATAATAATAATAATAATAATAATAATAACGCAACACCACCCTGAACCAGTAACAGAAGGAGAAAATTGCACCATCTTGTGGTATTTCCCAATTCACACTGACCGCACTATTCAGGCCCATCGACCTGACATTGTCATCAAAGGCAAGAAAAACAACACCTGTCTCCTGATTGACATGAGTGTGCCGTCAGGTAGAAATGAATCTCCCAAAGTGTTTGAGTAACTCTCCAAATACAAAGATTTGGAGACAGAGATCCGAAAAATGTGGCACCTCAAAACGACCACAATACCAGTTGTGGTAGGTGCACTAGGCCTGATAAAAAAGGGAAAAAAACAATTGTTACGGAAAATCCCAGGAACCCCCTCCTTACATGAGGTACAAAAGATAGTTTTAAATAGTACGGCACATCTACTAAGAAAAGCATTGAGTATGTAAAGCAGACCATTTGAAACTAAACCATTTGAAACCAAACCATTTCCTTTTTGTGTATTAAAAAATATATTTAATGGTCGTGACGTTCTAGCAATGATTGCTTAGTGAATCAATTTTTTTTTGTTTTGTTTTTGTTACGTTTTGTTTGTTTAGTCTACTTTCTGTATGTCACGTTGAAAATTCATAATCAATGTTTGTGCTTAGTCTTGTTATTTGTGCATGTCCCTGCAGTACGAAGAAGTACATTGTTCGTGAATTGTCCTGTTATATGATAGAAGTATTATTCGTTCCTTTCTCCTGAAAAACTTAAATTTCAAAATAATGAAAACAATAACTTCCAATTTCACTCACCCTAGGCTACTGGTAGTAGCCCGGTGTTTGATCTTAACTTACAATTCAAAAAAAAAGAAAGAAAGAAAATATAATAATAATATTATATATTATTATTAATTCAAGAGCTCGAGATTGATCTTTCTTCTCGGTTATTTTATATGTGATCACGTACAACAACAAGTTGTATGGGCAACCACACATTCCTTCTCCTTTGGATTTAGCAGTCAAGTACAAGTCTTAATAACCGTGCTGTTCCTAACAAAGCTGTTTTCTGTCCGTGTTCAATTTTCATGTAGATCCTTATATCTCTTACAAATTTTTCAAAGTTTTTACTGACAGCACCCAACGCTCCTACCACAATTGGGATCACAGTAACTTGTTTCATCTCCCATAATCTTGCTATTTCATCCTTCAACATTCTGTACTTTTCGATCTTTTCTCTTTCTTTTTCATTTACCCTCACATCTCCTGGTATTGCTACATCAATTATTTTCACTTCCCGTGTGATTTTATCTATCACTACAATATCAGGTCTTCTTGCTTCGATATGCCTGTCGCACTGGATGGTAAAATCCCACAAGATCTTGGACACTTCATTTTCAGTTGCACCTTCAGGCATGTGTTCATACCATTTATCTGCTGTATCGAGGCCAAACTTTCTACTTAGTCTCCAGTGGACATATCTTGCAACATTGTCGTGGCGACGCTTATATTCTCTTTGAGCCAGCATCTTACATTCACTAACAATATGTGAAACAGTTTCACTTTTCTCATTGCATAAACGGCACAAAGGAGATTCAGTGGTCCTATCTATATGGAATTTAACACTGTTTGTCCTGAGGGCTTGTTCCTGGGCACTGAAAATAAGAGCCTCTGTACAGCCTTTCAAGTCCCCATTTCTAAGCCAACTCCAAGATTTTGTTACATCTTTTCCTTCCATGTCTCTCAGGTACTGTCCATGCATCGCCTTCTCCTTCCATAAGTTAACTGTGTTGTCAGCTCCCGTCTTTTTGTAGTTTGCTGGCTCAATGGATTCCTTGACATCCGTCGCATTCTGATTTCGCACAGCAATAATCATCGGTTCTGTATGGTGTTTTATATACCACCAAAGGGCATTTTCCTCAGTTTTTATAGCAATTTTGCATCCTATCAGACCCCGACCGCCTTTCGTTCGTGGAACATACAGCCTGTCCACGTCACTTTTGGGGTGGAGTTCTTTGTACATTGTCATTCTCTTTCTAGTTTTACGGTCCATTTCATCCAACTCGTTTGTCTTCCAGTTCAATATCCCTGCATCGTACCTGAGGAGGGATACAGCCCACGCGTTGATTGTTTTGATCTTGTTTCTTCCAATCAATTTACTTTATTATTATTATTATTATTATTATTATTATTATTATTATTATATGATAATATTTCAACAGGTGCATTACATCAGTTTACATAATTGTTTTTCATATAAGTCCTGTGTATAAAAATAGATAAATAAGTATAATACAATTAAAGTAATAAAGAAAGGCAATTTATTTACAAATAAATACAAATTTTGAAATCAGTGGTTAAAAGTTAAGCGAATGAAAATTCGTCAAGATGTGTCTAGGAAAATTATGAACATCTGAACAGGTGTAACATTTGAAAAACTAGGCAGTTGGGTGTAAATTTTCTTAGACACATTTACGAATTCAGAAATAGGTCCAACTTTTTACAGAAAGAACTATAGTTAGATTCTGTTCTGATATCTAATGGTAAGTCATAAAAAGCTACTACTCCATTGTAATAAAAAGACTTTTTAGTACTTTCTAGTTTCACTTCAGGAACTCTCAAAAGTTTATTATTGTTTCTGGTTCCTTTGTCGTGATGCAATGATATTGGAGTAGCCTTATTAAACCCTATCAACCAATACAATCTGTTGTCTTAAGGAGCTATCAGAAAATCTAGGAATAATGCTGTAAAAAAAGAAAGAAGTCAGTGTCCAAATTGAACGGTATTCTGGTACTCTCAAATTGTTCTTGTGCCAAATTCTTTTGTAAAAATCTGTGTTGCTCAATTTGAAAGGACCAAGGTTACCTTTTACAAAAAATACATTTAACTGCTTTGCATTTAGAAAGGAAATAAAATTAATTTTCCTCTTACCTTGTGAATTAACAGTAAAGTAATGTTGATGTCATTTAAAATAGCAATACGATTTTAACTGCTTCTGCTGGGAAGTTCTCTAATCATAATGACAACAAAAACTAAGTAATTAGCTAAATATGATAGCCTACAAAACTTGAAATTCCACTTTCTTTGGTAAACCTAATGTAAAATAATTTAGCCCTTCAACTAGTTAGGTTAATACGTTTATGCAATGTTCTATTTCAAGCTCAACTTGACTGAAACGGAAATATGGATTTAAGATTTACATTCAGTATATCATAGCCAGAACTTTTGACAGCTGATGAAGGAAGATTTTTAGAAATATATTTTTAGAAACATATTTAAACAAGAGGTTATTTCCTAGGTGAATGTCTGTCTTATAACCATTAACTTATGCATTATATCCATTAACGTTTATTTCCTTCCCCTAATTTATTCGGGACTTTCGATTCGGGAGGATAGATAACGTGTATGTCATATTTTTCCTGGGGTAAAGAACATCTTTTTTTTTCTTTAAACGTAAGTTACTCAAAAACGCCAAAAAAAGTCCCCAAAATCCAAGACTGATATCATGACCCTGCCTACTAATATGTAAACATTGTTGGTTCAGTGGTGGAATTCTCGTCTGCCATACGAGATACCAGGGTTCGATCCCCAGTTTGCAAATGAGTTTTAACCATCCTTTTACTAAACAAGCAAGGAAAACCAGCTAACCAATACAACATATTCCATTTTTCAGCATGGTTTTCGGTCCACACCCGCACGGACAACTATTTAAAGCCCTAAACTTCTGTACAGTTGAAAAAAATCGATGGCTCGAGTATCAAAGGGATTGTCGGACATCTGAAATTAAAACACAACATTGAAGTCAAATCTCGTGTTGAAGAAAGCTCTGAACCAAAAACAAAAACTGCCAAAATTGACTCTTTCTTTAAGCCCAAATAAAAAGATTTTCTCGGTGAAGCCATTCCAAAACATGTGGCTGTGGATGGATTGACTTTTAATAAAATTGCTTCCAGTGATACGATGAGAAGACGATGCAAATTAGATAGTTATTCTATTCAGAAATGTCGAAAGCATGTCGGCTCACTCTTGATGAAGGAAATTGACGTTGTGAAGAACAAAGTATGTGATGAAATTAAGCAAAACAAGGAGGCTGGTGTTCGATTTTCAATCAGTTTTGATGAGTCGACGTCAAACAGAAACAGGTTTATGAGCTTGAACTTTCATCTCCCAAAGGGATTGCAATCTTTGGGAATGGTTCGTGTCAAAGGAGGAATGAACACTGACCAAGCAGTCGATCTCATTCAATATAGACTCTAGTCATTTGGACTGGTCTTAAACACTGATATTATAGCTACAATGACACACGGAGAGAGCGTGAGGATGAAATTTGGTCGCCAGACTGCACCTATTCATTTTGCATGTCTGGCCCATGCTATAAACTTGTGTGTTTGTGACGTATTGTACAAGAAACCAAAACCAAGGATGAGCACTAAGGTCCTGCTGTCATTGAACATATAAGAACTCAAATCATCCAGAAGGAAATCAACTTATATGAAACTAGTAAGAAGAGACCTGAAAACGTAGACAAACTCTTCATGGCATTGTAAAACATTAAGCCTACCAGCGTCGAACCTGAAAGAGAATTTTTAGCTATGGGACTTTTTGCAACTAAGATCAGAAATCAGCTAAATGATGACACTCTGGATGCTCTCATTTTTCATGCGTCAGGCTTATAAGAAATAAAGTCAAAATCTGGAAATCATTGCATTATTTCTTTTATATACATTTTCTCATTTTATGTAATAAGAACTTGCTGGACTTAGCCTGTTTTTATATACCAAAATTCCCCGGGGATTTTCCCGGGGAATTGTTTGAAAAAATTCGGAGTCCAGGTTCCCCGGTGGCGAAAAATATCTCCATATACTGCACCCTAATTCTGATAGATCCTTCTTAGGCCACTTCTTTCAACACCGGTTTCAACGTTTTCTTCCAGTGAAATATCAGGCTTGTGGTTTTATTGTCAAAAAGTTCCAGGTTTCATTATTCTTTTGTTATTTTCCAGTAAAGTCACACAAAAATCTATTACTATACTATATAGCATGGTGGAGACCTCGAAATCAAGTACAGAAAATAGCGATATGGACACAAAGCCGAGTCGATAACAGTTGTACATGATTAAGTCTCTGACCCTTACAGCGAGGAAGGCCCGATTTTCAGCATATTGAGCTATTTAATCTCAAACTTTTAAAAGGAATTATAGACGACACAGCTTGGCGACTGTGAATGAAAGAAGTTTGACAAAACAATTATAATGCACTTTATTTTTAACAACGCGTTTGCGTTTTCATGGTTGGGCCCAGGTCGTTATGTCGTTGCCCTTTCGTTGTGCTATTTTCGTGTGGATGCTAATAAATTGTTCACCACTAGTCTTTGCTTTTTCGTCACGACAAAGGTTACGAATTGCAATGAATGTTTAGAAAGCAAGCCAACAAGTTGCCCCAAATTTTGACAATATTTGTAAATTGTGACAAGGTTGTTTTTGCCTCTTTTTTGTACGAAATCCTGCCGTTTTGTTTATTGCAGCATTTTCTACTGTTCATGTCTATTAGCTATTTCTTTCTTTTTCGTATTCTGCTTCCTTTGCCTGGTCGTAATCTGGCTTTTCCTTTGGGACATCTTTAATCAAGAGTAAGAGCCAGACTCTACTTTATCATATCTCAGCGGCTGTCAAGACGAACATTTTTGATTCCCTGAAGTGAGTTTCCCAAATAAATATCAAATCTAGTTATTCTACATAAGCATCATGCCATGAGGAAATTAATTCTGATTTTCTCTCTGACACGAAGATGCTTAACACGGTTTTTCAAAAGCCATTCAATTTTCAATTGGGCCCTGGTCAATTTAAGCTAATTAAAAGCTTGGGCACTGCCCAGTTAAGGATAACAATAAATGCCTGCATCTTTTAACACTTATAAGGTAGGGAGGAAGAGGAAGAGAGGGAGTGAATAACAAGAGAAACTGAGAGTGTCAAAACAACTCAGTTTGGATTTCCCCTTAGTTATGGAATTCTAATTAAACCAAGTATGACAAGACGGTTTTTCCCCTGCCACTGATATTTCCTGCTTCTAACTATGAGCGGGTCAGAAAACATTGTTAACCTTAGCCTAAAAAAGCTGCATGTCACAAGCAATTAATTAATATTAAATCAGAACGAAACAATAGCTATCACATAAACCCCAACAATAAGGGGTATTCCCCTACACCCCAGAAAGTGCACTGGAACTAAATTTTCCTTCATTTTGCAACGTCATTTATTTTCATTTAAACATTTAACTACAATTTCTCACCGTATTCTCTCAAGTACGAGAGGGGCGAACGAAATGAGCTCACATTTATAATGGTATTATTCTTAAGATTATTACCGATGTTAATTTTAATAATGATGATGATGATGATAATGATGATGTTAATGATGATAGTTGGACAGAATTTACAACGACAAATTTGGAACCAGTACAACACACAAGAGGCAACAAATTACAGGAACACCAAATCGTACCAGTAGCAGGACGACACGATACTGCATGACCCTGAATAAACACAGACAGCAATCAGAGCAAACTGAGCTGATATTGACATGAGGAAACACCTCCTTGGTGATATGGCCACTCCCACCAATAAAAACACTTCTGTCCGAGAATTCGTTAAGCGTTGAAGTAACAGACAATAAAATCGAGTTAAAGTGAATGTAGCACGTCAAAACAAATGCCACCGCTGTGATTGGTGCACTTGGATTGGCAAAAAAATGAATTAAAATATCATTCTGGAACGATTTCTGGAAACCTCTTTGTAAAAAGATGATTTGAAAAGAAGTAATTCATATTAACAACTCCGCCACGGTCACAAGCCCGGATGAGAAAGGAGGTGGATTGAGCAAGGGGCTAATCACCTCATGTTAAAAAAGCCTGATTATAGAAACTTGGACAGTAAACGATGCTGTCTATGGTCGGAGAGACATGTCATGTGAAATCCCTGAGGATGATAATCTAAGACGGGACGACGCACATGTGACAGCTGAGGATGAAAACCTAACGGGAGTCTCCAACTCAAAAAAGGCATGCATGGGATCATTACTCACTACAAAGGAGTTTACCCATGCAGGCTGCTGAAACGTAATGGCACCGGAAAGACTGCAATAGTTGCCAGAAAAATGAGGAAATACAACTTTGATGTGCTTGGTATAAGTGAAATGAGATTGACAGGCTTGAGAAGTGATAGTTGGAACAGAAGAAACAGTTCTCTACATTGGATCAGAGGGAAACCACCTTAGAGGAGTAGGAAAAATGTTAACCCCAGAGACCAGAAAATGTTTGATCAGATGGAGTCCTGTAAATGAAAGAATTATAACGGCCAGATTAGATTATAGATCAGTAAAGCCTACCAGTATTTAGATATACAGCCCTACAAAATGAAGCTGATGAGTATGGAAAAGACAAAATCTATGAACAACTATAGAGGGAAATAGAACTAAAACCAAAACATGATATGTTCATCCTCATGGGAGATGCAAACGCCAAGGTAGGCTAAAACAATATAGATCACAAAACAGCATTAGGAAAAGAAAGCATAGGTGAAATGAGAGAGAATGGTGAGAGACTTATTGAGGTCTGTGAAGGATATGACCTTGTAATTGGAGGGACACTCTTTAAGCATAAATACATACATAAATATACATGGATATCACTAAACTAAAAAAAAAGAGCCACATTGATCACTTCATCACCAATGGAAGACATAGGAGATCTCTCGCTGATGTACAAACCATACGAGGAGCAGATGCCGGAACTGATAATAATTTAGTATTTGGCAGAGTGAAGATAAAATTATCACCGCACAGAGCCAGAAGCAGCAGCAAAAGGATAGCATACAACACCGCACCTTTAAAACAGAAAGAAATCCAAAAGCGGTTTACATTAGAATTGGAGAAGAGGTTTGAAGAGCTGAAAAAAAATGCACAGGATGAGATGGATGAGCATAGCATACAAAAAGAATGGGAGAACTTCACATCAGTTTTTACGGGGTAGCTGAAATTGTCTTCGGAGGGAAACGAAAACAGCATAAGAATTGGATAGGCAGTGAAACTTTGAAAGCTGTAGATGAAAGGAAAAAGTTGAAAAATGAAGTAAATTGTGCACACTATGAAATAATACGTGTTATTAAACAAGAGCAGTACAAGGAAAAGGATAGAAATGTGAAGAAAAAAGCCAGAGCAGATAAGCGTGAGAAGATCAATAGACTTGCTGAGGGGGCTGAATGTGCAACAACAATAAATGACGTGGGAACTCTTTACAAGATCAACAAAGAACTTTGTAATAAGAAAGGACAATCAAAACTGGAGTTAGAGACAAGAACGTTGGTGAACGTTGCAAGTTGCTCATTGGAGAAGATCAGATACTTAGGAAAGGAAAGAACACTTCAGGGAAATTCTGAATGTTAAGAACATGACGGATGAAGACAATGACAACGAGTATACCTTGATGTTGAAAATATTTAAGAAATCAACACTGGGTCATTTACAGTGGAGAAGGTGAAGCAAGCACTAAGCAAGCTGAAAAGTGGCATCAGGTGTGTATAACATCAGTGGAGAAAGGTAAAGAGCTGGACACCAGATAACATCAAGGAATCTACATCAATTTTTTGAAGCAGTAAGGAAATCCTTGAGTATTCCAGAAGACTGGAAGAAGTCCATGATAGCAAGAATACCAGGTGTGACAACAGTAGGGAAATATCATTTCTCTCCATAGCTGGAAAAATCTTCTGGCAAGTCATCGAGAGAATCAGAAAAGGAGACGAGGAAAAGCTGAGGAAGGAGCAGGGAGCATATAGAAAAGGTTATAGTACAGCTGAGCAGATATTTGTGTTACGCAACACCGTAGAGCATTGCATCGAATAGCAAGGACATATATCCATCAATTTTATAGATTTTCAAAACGCCTTCGGTATTATCAATGGACAGAAGCTATGAAAGATCATCAAGTCATATGGAATTTCTTATATTTTTATTAACATCGTCAAGGAGATATACGATGAAAGCAGTAGCTGTGTCATCAACAACGGGCAGACTTCGGATTGGTTCGCGTCAAAAAATGGAGTAAGAAAGGGCTGTGTTATGTCATGCTTTCTCTTTATTATTGCTGTAGACTGGGTTACGAGAAGAATAGCAGATGGGAAAAGATCAGGTATAAGATGGAAGTTTACCTCCCAGCTAGAAGACTTCGACTTTGATGACGGCATTTCCCTCTTATCTAACAAGTGCCAATATATGCAAGTGAAAATTGAGAGGTTCTGTAAACATATTGGAAGCATAAGACTCCAAATCAACCTGGCAGTTGTCATCAACAAGACCGGAGGAGCAACAGAAGACATCAAAGATAGACTCAGCTTAGCAAAAAATGCTTTTGCCATGCTTACTCTCCTTTGGAACTCTACAAAGTACAGCAAGAAGACCAAAGTCAGAATAGTTAACAGTAACGTGATGTCAGAATTAATTTATAGAGCAGAAATGTGGAAGTTAAATGAAAATGATTCCACCAGATTAAAAAAAATTCAGAGAAAATGCTTGAAGAGGGTACTTTGCATCTTCTGGCCCATGAAAATCAGTAATGATGAGATCTACCGCAGGAGTGAGGTTTACAATGTAGCAAGAGATAGAAAGAGATAACAGAAGATGCTGACAAGCCTTATGAGTTGACCATGGCTCGAAGAGGGTAAGTAAGTAATTCATAATAACAGTAAAAAATGTGAATTTTCACATTCATTGACAGTCATCCAAAAAACTGCACTTCTCACAAACATTTTGTCCTTTTGAGGACAACGACGAAGAAATAAATGGTGCCCTTTTGCATCTTGTTAGTGCACGCTCCAATCAGTTATTTCCAGACTGAAAGTAATGTCTAAGATAATGCAGGTAGAGATCTAATGGTAATAATAACACAATGAATATTAACAAGCCGGCAGATTGACAAAAAATACCCAGACATTTGGGAGAGTTATCAATGTTCTATAAATCTCTATAGGCATTTTTGCGATCCGGTGCTATTTTTTATTTAAAGTGAATGATCATATGATTTTGAGTAGGAAACTGGCAGACAACATCTTTAACTGACAGTGACTAAAGAGAATGCAAAATAAGCACAATAAGTACAAAATCATTTACTCCCTGTAGAACTGTAGAAATAGTGGCAATTTAATCAAGACATGAATCAATTTTAGTTTGAAATATTGTCCAAGCATGGCAATCAACCTTTCATCTGCGATCTCCAATTTAGTCATTGTAGCTATCAATGAAAAGAAGAAATGAGGCCACGGAAATGTGGATTATATGTCATGAAATTATGAAATGCTTATGAGGACAAGCTGAAACAAAGATATGACCATATGATGTCTCTTTTGAGGTCATGTTTTCATGGTAGATAATAACCAGAGGCACCACATTAACTGAAATGCTGTAAAAGAGATTTGGATTAAAATTAACATAAGGGATCGAACTTAAATTTCAGTTTGCTATAAAACTAGACTCAGAAAGAAGGGCAAAGGGGGTAATCCCCCAAAATAAAGGACAAATGGTAGTTCTTGTTAATTATCATTGGTTTAAGGGTAATATTTGAAAGAGATAATATTTTAAATGTTAATTGAAGTTATGACATATGTATTGCTATGCTCACTTCATCGGTTACCTACCACCTTGGAGTCACTGTTGGAAATTTTGTTGTACTGATACCATTTTTATTGGAGTAAATTTCCATGGGAACGAGTTGTTTTTTTTTCACAGCAGCATACAAATATTTTAGTGTGTCATATTAGTACATCAATCCAAATTCCATCCTCTGGTATTATCCCTCTCTCTTTGACCTTTCTTTGCTTCGGTATCCACTGTCCGGGCTTGGTACAGATTAGTCAATTCTAGCATAATGATGTTCTTGGACAAAGGTAGACATATAAGAGATTTTAGTCCATCAAGTGATATTTTCCCCCAGACTGGTTTTCAATTTATTGAAGGTTTGACTGATAGGGTTTTGAACCTTTGCAGTCTGTAGCTAAGAAGTTACATTTGCTGTTTTGGGTGATTGAATTTGATCTCGCTGTCAAATATTTCCAAGATTTATTTGTTGGGGATCCTTTCTTGCCACTTCAGCCCAAGTTTCTTTCAATGACATTTCTGTCAAAAGTTATCCTTCAGTTTTTACTGTTGTTTTTCTTTCGTCAGCAGCGTATGTTATAACAGTAGTACCTTTTCAAAACTCCTTTTAACTAAACACTTTTTGAGAAAGTTACTCTTTCGTTGTTTCTTTACATCCAAAAATACCATCTTTTAATATTCTTGATTTTCAGAAGATCTCCTTTATTTTTGTGTGTATTACATTTTCATATATTTAGCAATTATGTATGACAGGCATATATGACTTTGTAAAATAGGGAGATAAAATACCTTGCATCAAACTTATGTTAGTGGTTCTCTTTATCTCTTTCGTTGGAGCGGGTTCTCCAACGAAATCGAAAACGTAGTCTTAGATATTTTACTTCCAAAAACTAAGCCTATACTTGTAGGAATTCTGTATAGACCTCCCGATCAATCACGATTCTTAGAAAAACTAACATCAGCCATAACCAACGCCCACCATTTTAATAGCTAGGAGGTGTACCTATTAGGTGATCTGAACATCAACCTTATAAATAACAAGGCACACATTCCAAACGGAATAAAAAAATATAGCGAATTTTGCTCGCAACATGGTTTAAAACAACTAATTTCGTCACCAACACGTATAACTGTTAACTCTTCTTCTCTACTTGATCATATACTCACCAACTCTAGTGATAGAGTATCACAGTTTGGCATAGTTGATGTTGGTCTCTCGGATCACCAAATGATATACTGTACAAGAAAAATTTCCCGGGCCAAGTTTAACACTCATAAATATGTCAAGACGAGGTCGTTTAAAAATTATACAAAGGACCTATACTTGGAAGAACTTGATAAAGTAAATTTTCCTGAATATTCAAAGTTCACAGATATAAATAGTGCTTATTCTGATTTCGTTGGAAAGCTTACCTCCGTAGTCGATAAAATCGCCCCTGTAAGAGAAATGCGCATCAAGAACAATTCACAAGACTGGTTCGACGTTGAAATCCACGAGAAAATAGAGTTGCGTGATAAGTTATTTGCCAAATTTAAAAAATCGAGGGAAAAAAGCGATGGCCTCAGTTACAAAAAGGCCCGAAACTGTGTACAGAGCACGATAAAAAAGAAAAAGAAGAATTTTGTCGTAAAGAAACTCAGCGAAAATATTGGTAAACCTAAAGAACTATGGAAGTCACTGAAGTCTTTAGGCCTGCCCTCAAAACATAAGTCACCTCCCTCATTTTGCCTAGAAAAAAACGGCAACTTAGTTTTTAACCCTAAATCTAACACTGAAATTTTCAAAGACTTTTATTCGAATTTAGCAGACAACTTAGTCAAGAAACTCCCAGTCCCCCCGAAGAAATTTGACAAACATACAGTCCAGAGATACTACCAACAACTAAATCTCGATGGCAAAACCCTTTCTTTTAAACCAACAACACCCAATGCTATAGAAAAGCTATTGGAAGAAATAAATCCTAATAAAAGCGCAGGATTGGATAACCTTACTGGAAAATTTCTTAAAGACGGTGCTTCCATTTTGGCTTCTCCTGTCACAGAATTATGCAACTTATCAATATCCTTGTCCGACTTCCCAGATGATTGCAAAATAGCAAAATTAAAGCCAATTTACAAGAAAGGTTCAAAGACCGAACCAAAAAATTACAGACCTATCTCCCTTCTCCCGCTAATATCGAAAATCATAGAAAAAGTGATTCATACTCAAACTCAGCTGTTTCTTAATGATAACAAAATTTTGTACAAATATCAATCAGGCTTCCGAAAACACTACTCGACTAATACGTGCCTTTCATATTTAACTGATAAAGTCTTAAACGGATTTGAAAAAGGACTGATGACTGGAATGATTTTAATTGACCTTCAAAAAGCTTTTGACACAATTGACCATGAAATTCTGCTTGAGAAAATGCAGTGCTTGGGTTTTGCTGAGTCAACGATATTATGGTATAAGTCATACCTCACGAACAGATTTTTCTCAGTTAACGTGTGCAATGAATTTTCCTCCCTGGGTAGGCTATCATGCGGAGTTCCCCAAGGATCAATCTTGGGTCCACTTCTTTTCCTCTTGTACGTAAATGATATGCCACAGGCTGTAAGCTGTGACCTTCTCCTTTATGCAGATGACACATGCCTGATTTTTACTGAAAAAGACACTAAAAAGATTGAAGAACAACTAAATAAAGACTTTCACTCACTCTGTGAATGGTTTATTGATAACAAATTAAGTATACATTTCGGGGAAGACAAAACAAAGTCAATTCTTTTCGGTTCTCACAAAAAGCTGAAAAAATCGAACAATCTTGAAATTACTTATGAAGATATTAAAATCAAACAGTACTCCAAGGTAGCCTACCTGGGATGCATTCTTGATAACAACCTTTCTGGTGAGGCTATGGCTACAAAAGTTTTAGGCTTGATAAATAATAAGCTAAAATTTTTGTACAGGAAACAAAAGTTTCTAAACGATTCTCTGCGTCGTTTGCTTTGCAATGCGTTAATCCAGCCACATTTTGATTATGCGTGCATTGCTTGGTACCCAAACCTCAACAAGCGCCTCACCAAAAAGATACAATCGGCTCAAAACAAATGCATAAGATACTGCTTGAGGCTTGGAAATCGAGACCATATTGGAGTTAAACAATTTCGGAAAATAAATTGGCTACCAACTAAAGAGAGATTTGAGCAATGCGCTTGTGCAAACATTTTCAAATTTTTCAAAAATACGTTACCATCTTACACATCGGAAATTTACAGCCAACTCAACCATGCCCACTACACGCGAAACTCTAGCTACAAACTTCAAATACCCTTCCGAAGTAGTAACGATGGCCAAAAAGCTCTATCATATCTGGGTCCCAAATTATGGAATAGGTTACCGTCGCACATTAAATTAAGTTCAAATACTAACTCTTTTAAGCACAACATCAAAAAAATTTTCTTTGAAAAGCTCCAGAAGAAAGAGAGCGATATCTACGTGTATTACTAAATATTCTATTTTCTTTACAGCACGGTTATTGATATTGTTTCCATTGGGTAATCGTAGATTGTTATAGATATAGGGCTACTCAATGTCTGTCCACTGTTATATGTTACATGTCCATTTACGTTACAAGGGGCCATAATGAAAATAAGGTCTTCATGATCTGTATTATGCTACCCCTGCCACCGTTTCTCTAGATTACCGTCCCACCTGTTTGTTTCGTTCTTTTTTGTTTCTGTTTACTCTTATTTTTTAACTATTTTGGATAACATCATGTATTAGGTTTTTAACATTTACCTTTGAACATTTGTATTTTTTTGTTAGTGGCGAATAAATGTATACATACACAGTCTTTCAATGAGCCTGTACTATACCGCATTTGTTTTTCTATTAAAAGTACTAAAATGTTGACGTTGTAACAGTTCTCGGGGATAAACATGAGAAAGGGACAGAAACGATGATCTATAAATTATAAAGAATACTTAATAAAATCCAATACATAATGTACTGATATTAGAGTTATTCTTATGAAAAAGCAACCACCAGAATTACAATATTGATTTGTTAATTTAGTTAAGTTCTATTGTTAATTTCTTTGCCTTTTAATAACAGCTTTTAAAGTAAAAGCCTTTATTAAATTATTCACTCCCTTTTAGTTCCGTTCTTTGCTTATTATTGCTATTTTTTAATTTCACTTGTTGTTTGTTGTTTTTCTTTGTCATCTAATGTTTATAAATATATTTTCCTTTTGAGGAACAATTAGGGGTTGTTTCACGAACAAGGAGAGTTTGTTCTTTCACCAAAATGACTCATATTCTTTCAATTCTCAGTTATTCCTTTTAACTCGATAAGCCAGTGCTTAATTGAACAGTATTAACCTTTTGCTCTCCTGACCTAGACAGGAAAGACATGTCATGAATGGAAAAGCTAAACGTATAAAATGTTAAAAACACAGCCATCTGGAAATTATGTGGTTTCCAACGCTCACGACACTTAAGTCATATTGACCCTTGAAAGGAATGAATTATATAGATATCATATCCCTGTGCAAAAACTCAGGTCATTCGCTCCCAGAAGGGATTTTACTTTTTTTGGTGAGCAACACTTTACTCTTAAGAACAGGTTCTATTCTTTGAATTACCAGCTTACAGATCAGCGAAAACATACAATTAAGCGATCTCTTCTTTCGTCCTTCCTTCCTTCCTTCCTTTATTTTCTGTCTGTCTGTCTGCGTGTCTCTGTCTCTCTGTCTCTCTGTCTCTCTCTGTAATTCAGGAAGAGGCGCTTTGGCTTCCCTATCACATATCAGAAGATTGTTAGTAGTTGATTAAGAAATTCTAACTTCTTGTTTTTTATTTGTTTTTAGGACAAACCTCAGTACAGAAAATATTTGATTCTTTCACTAATACACGCTGTTTTATAAGAATGTAATTACATTTGACGAGTCTGAATACTCTTAATTTTTTTTTAGTTTAACCATAAATATATTTTTGTGTTACTGATTAAAAATATTTTACATAGTCTTGAAAAAGTACATATGTCTTGCCATACCAGAAAAGTACCTTGAGTATATCCTTATTTCGTATAAAGTAATAAAGAGAAAGGTCAACGAGCAGCTGAGAAGATTTGTATTTTTGATTTATTGAGAATCAAAAGACGAAACAAGAATACAGTAAGAGTCCATTAGGTGTGATAAAGACTGAGACTATTATGTTCTTCTTTTCCTTACAAGCTGTCAACGATGCGACAGCTCTATAGTTGTCTATGGACGTGATGGATCCAGTTTTATAACTCCCAGTAGTGGCAAAAAACTACTTCTCATAGGAAATTGAACTGCTTTTTTCATCCTGAGAAAGAAACAAGAAACAACATGGAGCACTCAACAAAACGAATTGAATTTCACACCATTCTTTACAGCACCTGTCAGTTAATCACGTTTAGATGTGAAAGGTTAAAAGCAAGTTCATGTAATAAGCTTTGAAATGAGTAAAGGTATTATCCTTCCGCAGTAGGTTTTCTTATCAGAGATTTCCCATCTCTATTTAGGGCCTAATCAAACTAACTATTCCAGGAAGAATTTTAAGATGGAACAATTCAATCTAAGGATCTACAAAGCAAGATACTCCAACAGGACGACGGATCGAGCTCATAGAAGATGATTACATCTTTATACATGCAAACAATGATACCCATTAATATCCTCGTTATGTGGGACATGTGCATAGATTACCAAAACACTGTAATCACAAAAAAATAATGTTTGAAATCCTTTAAACCCTACAAATATTAGTAAAATATATTTGTTAGATAGAATATCCGGATCCATTATCACTGTTTACTGTAAAATTCCTGTACCGTACTATACTGCACTGTATAGCAACTACCATCCTCTGTGTAAGTCAGCAGAACACCTCGCAGGCTCCACACGCGTTAGTCATCTCGATATTTCATGACAGTCAGTGGTACCTCTTGTACTCTTCATATCCCTGGATAGTCTGGCAAAAATTAACAAAGGTGTGTATTCCTCCCCCTCTCTTGACTGTACAAACCAAAAGCCGATTACCAGAGCACTACTGTACTGGCAATTTCATTGCTATGTCTGAAACAGTACCAAGCTAAACATATGCTTCTTTGTTGTCACTTGGTTATAGTTTCGTTGTAGCCATTGGGAAATCGTTATGCCGTTCAAAAAAATGAAATGAAGGGTTTTAAACCGTTGTGTGAGCCTGTTTCAAAGGGTATCTGTGAATGTTGGACCTTAGCAAACGATATTCAAGCACTAACGGAAAAGGCAGAATGTAGTTTACGAAAACAAAATGGTTAGAACATGATTTGACTTTAAATTTTAAAGCCTAAAGGTTGATAAAATCCTAAATAGAGAGAGCAAGCTGATAGAAGCAGTAAACAACAATTACAGTTATTATTTTGTCGCAGCATGAAAAAAAGAGCTGGAACTTCTTTTCTACAGAAGCATGTAAAAGATGCACAGTAGTCGACGACAGAGAATTTTCTTCCTAAGAAGGATTGAAATGATAAGAAGACATTTGACAAAATTACCTGACGCTTCATGATTCCTAACATCAACATCGTACAATAGAATCCCCCAAATGGAGCCTTCAAATTTATGTAACCACTCTTAAAACATTCTTCAAATTTGAATCGAACTATGCATACCTGTACAAATATAGCGACTATTTTTTTGGAAATAAGACAGCTCGGATTGATTTCTGTGCTGTGCTACAGGAAATAGTCTTCAATATCTGTAGCTGACAAAGAAGTCGATGAGGCCTAAAGATTTAAACTGACTTTGTTCTTCTTCCTAATCCAATCAAGTCTTGCTTACAAAAAACGTGAACTTTTGTTGTTTGTTCCTGTAACGAATTGTAATATATCAATTCGTCCTTATGTTTTAGGTGTCTTCATGTAGTCGAGTTGAAATGAAAATGCACCTTTAAAACAAGGAAGGAAATTTGTGATAACCATATTATCTGGTCTACAATCGTCAGTAGTTATACCGAAAAAATATTTATGTTTTCCCTACTTTAATCCTTAGGAAGGCCGGAAGACACTTCAGTGCAAAGGGTTACTTTTTCTTTACACTTTTAAATGTAAAAGTACCACTCTTTTTTCTAATATTTTATTCGAAAACTATTCAGCTTGTCTCAATCAAGGGCTGTAACGGATACCAGCTTATCGTATATTAGACTAAAGCTTTGTTCACAGGCAAATAACTTGATTCTTATAGTAGAGCTAGATCGTCAGAGGAGATCTTTGGAAGTAAGCTGAATTTTTTGTATGCGGGGGTAAAAAAATTTCAATTAAGAAAGACGAGCTATTCAGACCTTGCCTAAGGAGTCAACTGGCTTATCGCTTATGGATTTTTTAAACATATAGATAGGGGATGATAGGTCTGTTATACCACATGTATTGAAAGTACCCTAGCTAAATCAAAAACTACAAACCTAAAACTTGCACAATTAAAGTTCAAGGGAAGGCTAATAAGACAAATATATATTCTGTACTTTCTTTAATCAACGTAAAAAATACAAGATAATTGATAACAATGATGGAATCACTTTTTCGTACTTAGTCCTTCATATTTGCATTTACTGTTGCATTTGCGTAAAAATGTTATTACACAGTGCCATTAGAATATGCTAGAAACCTTTCAAGTGTTTACTGTATAGCTTATTATAAAGCTCTGGGGTGAAATTTTGCATCTTGAAAGTGATATTCTATTTAGTTTGATTTGCAGAAATTTATTTAAAGATATTAATTTAAAATTTTTGTTTGGCTTTTTATTCAAAAATTTTCTCTCGTTTCATCAATTTTGCCTAAAAATCTTTTTCAAATGTTTTTCTGTATTAAATATTAGGTCTACAAATTACATCACCATACTGACTGTCTTTACTTACTTCATAAAAAATAAGAAAATATAGCTTTTAAAGGTATTTACTGAGAATACCTTGGTAATAATTACAGACGAATAGCATTTAAAATGATATATATAAATTTCCTTGTTGCCACTTGCCAAATATGGTAATGTGACTGACATGACTTGCATAGCTTGTAATGTATGTAAATTTAAGTAAAATCTGAAACAAATTTATGGATTTTTAAGAGATAGATATAACCTTTTTCCACAGACTAAGAGATCCAACCGACCTTTAATACAGAATAATCACGGTTTTTAAAATCGTTCTTCACATCGAAAGCCACTTTTATTTTAGGGTGAAGTTATGATAACCAGTGGCTTGCCAAAGAGCTTTTATGTCTGTGTGTCCGTGCGGGTGGGAAGAGGGTGTAAAAAAAAAACTTTACGACAGGTATAGATGTACTATACTTTTTATTCATCTTAGCAAACAGAGTACATCTTGGCAGGTTTAAGGTAAACGGAAGTGTCATTTAAGGAGTATTTTCATGAGAAAATACAGAGTTATGAATACACATTTTCGCAAAAGTGGTAGCCTCGCAAAATGATAGGTATAACGTATTGCTCAGCTACGGTTTTCTGGTGAAGGGACAAAACAGGGAAAAATTCTGAGGAGAGTCCGGCGAAATTTGTTTTGAAGCTTGCTGAATAGGCCGTTACCCTCTCTGGTGCCCCTCTATTTTCGCCACCGTTTAGAACTGATCCAAACATGGACCAATTCTATGCTATCATAAGTTTTTTTAAGCTAACGATCCAACTGACGACAGGCATCAGAAATAGTATTGCTACCTGACATATAAAGCTAATATTGCGACAATTTTTTAACATTTTTAACAGTTGCGACATTGTGAAAGAACAAAGAAATCACAAATAAAAACTCTCATTAATCCACAAAACATAAAAAATATACTTGGCTATTAAGAACCTATAATACGGCAAGTCAAAGATTTATATCTTTATTCTTCTGCTTTTAAATATTGAGCAACCACCTGGATCATCATCCATAGCTCGATCTAAAATGTCACCTCTAGAGGGAGCAACCACTAAAGGGTCTAAACGTTCTTCTTTCACTGTCAGAGGTACTTTTTTATAGGCGTCAGCTTACTAAATTTTAATTTAATTCATTGCTTGGAACAGGTTTAGGGATAGTCAGATCTATTTGATATGCTTTTAAAAGGTTTGAGTAGAAAAACCCATCTAAAAGGTTCACGAATTTTCTGTGGATTGCTTCTGTTAAATGATACATCTGCCAACCCAATCTCTTCGAGCAGTGGCTCTATGTCCTCGAATTGTTGGGAAACATCATGCGTAAACTCCTCAGTGCTCACTTGGAAGCATTCATGATATTTGTTGGTGGCAGTCTAGTGAATGGTAACACAAGGTTGAATAAATAAATATTTACTTCAATAAAATCTTTGACCAAGCCATAAGATACTTTACCTCTCTTTTCTGCAAAACTGGGCAAAGTTTGAATTAGAACTGTATTCCCAATTTTCAATAAATTTTGCTGGAGGCAGATCAGGCAGATGTTTTTTGCTAAGTTCGTACTTTCCATCCATGCGAAAAGATTTAGATTTGTCATTTTCTTTTTCTATTATACCTTAAATAACAACATCGTCATTCCGCATACCCAACTTGGTATCTTGCTTCCAAAATTTCAAAGATGCTTTAGTTGATTTCTGGGCTTTCCAAAACTAATACTTCTGTTTTGTAAAACTATTTTCCACGAAAAGAATGCTCCAATAGAATTCAAAAGACTATAGTTTAGCCAATAAATTGTTTTCAGCTTTTCTCACATCCCAGGCACTTTTTCCTGGTTTCTAATTTCTTTTTAAGTCTCTATAGTTGCCTCAAAGGATCCCCATACAGCTTTTAGCGACTCTGGTCAATCAATTCAACTAATCTTTAACAGCCTTTTCATAATTAGCCCTTCCTGTAGGTTTTCTGTCGTGCCTTGAAAAAAACCAAAGCGATTTGTGCGTTTCGTTAGGAAATCGTTCAACTCCTGCAGGGTGGGAAAAATTTTCAGTCATGAAAGAACCTTTTAATACAAATCTTGGTTTTATGACCAACACAGGGTATGTAGGGAATTTTTCTCTTGAGACATTGGGTAAACTTGGCTTGCGAACCATTCCACCCCCCCCCCGCTCTGACATTAGCACAGTGCTGTAGTAACACTGCAAACTGCTAGAGATAAATGTATCTCTTTGAGTATATTAATGACTTTTGTGTCGGAACAGTCTTCAGTTTTGTCTTGTATTTCAGAGATTTTTATCAAACACTTGTTGATATTGTAATTGTTATCTAGGTAACTTGTACCGAGTGAAATTTGGTCTACATAACTGACCTGCGGTGTAGTATCAGCTTGTACAGCGTATATGGCCAACGATGTTATATCCTTAGTGATATGACTGATGAACTCGGTTTGTGACTTTGCTTTAAAGTAGGAAACGCAAAAAGAACAAGAATGTTTGGAATTAAGCCAATATTCAAGAAATAGAATCGATCTCCCCAAGAGTTCTATTAGCTTCTTAAAATTCCGATTAGTATCATAATCGTTACTGCAAAAAGTAAGCCATTACCTTGCAAGAAATCTGTAGCAATCAAGCAACACTTTAATAGTTTAAAGGCGCTCTTCCTTCTCCAAGCAAGTTGCTGCTTCTTTGTACTTTAAAGTGCAACATCTGTTTGACGGATCTTATCCATTAATGTACTTAATTTTTGAGTTGATCATTTATGACCAGAACACGTGAAGTAGCCATTTAGTTTTTTTCTTTTCTTACTTTCCTCCTGTTTTTCATTTTGTCCCGTTGATTGAGCCATTTATATTACCCATTTTTTTCTGCACAAGAATTGTGCAGAAAAAAACTTTTTTTGTTGTTTTTTTGTTTTTTTTTGTTTAGCTGACGATTGTGAAAACATGAAACTGACAGTTCTAAGCTAAGTTTTGTTGATTTTTTTGTCGTTCGCCATATTATAGCTCTAATATTTTTATATTATTGAGCACTGTCAATAACTAATAATTAATGCAATACTGATATATAAATATATATATATATTGTTTTTTCCACCCCGGTATTTTAACAAAATTTCCTATTTCTTTCTTTCTTGTCATTATATTCAAGAAAAAGAGAAAGAAAATGTTAGAAAAAGAAGGGTCACAAAAGTGATGATTGTTCCAAGGTAGGCAATCAAGTCTTGGTACACAGTTTTTACAAACTTCCCAAGCCTCCAATAATATTGACCCCAACCACTTGTCTCATTTTTAACGTCCGTTTTCCAGAGGGAAAATACTATCTAGGCTAAGAGATAATATTTTTCGTTTTTTTTTATTGTTAAGGAAAAGTTGGTAAAACAGGATATTTCTCTTTAGGCAATTGAAATAACTATTTTCTTTCGGATAAATGGTACAATTCAAATAATACAATACAAAACCATTTTAGTTCAAAAGATTGTTTTGAAAATTTCAGAGAAAATGATTTTTAAAGCAATTCCAAACCATACTTCTGGGCTACTTCTTTCTGGCTGAACTCAGAGATTAAGCCAAGCAATTGTGTATTCGGTAACACACCGAAGAGAATCTGTGAATTGTATGGAGTAATTTTTTAAACATTAAGCTGAACCAAATCCATAAAAATAACTGAATTTAAAAAGAGTATAGTATTCCTAAGCAAAGGAAAGGCTAGGCTGGCTTTAATTGTGGGTAGATAATAGAGGAAAGGGAAGTTTAATGCACTGTACTATTATCATCAGGATGAATTTCCTTTCCTAGTAATAACAGTTAATGTTAACTAATGCAGAGAAAGATTAACAGACACAGAAAATGGCTATTTTGTCAACAAGACCCTTTGTATTTTACAGAGAACAACGTCTTTTATGTACCTATCTATTGCTGCAGGAAATGAAATAACCACAAAACCTTTAAGGTTTACTAAATCTATTCCTCTGCTTTTTCCTGCCTTGCCTATATCATAGAGTCATAATCTTTAAAAGGCTTTGTACTTTGATTCCTGCATTTAAATTTTGCCCACTCTCCTACTTCAGCAGTAAGGAAATCAAATCCTGTATCACTTAAAACTGATTATGACGTCACCCCAGATTATGATCTATAATGGTTAAAAATCATTGTCTCTCTGCAACTTTCACAATTCTCATTGAAATACCTCCACTTCTAGAGGATCTTTCTTTTGTTGTGCATGAGACTCTAAAGTTTCCCTTTTAGAAGTGGTAACTTAATCATTTATAATTTATTAAGGAGTGGTCGTCCTGGGACAGCAAGAATCAAGACTGTTGTAATTGTAATGGGTATATTACAGTTGTTAGTCACAATCGATCAGTAAGTAACTGAGTGATTCTCCAGAAGATAGAGAAATTTGGATTTCTATTCAAAGTTGCTGAGAGTGGCTTGAACATAAAATTTAACAGAAACTTGTCCTTAATACAAGGAGAGATTAGGCTTTTGAGAAATATGTAGGAAAGTGAATTCGGTTTACCCTTTGTTTGGATGAAATTGAGAAGACTTGAAATTATGTTTCGAGATTTGTGGCTAGAAGCTGGGATCGGGGTTGAGAGAGGGAGGGAGGCTTTTATTGAGGTATACACTTTGTAATGGCTTTGTACATATATGGTGGTCAAAAATACCTAAAATCTGCAATGTTTACGTGTTTAGTGTTTCAAAAACAATAACAATAGAAATAATAGCAATAAACCTTAATGGCATGATTAAGGATTTTCTTTCAATAGAGACAAAAAAATGAAAAATCGTAAGAGGCATTGGTGTAAAAAGAAATCGTGCAAATGTCCTTGTTAATCCTCAGGGGATGCAAGATCTATTGCAGTACGTCATATACTTATTGGTGACTGCGTTGAGGAGGGGCTATTTGCACTTTTGTAAGCCACATAATATGGCTAGTTTATCGCTAATTACGACTAACAACCATGCAGCGAGCACTACTAATAGCTCAGTGTTTCTTCAAAAGAATATATTTTTACTGTAGTTTTATTACAAAACCAGTCTCTCATTATACCACAATAATAAAGTTGCGATTTCGTAGTATGGCACATGTTTTGGATAATGTATCAAGTTTTAGTTTAAACAAACGAGTCAAGTGGAGAGTAGGTGATCTCTTCTTAATCAAAATATCTACGGCGAATGCCACTCCTTCAAAAATATGCTTTTGACTCCCAATCCTAATTTCCCTCTACTTTTTAAATACTCTGTGGTTAATTTCTTACTCATACAATAAAGAAGTCTTTCTAACGGAATTAAAATTATGCGCTTGTGTTGAAAGATCTAACACCAGCCTATGAAACCCTTTTGAAACTTCTAAAGTCTCTTCCAGATTTGAAAACAATTAACTTTATCATATTGATCCTAGATCGCTATTTCACATCTGATGATCAATAGTTCCTTCGTTTGTTTTCGTGTCTCCGGTACGGAGTCTCTTCCCAGTAGCGAGCACATGATATTGCCGATGGTGTGATCTCCTCTTAGTCAGCGAAGTTGCAATTTGGGCAGTTTGGACATTGCTGGGGGTGGTCCATAGTCTATATGGCGTTGCAGCTGCAGATGTCAAATGTTGATATTCCCATTCGCTTCATGAGAGGTTTGCATCTACCAGAACCAGTACGTAACCGGTTTAGTCTGCGCCACGTTGACCAGCCAAGATCGTGGCCAATAGCAAGTTGTTCTTTGGTTACTACACCTCTGCTTTCAAAAGCTGTTGAGTTTGGTGATTCACCATAGTGCCTTCCAATTGGTTTCTCGTTGAGATTGGGAAGATAAGATATTTTCATCTGGTATGGACAGGAAGCTATGTCTTAACTTCATTCGAGTTAGAAGTGGACCATGGTTATGCAACGGGTGACGCTCATCGGTGATTTATATTAATCGTACCCGATTAGACGCGGATCTCCTTCTCACTCGTCGTGCGGCTATGGCTGACAGAGCACACAGCGTATGAACTGGTGTGGATCGTATTGTCCCTGTAATTATTCTACAAGTGTTATCAAGTGAAATATCCACTTGCTCAGGATGCGTTGACCATCTCCAGGTGGAGCATGATTTCTTGCTGACTGATAAGCATAAAACAAGAGCAGTGGTGCATAGTTTTGATGGTTTGGCTCCCCACTAGGAGGGTGCCAACTTGCACAACAGATTATTCCTTGTGGCAATCTTTGCCTTAACATTAGATCAGTGTGATTTGAAAGAGAGTGTTCGATCCAAAGTGACACCAAAATTTTTAGGATGTGGATGGTGCTCAAGTGGTTGTTGGTTCCATGTTATATTGAGAGTGCGTTTTGTCTCTTGATTTTTCAGGTGAAAAGCACAAACTTGGGTTTTAGCTGGGTTCGGCTTCAAGTCATTGGACTCGTAATAAGCAGTAAACTGGTTCAGAGCGTTCTCGAGGGTGTTTTCGATCTTAGTGAAGGACCGCTGTTGAGTTGTTATACAGGCGCCTGCATTCACTTAGTAATGGTAAGTCATTTGTGTGGATGTTAAATAGAAGAGGTGATAAAACACTTCCTTGTGATAGGCCATTCCGTTATATGCGCCTTCTCTTACCATTAGGTTCAACGAAGAACCATCTATTTTTCAGCATTTTTTGCACTGTATGACACGGGTCCACATCATTTGTGATGGTCAAAATTTTGTGTATGAGCCGTTGATGTTTTACAGTGTCGTATGCAGCTGTTAAATCGACAAATGTTGCTCCGGTAATGAGTTTGTCTTGGTAAACATATTCAATATGCTGCGTCAGGTTCGTGAGTTGTGTTGAGCACAAACTCCTGGGCGAAAGCCGGCCTGTTCTGGGATGAGTTTCTCAAAGATGGTGATGCTAATCCTTCCAAGTATCATACGTTCAAATAGTTTGTGTGTAATACTTATTGGGAGATTGGTTTAAAGCTCTTGGGACTGTCTGGATCTTTTCCAGGTCTGAGGACAGCAATGATTTTGGATCGCCTCATTTGTTGAGGGATTCTCTTTGCGGTTCACACAGTCTTGGAATAGGTCCACTAGCCATCCTTTAGTAGTGAGGCCGACATGCTTTAAAAATCCGGCAGGAATGCCATCAGTGCCGGCTGCTCTGCCGTTCTTCAGTAAGTTCAGAGCCTCCTCCAGTTAATCCAAATGGAATCTGTTGGTGAGAGCTCCATCTGAGTTGATGGTACTGGATGGGATTTTGTATCTCTGGTAATCCCCTGCTGGTCGTTTGTGTGCGGGTTTCTCATTCAGTAAAAGGTGAGTAACAATCTGGTTGGCTATAACAGTGGATGTTGTTTTTACTGTGATCAATAGTATAGAGCTCCGTAGGTGATCAAACGGGCTACCACAAAGATAAGTTCCCGCCCCAACACTCTTTAATGCTGCTGTACCACCAACATAGTCAACAAAGTTGCTGTTTACTGATAACCCTGCAGTTGATTTTGGTCATAAAAAACCCAGACATTATGGAACAAGTAATCAAATTTGATCTTAAATACATGTAGGCTATTTTTTGAAACTTGTCATCTAAGGATCAACGCAGCAAATACAGCACTTCCATTCATAGGATCAAAGCAAGCGACGGTGCAGAAATCCTCTGCAACGGATTCCTCTTAAAGTTTGAAAAAAAACTTATCTACCTTGGTGTCACATTGGATCCCAGTCTTATCTTTGCTACACATTATTAATCTGTGCCAGGTGAAAGTCAACTGTTACTTAACAAACCTGTTGATGAAAGCTGGAGTACAAACTTAAACAACCATACAGATCAATACAACTTCCTTTGTTTTCATTAAATAGCACGCTTGCCCTTCTTGGGAAGACACACTCTTACGAAAAAGCTTGATACCTCCACCACCAGACTTTTCGAATGATTATAATCAATCAATAGATCGGATGGTGGTGGTATCTTTCGAAACCCACATAAACAAATTTAATTCATTGAATTTCTAATTTGCAAAACCAAGGGTTCATCGCGACTTGAAAATGGTAAAATTCATCAAAAGCCACTACAAACAGCATTATTTGTTCCAAGACCGCATTTTAACAATGCTCCACATCACTCCAACAGAGAATCTTTAAGCACATGACCAAACCAGCTTCCACAGTTACACCCTCTTAATAAAAGCTGGCTAAAAGACGGATGTTTGGAAAAATTGTCACAAACAAATAATCTACTCTATCTCTGGTTTCAAACTTAGACATAACTAATAAGCCAGCCTATCCTAGGGTGAGCATTAAATCAAGGATACACGCTATACACTGCATCACTGTAATAGTACATTAATTACTAATTAATTATTAATTACATTATTATTCACATTAGATATTTAGTTTCATGCATTTTGTTAATAATTATTTTAAATGAGAAAACTCCTGTAGTTTTTTCTTTACCTCTTGGGACTAAATAAGTCAATTCCCTTAATGTAACCTAGCTTGCGAATTTTTGCTGCTTCTGTTTTCCAGAATGGAAAAGATAATTCCTTCTTGTTTTTATTTAATTAAAATTCTTGTGTATGTTATGTGTGTTGTATAGAAAGTTAAAAAGAGGCTGATTTTACTGAATCACAGAGGAATTGGATTCAGGATTACAGACCCCGGGGTTCTGTTATTAAAAAGTCTTGGCAACAATTCATAATTGTTGCCAAGATACGATATGAATCTCACCAAAAAATTAGATTAAATTAAATTACAACGTTAATTCGACAATTCTGGCTAGTTAAATCCCATTAAAATTTGAAAGTTAAGCGCCTTTTTAATCATGCGTCTGACTAAAAGAGGATTTATGCAGAGTACAACCTTAATCCAAAAATTAACATTTTCTTTCACCAGTAAACATCATTCCTCACCTTTGTCACATTCTTCACAAATCTCAAACATTGCTGACGAAGTCAAGTTCATCAGAAGTAAATCCTAGTAAATTGTACTGAGACTGATTATACATTCGCCTCTATTTCGAGATTCATACCAATCCAGCATGTAGTCAAGGGAAAGAAAAAGAAAAAATTAGTTAGTGCCTTCCTTGATTTAGAGTTAGTAGCAATTGTGGTCTGAAAGAAAATTGCAGTGGTCGATTAAAAAGATCAAATAAAGCGATTGAAAGTGAGGATAATCCCGCTAGTAACTTTTGCTACTTTCTCTGATCTACGACAGAAATGTATGGCATCAGACTAATAATACAGATAGAATGGGCCAGATAGAGAACCAAAGTAGTGTGAAGTGCAAAACCAAAATCCCGTGTATTTTCGTAGACAAAAGGTCTTATTTTTACCATTATGAATATACCTCATCATTACTCTTATCGAGCTCAGGCCTTTTTATCCTGCCATTATCCTTTGGCGGGAGAATCAGCGTTGGTGTTGGCATTGGTCTATGGTATTTTTTTTTCAAAGGATATTTATACTGTGAAAGAGGAGCCGTAGTTTAATGGTTAGTGAAACTGCACCGTAACCAAGAATTCCGGGTCCAATTCCCCGAGCGGGCGACTTTGCAAACTCAGAAAAGAAAAAGCCATTGATTGGCGTCAGGAAGGGCATTCCGCCAAGAAATACTGCCAAACCCAAGTCCCTGTGAAGGCCCCCTCTGAGCCCCAGTTACTGAGGAAAAAATGACATAAAACCAAATAAACAAACCCAAAAAATCTATACTGTGAACGATTTATTAAAGGCAGAAATCAGAAAATATCGATAAGTAAAAGGCCGCTAAATAACAGACGAAAGGACACACAATTTTACTGTGGGGTGGGGATGCTCGGAACAGGCTTTAGTTGGAAATGGTTAAAACGCTACGCCTAAATTCAATTATGCTTGAAGAGTTAAATAGTCATTGTTACCCATAGGGTGTTGAACCACCCAACGCGTTTCTGTTAAGCTTCTCCACTGGATTAAAGTATTTTTATACTTAGTAAATCTTTTCCGTAATTTTGTTCCCCAGGTGAAATAAAAGGTGTCTCCTCGAGTTTTCAGTGCTTATTATATATTTTGTAAGACAAAAGAAAGAAAATACCTTTTGCGGCATTTTCTTAAGTTACTACCGAGTATCCTGCACTAATGCTTATTTATTCTTCAGTACTCAATACAGTAACCAGAATAAAATAGGTGTGTAAAATATAACGTCATGAACGCATTTATCGATGGACTTGTATGCATGCTTGAAAAACCGCGCAAATATTGTCAGGAACAAGATATTAGCAGTTTTATGAAGGCAAGTCTGATGATAGCCGTAGAGAAATGGTAAGAAAACCAGCGCGATGTTCTCTTATTTTACCTTTCGTGGCATTTTCTTAATGTCCTGACGAAATTTGATCTAAGCCATGTGTTTAGTTGTCTTTGTGAACCGATCTGTAAGACGAAAGGAAGAAAATACCTTTTGCGGCATTTTCTTAAGTTCCTACCGAGTATCCTGCACTAATGCTTTATTTATTTTTCAGTACTCAATACAGTAACCAGAATAAAACAGGTGTGTAAAATAAAACGTCATGAACGCATTTATCGATGGAGTTGTATGCATGCTTGAAAGATATTACCGAAGACATATGGTTCTAAAACCAGTGCGATGCTCTCTCATTTTAAAGAAAATGTGCTCTTGAACATGGGACACTGAAATAAATTTTTATTAATAGCTATTACGTAAAATCAAAGAAGGTAGTGAAACAATCTTTTTCAATTTAATTGATGGTTCGAAACTGAGTAATGTTTTCCTTAATTAAATCTAATCTTGTCCTTAAACACTGCAGTGGCAAAACGAATAAAACTAAATAGATAATTATGTACATCTAACTATTTACATTACGTTTTTGGAAACAATGAATTTCTCCCTTTTTGTCCGTTTATTATACTTTTACAGTTTCAAATAGGTAACTTGTCTTGAGCCAGCACGGAAGAGTACGGCTTATGAAATCAATATAGAATCGAATATCGAACCATAATATATCAGACCAGAGGGGGCCACCTCCGGACCCTCACCAAACGATCAGGAGGGCGCATCAGCAGCCCCGGACTGGTGTGACAGATGCAACCAGGGGATTATATCAGTAGCCTCGGACTGATATGATACATGCGACCAGAGGGGGAGCAATACTTCCGAAAAGAACATCTGCAACATCTTCAACATCTTCAACATCTGCACGTACAATCCACAAACAATCAATGACCTTAATAACCATTCCTTAGAAACAATGATCCATGAACTCAACAACATAAACTGGAAGATTGTCGGATTCTCAGAAACAAAAGTTAAAGAAAGTGTGGTCGGGGGCCACGAAGCAAACAGCCACAAGCTATTCTTTTCTAGCAATTTACTGGTCTCGAATCAGAAACAGACCGGATAACACATACAATACCATATGCAACAGTGTAAACGATGCCTCCGAACCCACTTCAGAATGAATTTCGCAGCAAACTAAACTAGCAATCTCTAACAAGCACAAAATCAGAAAATAAAATGGTTCGTCATCTATGCAATATAAGATCCAAGAAACTTGTGTAAAAGGATCGACTGAATCATATCGAGAGTAGAATTGAAGAACTTAATAACCTCCCACCACACAAAATGTATCACGCTGCATTCAAAAAGCTTAAAGCAAAACCTAAAGCCATAAGTTATGGCATCAAAGACAGAAACGGAACCGTTCTAACCAACAAAGATGAGATTCTCGAACGGAGGGCAGAGATCTATGAAGAACTGTATTTTGACAACCTAAACCAAATTGCTATCGATGACTCGACTTCTGAAGAAATTGAGCCGATCTTAAATAATGAGATATCCTCTGCCATCAGCAACCTGAAAAATGGGAAAAGCCCAGGTCTAGATAATATCTACTCTGAGTATATAAAATCTGGCGGTGAACCTTTCCTCAATGCTCTACACCACCTATTCAATTGCATCCTAACAATAGGAACAGTACCACAACTTTTCAAAGAAGCTCTCATTGTTGTGGTCTACAAGAAAGGTAATCAACTTGACTGTGGCAATTATCGCCCGATAAGCCTACTAAGCCACGTCTACAAACTCTTCGTTAACATAATTGCAACCCGAACCAAGGCAGGCCTGCATGCGTCTTTCCCAAAAACACAAGTGGCGTACCAACTTGGCAGAGGAACCATCGAGCAAATATTAGCCCTGGAACAAATAATGGAAAAGTCTATAGAATTTAACAATCCTGTCCATATTGCTTTCATTGACTTTACGAAAGCCTTTGACAGTATCAAACTTTCCTACCTATGGAGCCTAATAGAGAAAATATCAATCAACAAAAAATACATCAACCTTCTGAAACAATCATATGACAGCTCAAAGGCATATATCAAAACAGATATTGGAACGTCACGATGTGTTGAGATTCTGAAAGGAGTAAAACAAGGTGATGTGCTATCTGCTATTCTATTCTGTATCATCATTGCAGCACTCGTGCTTCAAGTTGAAAATGAATGCACATCTGGCTTCTCAATTGGCGGTCACACCTTTTCCAATCTGAGCTACGCAGATGACATCGCTGTTATAAGTAAATCACGTTGCGAACTGCAAACTTTCCTCCAAATCCTAACCAAATATCCAGCCGAAGTAGGCTTGAAAATTAATGTTTCCAAAACCAAGTGCATGACAACCGATAAAATCAACATAAATCTCCATCTTACCATTGATAACAATGAAATCTCTCAAGTAACTGAATTTATGTACCTAGGACATAAACTCTCCTCTAAAAATGACGGACTTGTTGCTGTCCAACATCGCGTCGACCTAGGATGGGCGGTCTTTAACAAGAATAAAGCAATGCTGACCTCGAAAAGGATATCTTACCAACTAAAATCGAAGATCTTCAACACTTATGTGTTACCGGTAGTTCTCTATGGACTGGAGTGTGTTTAACTGGACTTCAAAATCCTTGCAAAAATTTGTCGTCTTCCAAAACCTTATGATGAGATTCATGACAAACAGAGGACTGTCTGATCATACGCGAAATGAAGACCTTTTTCATACAACAAAACTCACTCCCATTAAATCAACAATTAAATCTTGGGTCTTGAAGCTCTACGGTCATACCAAACGCTATACTCAGGGCGTAAACAAAATCTGCCTAGAGGAGATGGTGGTAGGAAGAAGAAGTAGAGGAAAACAACCAAAACGAAGGCGCGACAACATTAGCCATTGGACTGGACGAAATCTGATGTCACTGAACACCGTGGTCAAAGAGAGAAATTTATGGAGACAGTTATCACATGTTGATGGGCAATCTGCCGAAGGCGGAGTAGGCGAATGATGCTGAACCTTGTATGACCTAAGTCATCTACGAAGTTGTAATCGCTTATTTACATTAATACCTTTGAATGTAAAGTAAGGTTTTTATCAAGAAAATAGCTGAAATTAAATTCTGTTGATTTACACGTTACTTTACTTATTTAATATATCCCCTGCCGTTGAAAAAAATACCCACAGGAAGCTGACATTGCAAGACATCATCAATTATTCCTGGTAAGTTTCGCTTTGTGTGTATATATATATGAATATATATGTATCTACTCAATCTGCAGACAGTACTGTTTCGACCTTTGTGGGCTCATCAGTGCAGCACAGAGCTTCTGAGACAATTACTCTCTGGCCATGTTGCCGAAACAAACACAGCTTAAAGAGTTATTGTGGGATCCTGTCAGAGTGCTCAAACCACGCATGTGCAGTGAGCATTATATATGTTTCTAAGTTTCGCTTTGTGTATATATAATATCCATAGGAAGCTGACATTGCAAGACATCATTAATTATTCCTGTTAAGTTTCGCTTTGTGTTAACAGCGCAAAACGTTTGTTATGCACAAGTCTTTGGTGGTTCCCTTAATGATGTCCATATTCATCCTGATTTGGATGTGCCTTGTCATATTGGATGTGTTTAACAGAAAGTCCATGGCTGATCCTTAAAAACATTTTTGTGGTGAGCCTTTGGACTCATCACAAAAATGTAGAGGTATTTTTTTCATTGTTCAAAGCATCGTAGTATACGTCGATTTCCCTGAGGCAACAGAAGCAAATTTCGACCACTCTATCTAGCTTAAGAGGAGATTTATTTGCTACTCGTTAATTTTTTTCTTAAACTTAGGATGTATTTTACTCCATTCTTTTTCGTTAATTGTTTCCTTGTTGGACTAATTTTAAGCCCAATACTTTTTACCAATTCTACAATGGGTGCTCAGTTGATAGAAATGTATGTTAAAATGCTTTCACCTGTAAATACGTATTTTAAATAGTAGTAATTTTTTAAACTTAAGTTTTCATTTTTCAAAAACTTGTCCAATTGGTGCTCAGTTGATGGAAACGTATGTTAAACTGCTTTAACCTGTAAATATGCATTTTTAATAGTAATAATTTATTAAACTCAACTTTTCATTTTTCAAAAATTCTAGTACCAAAACCTTTAGTAACTGGAGTTAACATTAGCAGAGTCTGATTGCAAAAAAGAAAACAATCTTAATAAATATATTGATATATAATGCATAATATTACAATTATGGTAATGATGAACTGATTGAACTGAAAGAAATGATTAAAATACATCAGTTGGCAGAACATTTGGGTATGATAGTCATAGGCATTGGTTTGAACGCACTGTGGTACACCCATTTTTCATTTCTCTATGAATATTTCTTATGTTATTTTATTAAACTTCAAGGGGTGAAGGAAAAACCTAAAAAAGGTCACAAGAGTAGAATAATTCACAGAAAGAGGCATCTTTCTTTGATTTTGTCGTTGATTGTTAGTTTTCCTTTCTTTCACTGTCTGAAATTATTTTTGCTTCTACCCATGTAACATAGATAGCTAAACTTTACGGAATTACAACAAAATCGATGATTAAATTTATGTGAATTGTACTGTTGAAGATTGTTGTAGTTATGATAAATTGACGTTTTTAACGTGCAGGTCTTTGTTTGAAAGAAAAAATCTCGTTATTGGATTAAAGTATTTATGGTGTCATCTGCAGCGATACAATACAAGAGTATCATCCGGTTGGGACTAGTTTGGACTAGCATGTCTGAATAAAAACACCAATGGCTGTATACCCTAAAATTCACTACCTTTTTTATGAGTGGAATGGCAAATTCAAGTTATAAAGATAAAGGCGCGACAAAAACTGGAAGGTGTCCAATTGTACGCCAAGGTGGGTCCTGTCGCTATCAAGCTCCTGCCAAAGGGACGTGAGCAAAGAATTTAAACTTGCTGTGCTGGATTGGTTTTTCCTGAGTAGACCAGGGGATGAAAATAAGGGAGCAGTATGAAGCCTGAGAAAAAGGATGAACAACATCTGAAAATATAGAGAATCACCAACAGCGACAAGGTACGACACAACAGGGATGAAGAATGCTTTAATTAAGTAAAAGATGAATGAGACTATAGGATTATAGGACTATGAGCCTGTAAGACTACAAGAGAGCAAAAATCCTTAGAAAGCAATCAAAACCAGATGGAATGATTATCATCCCAATTACAACTGACAAGATCCCTACTGTAAACCAACCCATACCGAACAGGTGATCATATTTAGATTAATATGGAATCACAACAAAATGAAAGAGCATATTTGTAACAAACTGAAGATTGGGAAGAGATTGCCAATGTGGCAGAAGGCCAGAATACGCTTTCGTGTTTGTCTGTACTGCCCCAGTTTTGTAATCCTTCGCACTCAAACGTAGAAGAAACTGACTGCATTGAACAAAAAGCTGTATGGCACCTTTAACGATCTTCGCCTTACCGCAGAATTTATCATAAACAACACCATTCCTTCTCAAGGTCTATATCTTCTTGTATTTGATCATCTGGGTATCTTTCTTGTCATGTTGGTTTGCTGTTTCATTTTCTGGGATGTCACAGTGACCAGGTAACCACTGTAGAACTGTTGTTGTTGTCGGCTACAATCCTAATAATAATGCCAGAAGATTTTTCATGGTTTTGATGAGGGCCTGCAAGACTAGTTGTGTATCACTAAGAAATACTACAGATCCATTAAGGCTGGATCCTCGGTTAATAAGACAAGTGACTGCTGTTTTGATAACCATCCATTTAGCCTTGTAGTTGAAGCATGTGGATCCTGTTGGTCTAGAGAGACTAGTGATGTTGTTGTTTGTCTATTCTATATAAATATCTCCACCTCCATCTTTAACAGCATCTGTGGCTTGGCCGTCTGTATAACCTCTGGTCGAAGCGTTCCTTGGGTAAAGTTGCTCCATCTGTTCCAAAGGTCTTGTCTTAATGTCAGCAACATCTATTTCATTGTTCTTGTCGATATCCACAAGAATACGTGTTAATTTGAGGAAGGGCTTTGATTTTTCAAGACTGGTCAAGAGTCAAATTTATTTCTTTAAGGTGTGCACCTTCTGGAGTTTTCAGATTCTTAGCGGTTTCTTTGGCTCTCTGCTAACAGATAACTAACCCACAGCCAACCATTCCTTCAAAACATGGACACACCATGGAATTGGGGATTTACAACCAAATTTTTTGGGTCCAGATCCGTTTTGTTTTATCCCTGAACAACATGGTTCAGGTTAACATTGGCACCACATGAAGGGTGTGGCTCTTTGCTTACGCCTTGTGCGGTTCTGAGGTAATGATAAATTGGCCTGGTAAATAAACGAACAGCTCGAGATTCATGCCATGTTCAATCGAGAACACAACTATACCCGGAGGTAAACACGAGAGAGGGCGCAGTGTCTCCACTGCTGAAGCACCCTAACTTTATTTCTCCTTTTCACCACCTACTCTTCACTTAGATGGTCGAATGCTTAAAAATGACTCAAGTACTATAAAAATAGAGCAGATGTTTTTCAGTTTCTAGATGGGGAGCTAGAAAACGGAATGAACTTTATCACTTAAGAAGGTGTTTCAAACACAAAAAGCTTCGTGAATTTTAGGTTTCTATTCATATCCTTTCTTTTATTTACCATTAATTTCTCAACTGAACTACATCATCTGAATTGATGTTTTATGGAGTGTCAAGAAAATTAGCACAAAAGGAATACAAGGAAAAGAATAATAATGTGGTACAATTTCTTCATTTGGAGCTTTGCTGCAAAGGAGACTTTGAGCAGAAAAATGGTATCAACAGCAACCTGAGGCAGATACTGAAAATAGGAGTTTCAAGCTCCAGTGGAGTTTTATCATTTAATCTTATAGAGTTGTTGAGGCAATGTAACCAGCAATTATGTTGGTTGAAATAATAGCACAACAGTTGGGTGGCTTGCTCTTCTTCTTCTTTCAGCCTTGCCCACTCTTCATACTAAGCTATACGCTCAGATAATGCTTCTTCATGCTATTTTGTAAAGCGATTGCACCTCGCGAACTCCAAATTTCAACATATACTCTTTCACGTCATTTTTTCATCATTTTTTCCGTCTTTCTATGTTTCTCTTTCCTTCCACTGGTGCTAGCATAGTCTGCTTCACTGCACACCTTCCTTTCATTCTTGTAACACGCCCAAGCCATCGTAGCATGGACTCCGGTGCCTTATCACTGACTTTGACTACCGTTGCTTGTCTCCTTATATCATCCTTTGTACGATGTTTATGTAGCGACACTCCCCAAATCCGGCGCAACATCCTTATCTCTGTGCTTTCAAGGGCATTCCTTCTGGCTTCCTCACTGTTAACGTTTCCAGTCCATAAAGTAGTACTGGCCCCATGACACACATTGATTTTCACCTTTGTCCTTAGCCTCCTCTTACACAATACACCAGTGGACTCTCTTCATTTCTTCCAACGTCTCTGTATTCCCAAAAAGCTCTCTTGGCTCTCTCTCTCTCTCTCTCTCTCTCTCTCTCTCTCTCTGGCTTTGGCCATTTTGAATATCTTCTTTTATCCTTCTTTTCGTTCGTTTTCGTTCTTCAAACAATTTCTCACTAGCTTGTACCTTTGCTCTTTCAGTAGATTTTCTTGTAAGTTGCTTTTACTTTGTGTGGTCTTCTCTTTCTTCAACTGTGCCTTTTGACGGTGGATTCTATAAGTTACCAACCACATTTGCCGTTTGTGGGGTAACGTTAGAGGCTTGGTAACTTTTGTTCCATTTACTGTTGCAACATTAAACACAAGGAAACGGGGAAAAGGTGAAAGGAGAACAGGAACACAAATTGAAAAATCTTTCCACATCGAGGGTGATGTCTAGAAATCTGGTTTCTGAAATCAACCTTTGGGTAGTGTCGATATATAGGGGTAGTGTAGATTTTTTGGACTAGACACAAGAAAGACTGAAACAAGCAGACAAAAGCACACAGAAACGAATGACTACTTACAATGCACCTCATCCAAGAATTTAGGCAGAAAGGTTCTATGTCGAGAGGAAGGAAAGTGGAAGACAACCAATTGGTGTAGTAGGTACAGTAAAATACACAAGACTGCAACTTAAAGACGTATAAGACCAGCAATGAAATTAAGATACTAGTAATACTACTACCACTAATGGTAGTAACAAAATGAAAGATTTCAATACTTAGACTATTTTCCTTTTGAGGTAAGGAGCAAGGGGCGTACGGAAGAGTTGGACGAAATGGACGAAAGAACAAAAAAGATTTTTACTATAAACAAAGAGTTTCTTCCTAAAAGTGAAATTGATGGATTGAATGTACGGCAGAGTCAGGGAGGAAGAGGACTGCTTTTTGTTTGTTTTTTCAGCCAAAAAAGAAAGGTTGCTTTTTGGCTGAAGAAAATAGTCTTGGCTGATACGGAAAACATAAAAAAGAACCACTCTTAATGGCTGTTGAGAGGCAAGGGGCTATCCCGACTAATGATACTCTAAAACTAGGATAATTCAAAAAGAGGGAAGAAGAAATGATTTTTATTTTTTGGAAGCAGGAAAAATGGACTTATAGGAAAAAGATACAATGAAGTCATGAAAATGGCTGAAGTCAAAGAATTTAAAAGTTTGTACTGTGGCACTGATTTGTAGCGCTCAAGAACAAATTTTTACAGCAAATAAAAATAAATATTTTATAGACAAAGGTCAATGTTCCCTTCTATCAAGAATGTGCAGACAATGAAATGAAACAGTAATATCCTTAAACAGGAATATCTGAAGAGTCATAATAATGTTTGCAAATAAAAACATTGGAGCTTACGTAGAAAGTAAGGCCTGGATTCATTAATGAAATGGTATAAGGATACTCTACAGAGTGATGTTGAAAGCATTAAATTTACAATACTTTGTGATTTTGTCATACGGTACGATAAAGTAAAGAAATAAACAAAAATAATTAATGTTGTTATATTGGGAGATATTAGAGTGGCGAAGAAAGAGCAAGAGAAAAACAATAAATATTTCATCGATCACCAACTTTTCTTAAAACAGTTCCCGACTTTGGAAGGTGAATAAAGTTGAAATAATGCCTCTGATTGTAAGTGCATTGGGAACTGGTTTAAGGAGATTTGAAGAGTATATAGATGACATTGAAATAAAAAAGGACGGTGGACATGCACTAAAATAAAGTCCTGTTAGGCACATCACCAATTTTACGTTTAGTGTCAGGGCATTAAAGATAGTTGTGAAAAAGATTTGGTTTTTTTGACAGGATGCAACTATCTGAAATGACTTCTTATTACCAAAACTCACTTACTTTTATGCTTTCATGATAAGTAACATCGAACATGATGATAATCATAATTTGTTTTCATTCAAACATTTTAGTAAAATTTCGCACTTTATTCCCTAACTGCAGGACAGCCAATTAAACAAGCTTGCATTTATACAAAGAAAAGTAATAATAATGATAATAATCGTAACCGTAATATTAATAATAATATTAATAATAATAAAAATGTTTGAAAAGCTGCAAAAGTGTTTGAAAAACTTGCAAAATACAAGGACTTAGAGATCGAAATCGAAAAGATGTGGCATCTGAAAACTAAGACTATCCCGGTTGTAGTGGGTGCCTTGGTCCTGATAAAGAAAGGTACTAGCCAAGATGTCGAGAAAATACCAGGAGATCCTTCACTGGAAGAAATCCAAATAATAGTACTAAATTGCTCTGCTCACTTGTTAAGAAGGGCACTTACTATCTGAATTTGGACCTTGCTTTACCTCAGAAAACAAAACTTCCGATTTCTTTCACCCAAGGTCACTGGTTGTGACCAGGTGTTTGATCTTAAAATCCAATTCAAAGTATTCTTTACATAATAATAATAATAATAATAATAATAATAATAATAATAGGAAAGGAGAACACCAAAAGAACCCTGGTGGAAGCGAAGGATTAAAAAGTCAATCGATGAGATTCGAAAGCATATTAATATATTGAAAAGGAAGAAGAACGGTGAGAATGTTAGACGGAATAAGTACTCTGCATTAGAGCAGAAATATAGGATTAAAACAAAAGGAATTAATCTTGTTATTGAAGAACTAAATCAGAGATTAATTGCAAAATCTCACAAACTTAGAAGGTATGATGAGAGAATCCATCAATTCAGACTAAATAGAACATTCAGTCAAGATCAAAAGGGAGTTTATCAAAAGTTAAATGGGTCTGAGAAAGATGAGAAGGT
>RDPX01000227.1:240312-296232 GCA_003991215.1 Morbakka virulenta
CAAGTTGTACGGAAAGACCCAAAAAGACCTAGAATCATTGATACAGACAGTCAGAATTTACAGCTCAGACATAGGAATGGAATTTGGCCTCGAAAAGTGTGCATCACTTGTCACAAAAAGAGGAAAGATTGTTGGGTCTGATGGCATTACTTTGCCAGATGACAAAATGATCAAGAATCTAAAAGAATACGAAAGCTACAAGTACCTAGGTGTTCAAGAGTTAGATGATATAAAGACGTCTGAGATGAAAGAAAGGGTCAGTAAAGAGTATAAACGAAGAGTGAGGAAAGTGTTAGAGACAAAATTAAATGGAAATAACATCATTAAAGCAATTAATACATGGGCTGTGTCAGTGGTAAGATACTCAGCTCCCTTTCTAGACTGGAGGAAAGAAGAATGGGATGGCATTTTGAGTAGCCCTGTGGACCACAAAAATGCATGTTTTTCTAATGAAACAAAATGATTAAAAAACTCAAGTGATTTTCATACACTTTATAGGATTTTGTAGGCCAGAAAAAAAGTTAATCATCACATTGAACTGGGATAACAATTGGTTTTGTAAAGGAAAGTAACTTCCAAATTTGTGTATTTCGTCATTCAAAAATCTTAAACTATTGTCATATAACCAGTGATTTGAAGTAGAACACCTTATATTCTTCTTATTAAGTATAACTGTCTCTTAACTGGTCCTCGCTAGCTGAAGCTTTTGCCGTATTTCTTAACGAAATAGCCTGTACCCAGCTAATTAGAAATACCCATGTAACTGGGGTTTCGATTGCATACATAAGTGTCTCTACGAGCCTTAAGGGTCATATTTCAAGGCCAAAACGTGGTTGACGAAGGAAAAAGGACGTTTCTGTAATCAATTCACATATAAGCATTAACTAATCCACGTAAATAAGCCAATTGATTTGTGTATAAAAACAAATTAGTTAACTCATATGCTTCTAAACGAACCACGGACAGAAAAAAGACACTCAGAGGATCCAAGTTGGTCAAGTTATAGGGGTACTTTAGTTTTGGTTGAATCAGACATCGGTCTGAAGTAAAGGATAGGACTTTTAAATAAAGCTGTAGTTAATGTTAGGAAAGAAAATGCTAAGAAGCTACAATACATTGTATTAGTAATAACGGTTTGATTTATCCATCGTACTAATTTTTTTGCTGAGGAAAAATAAAAAATTAAACTGGAATAGGTTTTCGTACTTATTTAACTACTCTTGTAAATGGAATAAATTAGGATAAAAATGGAACGGAAAGCGTTTACTAAACGGCGGAAAAACCTCGGGTGATGGAGGGAATTTGACCATAAAATTTCAGTTTCTTTTTCAATTTCAAATTATGGTGTATCATGTTTCTCCGTTTTACGGTTAGAGCTGACAAACCAGGTACCTTAACATTTTCTGCAATTCAAATTAAAAAGGTCACTTTTTTCCATGTTTTGATCTATTGTGAAGAAATGGAATATACTTGAATTAAATGTTTTATTGACCATCTGGAAAACAACATCTTACAGTTATAAGATAAGCTAGGGATGGTACAACAACCAACACAACATTCAAGAATTAGGTAAAACTTACAAGATGGTAGTGCACCCAGCAATGCTATACGGACAAGAAGCTCTGCCACTCAGTGTACGGGACACCAAGAGACCTGAAGTGGCAGATAAGTGTAGATCGGCATGTGGACTTACGTTACGAGATTACGTGAGAATGATGTTAGAGAGAAGATGGGTGTTGAGAACATCACAGAGAGATGCAGAAGAGCAAGGTTGAGATGGTCAGGGCATGTTAAAAGGTAGGAAGAGGACTATGTTTGCCGGAGAATAATGGAGATGGCACCACCTGGTAGGAGAAGAATAGAACGCCCCAAGCTAAGATGGATGGAATGCGTCCGAAAGGATACAAAGGGAGTTGAAGCATAAAAAGGTTGACGCCCTATATAGAGCATCTTAGAGGAGATTGACATCCGCAGCGACTACACACTGAAAGTGGGATAAAGCTAAAAGAAGAAAAAAGAATTACAATACCTATTTATCTGTCAAAATGTATCTTACAAAACCTAGTATCTATCCTACAGTGATTATGAAAATCTGACGTAACATTACATAATTATTATAACATTAATCCCTTTTACTTAGTCTGGCAAGACTTCATCTGGCAGTGGATGTTCTGGTAATTGTTTCCTGCTTTTGCCTCTTCGAGATGAGATATATGGTCTACCACTGACAGTCTTACGATTTTCAGGGTTAAATTCCGGAGATAGCAATGGTGCATTTTCAAGCACTTCGAGACTACTAGCTGAGAGCCTTGGGGAGGGAACGAAAAGTTGTCTAAAGTGAGGGGATTGAGTTGGAGTTGTGCAGCTGTGGGCGTTGTTATTAAAAACATCTGAAGGGGCATTTTCAAAGCTAAGAGGCTCTGGAAACACACAGTCATCTTCAACACTTTTTGGCTCCGCTGTTTCTATTAGTCGTCTGTCTTCTTCAACCATTGCTATCCAATCCATGGAATCCTCGTTATACATCGTCGCTTGTCCTATTCGTTGAAAATCGGTTATCGGAGCATGTTGAAATGAGTGTTCTGGTTGCAAAAAGTCTAGTTTTCGCTTTGGTTCGCATGGCTGTAAATCTGAGGAAGAGAATGACCGCACTAAACTAGCATCCCTATCAATACTGATAGAAGATGAAGAATGAGTCCCTGAATCACCTGATGGCTTCTTTTCATTCAGTAATGAAAAAGATACTTCTCTTGGGCCATTATCATCATTAAAAATATTTTTAGAAACAGTGCTAGCTGGAATACAGGAAGGTAGCCGTTTTAATCGATAGAAAGTCCTCGGTGACGAATGGCAATTAAATGACTTTGAACGCTTCAATACCCCCATTTTTGAGGGGTCCCAATCTGTGCGAAAAATAAGAAAATAAGGTGCATACATTACATAACAATTACATAATATTAAAAGTTAAACTTTTATCTAAATGCACAAAATATCTTAAGCAAAATATTGTTTAATATTAAAGGCCAGCTGGTAGCGCCCCCTGCCTCTTCTGATTGACAGGCGTAAGTAAACGATTTCTTTCATTCCTTGTCTGAAATAATCTCCTTCTCCAGACAGAATTTCTTCATGTACCCGGTAGTTGTGGTTCTTGTTGTCACGGAAGAGTTTACTCGACAACTCAGAAAAAAAGCAGCTGGATTTTTGATACCCATTCATCCTAATTCTGGGTGGCCATTGGGCCTCACCCATTACAATTACATTGAATAAAATAATTTATTGATAAATTCAGTGATAACGTAAAGGAAGTTAAAGGCTACTGAATAGTGTTATACCCAAAAAGACAAACAGAGTTACCCGGACCTCCCCGGAGGATTAGGTCGCTAGCTTAAGAAAACATTGAATCAATTCTCAAAAAAAACTTCGTAAAAGCGAAATTGAAATCTGCTTTTGTTACTGTATTCAGGCCACCAATGCAAACTGCATATTACTGTGAGGTTTAATATCGAATGTAGTGGCTTAATAGAAACCAAATGTTAAGAAAAGCATGATTTCTATTACTGTCCTCTTCGGAGTTACCCAAAGCTTTGGACTTTAATTGGCGAATATTTGCATCTCTGTATTGTAATTATTACTGTTACCACTACTGCTAGCAGTAACACAAAGCAGTTAGAATATATATTACTGAATCAAAAAATTTGAAAGTATACATGTTTTTTTTGATAAACCACATATCATTATTAAAAAAGGGAAGCAGAATTCTCTAAACATTCGTGCGAAATAAAAGGATATTAATAAATTAGACATACCAGGATCTCCTTTCAATGGTGATTCTTTGATCACAGTTTTATCCATTTGGACTTGGGATCTTCTTCTTTCCCGCTGTTGTAGTTTCCACACAAGTTTTCGGGTTTGTTTGTGAACTGGTGTGTTTTTGACATTTATATCTAACAGAAAGAAATAAAAAGAAAAGAGTCAGGCCCATGCGCAACACAACGCATAAATTTCTTTAGTAAAATGTTGTTAATCTGATGTTGTGTATTTACATGTCTGGTAAATAATTCCTAACCTAAGACTTGGCTATGTAATCGTACAGAATGAGTGTACAGGTGTTCGAACAAAGTGGTTGCTTAAATAATAAAGTACTCGACAGCACCAATATGAAAGTGCTCTATTCGTTCAAAATACCAACCAAGTGGATATGAAGTGTACAAAACAAACAACCAATTTATGGACAATACTCAATTGACCAGTTGGCTAGAGCACTTGACTGGAAATCCTGGCAGAGGTAAACGTGTGAGCCGGAGTCTGATCAGGGTCATTTATTTTTTTAATTCCATTGAACATTTACCATTTAAATAAAATTATATGAGCCTATTTTTCCCTACGTTTGGTGTCTATGTTTTAAAACAAGAATTTTGATTAGAAAAATATGTACAAGTCAAGTAAGGTAATCGTTCTCATTAAGAACTGAATTTAATCGCGGCAATTTAATTTTAATTTTAGTCTCTTTTTCCAATTCTTAGGCAATTTATGTTGATCTCTCGATAAACATCAGCTATAACCCCAACCAGTTAACACAGCGTGAAATAAATAGTTTTCGTTTTCCAAAGTAAAGAGTCTCTTTTTTTACCTCCTACACAGCTATCTAAATAAAATTTGATATTAAAGGAAGCACATAATCTAAACAAGATGAGCAAGTCAACATACCATGTTTGATATTCAGGCTTGATTTTTCCGGCGTTTTCAGAAGCTCCTCCTCACCTTTTGTTTCAAAAAGATATCGACGAACTTTTCTACGCGGTGGGCTCATTATTGCCTGTGACTCTACTGAAAATTAAAACATAGTAATCAAACTCACATTTTTACAATTTCAACTAAATCTCCTGCAGCAAAACGTGCAACAAGAAAGAAATTTAGTTGGTTTTCCTTTTGTATTCAAATTCCCTGTCATTCCAATTCCAACACGTTCAAAAAAATAAAAAAATAAATATAAATATGAATACAAATAAAAAATAACATAAAAACATATATATATATATAAATAAAAATAAAAATAAATATATGTAAATATACATGTATATACAAATATATTTGTACACCCAATTTGACAGAAACTACCCTATACTTAAAGTGGTAACTGTACTTCATCTCGTGTCGTTTATGCTTCTGAATATTGTCAGCATCGTAGTTTATATGTAGGCTAAACCACATCCACCCTCCACATTGGATTTAATAACCATAGATCAGAAACTACTTCAAGTGAAGTTGAGACTTGTGAGTTGGTTCACTATTTTGATGACAAAACTTGTGACTTTGAAAGGGATTTGAATATTCTTATTTTACAAAACAATTTGCCACTTGAAGAGACAGAATACCTTTATAACGAGGGCAAGTGGACTGCTCGTATAGATACTAAATTCATCAATGGGATAAACACGTGAGTGGATGATTTCGGCTCCCTATTTTATATATTTTTGTGATTTAACTTGTTTTGTTTGTAGCCAATTATATTATCACCTTACAAAATGTTAAACGTAATAAATTCAAACTCCTTGTATTATGTTACCCTTTATTATTACTCATTGTAGACTTATACTCTTACTACTAAACTATCTATACTTTGGCAAATTGTACTGAGGAAGTTTGTTTTTGTTTGAGCATATGTTTATAATAAGCAAATTATGGTAAGTTCTATGCGGCAATTCTTTGCATTAACATTGTGTATTTGTCATTTCTTACATTGGATCCTCTACGTCAGAATCAATCACAATTTGAAATCGATCTTAAGCTTCAGCAATCATAACAATCTTTCTGTTCTTAAACTGCATGGCTGGTAAGACTTGAAACGGTGTATGTTATGGTCTTTGGAAACATCAACTAAAGAGCACAATCTAGTATAATGCTCGTTCATCAATGCATTTAAGGAGGATACAAAAAGAGCACCTTCTGAATCCTTTGTTCAGCGCTTTGGTCTCTCTTAATGCGCTTTTTAAAACAACCATTGGTTTTAGATTGGTTCCATCGCCTTTGCCACCAAACAGACAGTCACTTGTAATTTCTGATGGCAAGTTACTCTCAAATTAACTGTTTTTACCCAAATACGATCAACAGTTGTACCCGACAGCATGTCAGCCAAAACAACTGCGTTTTTTTCATGAAAATCACATTACACTTCATTCAGTCTTTTTCAACTTCCACTAAAGTAATTGTTCTCCCTCCACCATCAATTTGGATTTTATATGTGGTTCTTATGTCTTCTGAATTTTGTTGTTGTTGTTGTTGCTTCCACCATTGTCAGATTGATTTTACAACAACTCCAAAATTGCTTGCTATGTTACGCTTGTCATGAAGGTCTGCATAATTGATTATACCTAGCTTAAACTGGATGCCATAACTTTTCAATTTGGGTCCTTTGTGCGCTCGTGGTTTGCCAACATTTTGAGGCATTTTCCGCAAACATTTTCAAAACTTTTAAAAATTGACTTAAGTGTCCAAAGATGAGAGCTCAATGTACTTTAACCATTTTGTGGATCAATTGACAAATGAAAATTTAAGAAAATAGTAAAGGCAAATTTTCAACCGCCTAGTACCCTCTAACAAAGTATGATTTACAAAAACTTCATTCAAGTGGACCTTCACACACCCCAAATTCAATAGGATGATTTCCACAAGTGTGTTATTTCCAAGATTTAACCAGATTTCTGCTTTCTCGATTTGAATAACACTGCAAGTTGGCAGTAGATGTGAAGTTGTATTGCTTGGAGAGATAAACAATGGCTTGCAAAGTTCTTGATGGTAAACGGAACTATTTCTTGTTTTACATGGCTACATTCTTTCCAATCTTTACCATAATTCACTGAATTTTATGGTTTGGTCACTTTTTCTTGGGTTTTCTTCGAAAGTAGCGAAAACTGAAGGGGCCCTAAAACGGCACGGTCAGAAATATGTTTTATAAGCGCTATTAGGGGCAACCATGTTTACAAGTAATATTTTAAACCGTTTTTAAATAACGGCCTGGCTGGCTCATTTTTATGACACTAACCCAGTTAGCAAATACAGACCCAACATTGGCTAGCTTAATTCTGACACTATCCTTGTAGCTCACATTCCCATGAATTAGTCACCTGTGCTTAAATGTTTTTTGGGGTAACATGTAGGCAAATAAGATTACAGCATCTATCAATGTGTCCAGTAAGTGAGAAAATTATTTGGTTGCGCCTTGTTTATAACAAGAAACAACACAAAAGATTAAAGACACCATGATTTTTCAGGAGAAACTGATAGCTACAAAAAAAATGACATTACTGTGAATGAATGTGAATACAATAAAAAAGTTTGCTTTTAAATGATCATCAGTTCAAAGTGTATTTGCAATCGCTGCTGAGGCATGGATCACTTTGTCTTTAAGCATTTTACAACACACTGTTAATATTCTTTCGCTAATGCAACTTCAAACCCTCTGCTGTGTCGCTTGTTCTGTGAGTCAAGTACGTAAAGGTAACAAAAAAAATCAGTATTTGAAAGAGATAGGGGGTATTAAAAAGGGCGCTTATTTGAGAAAATACGCGAGAAAACCTTTCACAGTGCTTACTGCCTGGTTAAGTAAATAAGATAAACAAAATTAGTACCTGATTTTTTTGTCTTGGCTCTGGCATAACCTTTTTCGGATTTTTCTTTTTTGACAGGCACTACAATTTCGCGACGTTTTCCAGGGACGTCACCAAAGCTTGAAAGTCGCCTGATTAGCTTCTTGGCTCTACGTGAGTAAATACAAAGATATTACCTATAAAATATTAGTAGTGATCAAGAAACAAATATATATTACATAATCATATTGTTTAAATTTGCCTGTAATATGCTACGCCCTATATCTTTTACTAGATATAATAGGGTTCCCAAGCTCAAAGAGTAATCCACAGTGCAATAGAAGCAACAGATTAAAACCCCCCACTGGTTGGCAAGAAAACATTTCTGCTATCTCTGCGGTTGTGCCATTTCCTGTGAATTTCATAAGGTATGCTATTTCCAACCAAATTCAAATTAGAAAATTATAATGAAATTCAAATGATAATGATGATGATAAAAACAATTACATAATTGATTAAGATGAATGTCACGACAATTAGGGGTAGAGATTTGTTCTGGACTTTATTACTGATAAAGAAATGTATTTTTTCAGTTTTCAGGCAGCTGTACGTGATAAAAACTGGTATTGTTACAAAAATGTCTGCTAAGACGAAGCAGGATAGAACCAATAACAATTTACCTTGTTTGATCTGATTGGCTATTTTGTTCATTTGATGATGGTAAAATCGAATCTATAACACGATCGAATGGATCACTATCTACTGATGCTTTAAAAGGGGACATTAGTGTATCAGGTGGCTCAAGCATAAGGCCATCAAAAACTCCTTTGATGATTTCAGGTACGCTGGCTCCATATCTAAAGCCAAGAAAAATAATGTTATGGATTAGAAATAGCATCAATACCTATCTTATAACAATACCACTTTTTCATCCAGAAAGTTTAAAAATGTTATAAAGGGGCAGGGTGACATGGAGTTGGGTAAGGCAGGTACCTAATAGGTACATTATATTTTTAACTTTCAAAAAACCAACTTGAAGTTGTAAGACCGTTCACTTTCACAGCAAAACGTCTTTTGGGAAGAACTTAATGAAGCAAACTATGGATTGCAATATGAACAGTGGTCAATAAAATGTATGGAATTAGTAAGGTAACCAGCAAAAATTTAAACTAGCTTATGAAAGAAATCCTACTTCTCTTGAAATTGAGATCAAAGTGATTGAAATGATAGAGGGTATGAGAATGTCTAATTGTCAAGTACAACATTACTAATACAAAAGGTATATTTAAAGCAATCGTCTGCAATCTTTTAAAAATAATATGTGGTTGAGGCTGTTTAAAACCGCATGGAAAACGTGATAAGAATGTACACGAATCCCAAACCAATCATTGGTTCACAATTAGCCACGAAAATGGGCTTGAATAATGACGTCTCAGAAAAAGTGTACACTAACAATATTTCTGATGAATTAATAGTGGACATCGATCAAACGCCCTTTCTGTAAGGTCTGATCAATAAGTTTACCATGTATAAACTGGGACAAGAAAAGGTGCCCGTTCTTAACATTGTGTCTATCAGTACAGAGTCTGTCCCGCGCTTGGGTGGCTTCTTTCTCCAATCAGTTAGTGCTCTTAAGCACGTGTTGGCTCGGATAGAATAATGGTCATAAAATGATACTTGTACTGATGAAATCCACCCAAAGAGCTCTAGCTCTTAATTTTCTACCCCACATCAGCATGAAATTAATCGTAGTTGAAGAGCTTGATAATAATAATAACAATAGTAATAATAATAATAATGATGATGATGATGATGATGATGATGAAAATGTGTTTAAAAGTTACCGGAAAGTAGGGAGCTGAATGGCGACTGTAGACAATAATCACAACATTGATCCTTTTCTTTTGGGCATGATCGGCTAGGGGTCCTTCTTGGGTGGTTTGATTGGAGTTGGAGTGAAGATCTTGCCAGACTGATACAAGACAAGCTTATATAGATAAGCAATTGCAAAGAAAGAGATCTCTTTAACCAAAAAGCATTGGAGGTAGTTGTAATGGCTTTACTAGTCGTTGTAATAGGGAGATAAGTGTGACATCTGTAGTAATGGTGACAGTGGCGGTTCTGTATAATACTAGGAGTTATGTTAGAGGTATTGGTAATAATAGAAATAGTGCTTATGGTTGAGGTATTAGAAGTAGTGGCCAAAATGTGGTTTTAGGTAGAATACCTACTGGACCAAAAAATCGTAAGTATGTAATCTTTCAAAACAAAATTAGTGATCAAAGCAATAAAGATGATCAGTTGTAATACACTAAAAAAACGCAAGACCATGAGAACGGTGGGTATCTATCAACATTAGCATGACCATCAAACGTCCTCTTTCTCCTAATCATGGGCAGTAGCAGCACCAACAGCCACAGCGTCATCGTTATTAAGACTGATCAGCACTGCTATTGCCATTAACCTTCACCATCATTGCAATGCTCTACATATGTCCATAATCTTCACCATCCCTTTTGTTCAGAGCCTGCAAGTGTCCATCTTCCCCGAAAAGCTGCTAACCACTATTGATGTTGTACAACCAACATGGTTGACTACATTTCCATTCGCCCATTAATTACAAAACCAATAAATTACAGGGTCTACGAGTTGTTTTACTTACCTTCTGTAAATCTCCATGCGAACAAAATTGCTCACAAACTCTGGGTTTTGGAGGAATGACACCGACTGGAGGATTTTTACGACCTGAAAGTGATAACAAGAGTCGAAATACATTAAAAATTCACACCACCAATCAATGACCATTGCGACAGTCCTGACGGCTGCAAAGGCTAAAAAGATGTCATTACCAGATGAGAAGCAAACCATATGCAAATACAATAAAAACTATCTGCATAATTTTCAAATGATATAGTGTTAGTCCATATTTTATTATAGCTAAACTCTTTGGAAAACATACATGGTTAGATCCCTGGACAAAGAATCGGCTTGAACGGGAGTAGCGGGGTTAAGGGTAATCAACAGTTTATTCATAGGTCTTTATTACAATAGTAAAAAAACATGCGGTAAGAGGTACCTCACCGATTATCTTTAGATCCTTGTGGGACAAACGTTCTACAAAAATCCTGGCCGCAAAATTACTGGTAATCTTTTACTGTACGTGACTTTCATGTTGTACATTAAAATCAATAGAAATAAAGGCTCCAGGTGAAAACTCATGATTTCAAACATGAAGATACGCTGGTTACTGGAAAATTATTCACCAGCACCAGCATCATCATTATCAACAGCAGCATTATCAGCAGCAGCAGCATCCTCATCATTGTAGTCATTGCACTTATCGTCATTAACAACATCAGTAGGAAAATCAAGTTCAACCTTCACTTTGAAGACTGAAATCCAGTCCACACACCACACCACTTTCCGCTAATTGTATGCACTTATAGCAGGTTCGATTGTTCCAGAGTTAAATAATGTGTGTTCAGTGAAGTCGGCGTCCATCTATGTCCTGTTTTCGTTTAATTACCTACTTAAGTGTAGTTTAAAATCTCCATCATAACACAAATAACTGGTTATCCTTTTTGTAATTAGGAGTAATACTATTCTACAATGTTTGATTTCCCCCATCTTTTTTACTTTTCTTTTAAAAGCGTAGATTAAGAAGAAAATTGTACCTCCTTATCTGCACAACTTAAAACATCTTCATCTTCTGTGTGCTTTGCCGTTTCTATCCACATATATACCTGCAAAAGATGCCTAAAAGGAAAACAAATCAGAAATACAGCACTAGTTGCGTAAAGTATCAGAGCACAGTATTGCCTCCCAGCCAAACTATACTAAAGTAGCAATAGTACAAGTAGCAGTCATAGTGGTAGTAGTAGAGGCAGTTACACTAAAAACAATATTTTTATTAATAATAATAGTAATAACAATAATAATAAGGATAATAATGAAAATAATAATAATAATTACTCCTGGGTATGACGGTAAACTGCATCCGGTTGTGGAGTTTCGACGTGGGCGAATGAAGTTACCCTTTGTTACAACTAACTCCAGGTCACCCTTGGGCAAGGAGTAGCAGCTGCTAGCCAACTCCGAGACCTTGAAACACCAGGTTGACGTCCAGCGGAGTTTGGCCGAAATAAAATCAAGGCAATTAACAGTTGGCCAGTATCTCTTACGGGATATGGAACTGGGGTAATCAACTGGAGAAAGGACGAGTTGAATAGACTCGACAGGAGAACCAGGAAATTATTGACGATGAACAAAGGTATGAAGACTCTGCATCAAACGAAAAGATGGTGGAAGAGGTTTGATAGGAATTGCAAACACTGTTAAGTCTTAAGAGAACAATCTTGCTCCAAATGCTCCAAATGGTCAAGGCTCATGGGCATTTGAAAGTTGAAGTCAGTAGACCCAGCTGTACTAAAAAGGGATACAAAGAATGAACTGATGCAGAGTTGGCATGAGAAAAGACTCCACGGTCAGTACATAAGGAATAACAACGATGAAACTTGGGTTGCCTCGTGGCTTTGGATAAAGAAGGGTGGCTTTAAAATTCCCACAGAAGTGCTAATTTGTAGCAATCAGGAGCAATCTGCAAGAGCAAATCATGTGAAATTTCACATTGATACGACACCGGAATCACCCTTGTGTAGGATGTGTAATCAGTTGGGAGAAAGTGTCATGCATATTGTTAGTGAATGCAGCATGTTAGCTCAAAGGAATATAAACGACGACATGATAATGTTGTAAGATATTTTCATTGGCTATTGTGTGGACAAGCTGGCTTAGATAGAGCAAATGGTTGGTGTAACCAAAAATCTTAAGGAAGAGGCAACAAAACTGTGGAATCTTAGAAAGTCTAAACCTGTTGTAATTGGAGCACTGGGGCCGGTATCTAAAGATTGTAGGAAACACCTGGAAAAGTTAACGGGCGATGCTAGATTAGTAGAATTGGAGGTCGCGTTCGCCAAGTCTCAGAAATGGAAGTCACCTGGAGTTGACAAAGTCTCAAATTTATGGTTAAATGCCTTCTCTTCGTCCCATGCAACACCTAACGTCTACTTAACGATATCATGCAAAACCCTAAAAAAGGCCAGGATTGTTATGTGAAGGTACAACATACCCGTTAGCTAAGAATGAAGAAACTAACGACCCCAAAACTACCGGTCAATTTTGTATTTGTCGACCGCACAGAAACTACTAACATCAGTTATGATTGACAGGACGTATTTACATCTTGATCAAAATAGGCTTTTCCCTCTCGAACAGAAATGGTGTCGGCGCGGGTATCATGGCTGCAAAGACCAATTGTTGATCAACAAAATGATAATTGAAAACTGTAAGAGAAGGGAAAAGAACTTGAGCTGTGTTTGGATCGACTACAAAAAAGCTTTTGATAGCGTTCCACACGAGTGGATATTAAAATCTTTAGAGCTTTATAAGACACCACCTAGGGTAATTAATTTTCTTAAATACAATATGGAAAAATGGAAGACACGCTTGATACTTACGCATGAAAAAGGAACACTAAGAAGTAACAACATCAATATCATGCGGTGATTTTCCAAATATACTCGTTATTTCCCCTTCTTTTTTGTATCTCACTCATACTGTTGTATTTAGAACTGAATTCTTCAGGTTATGGATATAAGCTGGGACTTTAGCTAATCTCCCATATGTTTTATATGGATGATTTGAAGCTCTAACCAGAAGATAATGCTGAACTTGAGAAGTTATTGAAAATTGTCAAAGGATTCAGCGATAATATTGGTATGGAGTTTGGGCCAATAAGTGTGCCAAGGCTTTCTGGGGAAAATTAACCAAGTGAAAAGTAACATGTAAGACTAGACGAAAAGAGAGTGATCCAGAACAGGCGAAAGTGTATAACTAACTTGGTGTTCACATATCCAGTGGAATTCAACACGCTACAATGAAGGAAAAAACAAAAAAGGAACCCATAAAAAGGACCAGACTGATCCTCAAAACTGCGTCAAATTCAAAGAATGGGTTTATTGTGATCAATACGTTAGCTGTTCCCGATATCACATACAATTTCACCATTATTGATTGGAATCTGCGTGAGATAAAAAGACTCGACTGTAAAACCAGAAAAATGTTTGCAAGTTACAACATGCATCATCTTAAAGCTGATATTCATTGTCTTTAGATCCCCCGAAGGTCCGGGGAGAGGGGTTTGACCAGGCTGGAAATATTTTATAAGACAACCACAGGTTGTCTTTTTAGGTACTTTTTAGGTACCGTCAGGTACACTCATATCAATCATTTGACACATTTTACTAAATTAATCTTTAATCAAATATGTAAAAGTGGAAATGAGATACTGGAATTGTATTTAAGAGATTTGAACACTATACCAAAAATAAGTGATAAAGTATATCTAATGGCAAATGCTTTTGCATCTAGATTGGTAGCACTTGCTGACAAAGATAAATCTGGTAAAAAGAAAGGTAAAGTAGAAGCAGGAAATCGGCGGGAACGTAAGACTAAGGAAGAGATAAAAGAACTTAGACAGAACATTGCCAAAACAAGGAATGAGTTGTTTAGAAGAAAGAAGTTGAGAAAAGGCAGCAGCTACAGAAAGAGGAAACCTCACAGAATTAAGGGCCAAAAGTAAAAAAGATAAAACAAATTCCAATCTGGGAAGCATGAAAGAACTCTGGTTAGACCTAACGAAATACAAAAAAGTTAAGCTGGCAAAACAAAATAACGTGTTTGAATACTTCATACAAAATAATGATAGGAGTTGTAGCAAAGTATATGAGAGAAGACACCATGGAAAATGAAATATGATGTAAAGGTAAATCAGGAGCGGTAGAAGGTGTCCAGGGAACGTTGGATCAGTTAATCATTGATAGATGTGTTAAGAAAGAAGTAAAGCAATATCATAGGAATATTGCAGTTGCATTTATGATTACAAAAAGGGCCAATGATAAAGTATATCATGACTGGATGTTGAGAGTTTACCACTGGATCGGCATAACAAAAGAAGTGATAACATTGACATTGCAGTTAATGGAAAAGTGGAAAACAAGACTGGGGATATAGAGTAAAGGAGTAAAGATAACAAGCAGATGGATCGACATTTCATGCGGTTCCTGAAGGGGTCACCTTTTAGCCAGTTGGCTTTTGTATCTTTTGCAACAAAGTAAAGGCTACTGGGTGGGTCCGCCTGGAAATAAAGATACCAGTCGAACTCATAGCCTGTTTGTAGCCGACCTAAAGCAGTATTGACAGTGGAGCATGCTACGCAGTAACAAAGTGTCCTGAAATTGTATACGAACGAGATAAAATGGTGAGAGGTGAGGGATTGCGGATGCTGGAAGAGCAAATGAATTCATTGGACCCAGATGAGAATGAAATATACAAGTTCTTTGGAACAGAGCATGCAGATGGGAAACAAGAAAGTGTTTGAGTGGGTTAAAGGCGAAGTCACAAAGAGAGTTCGAATGTTATTAAGCACCAAATTAATGGTGTCAATCTGATACATGCAATTAATGCAAAAATAATTCCAGTGGCAGCGTATGTAATGAATATGTAGAAGTTCAATAATCGAGAGTTGAAGGAGCGAGATTAAACAATAAAGAGAGGAATGAGAGCAAATCATATATTGGGCAAGACGCAAGTGATTGTATACGAAGAGAGAGACGAGGGGTAAAGTCCATTAGGGACGTTTACCATGAAACGAGCCTCAGAGTTCCTTTGTATATGAATTGCTCGACAAATAACTGGATTAAACCTGCATAAAGGAGAGGAAAAAGAAAGAATCCATTTTCAGGGGGCCAAAATACCGATTGTAAGGGAATTATTTCAAGGAGGATGGAAGCCATCCCAGAGGAATTTTGAAAAGCAAGTTGAAGAAGGGTGCTAAAACCAGAAGAATAGAGAGCTATGAAGCAAAAGAACTGCAAGCAGGGTCCATAAAGCCCAAGTACAGGAATGTCATTTGTGATTATCCCAGAAACTCAATCCAAGAAAGACAGCGGCTATAATGATGGTGTTGCAGCAGATGGTTGAGACTAGATCTTGGAAACAAATAAGAGGACTAGTGGAGGATATGACATGTAGAATATGTTTCCAACATTGTGAAACAGTTGCGCATCTAGTAGCTGGATGTCAGAAGCTAGCTAATAGTGAATAATTATCCGGACAGAAACGAGCGTTGATGATTCTAGCGGTGGCATGGGCAAAAAAGTACAATTTAATTGGCCAAGACGTGGTTTAGTACGAACAGCGATGGGACAGAGGAACTACTCTTGAAAATGACAGGGCCAAGTTGGTGTTTGCGCTTTGAGTTCCACCTGCGCTAGACGTCCTCGAAACGACCGGATTTGATCCTTGAAACGAAAGAAGTGAGAAAGGCATTGATATGAGATATGGGGTGCCTGCAGCAAGAGAATATCGATGCGAAGAGAATGAAAAAATTAAGCAAATACAGACAATTGGAGTTCCAAACAAGAGAGAGGAGTCCTGGTTACATTATTACTGTGTGATTGCACGTTTGTGGGAAATGCGTAAAGTGACTGTAACCCCGACTATCTTTGAAGCACTTGGAGTGATAGCAACTCAGTTTGAAAACTTTATCAAGGAAGAGTGGTTAAAAAGTGTGTCAAAAACAGCTCTACTTGGGTCAGCGTAGGTATTAAAATTGGTGCTTGGTTCAAAATCATACTAGCAGCTGGTTGGTGCCAAAGAAGTCATACAATGATAGTGCCCGCATTCTTAGTGATTTCTCCAAAGTAGCTAAGGTCTGCTATTTTATTTTATATAAATAGATATTAACAATAATAACAACAACACAAATAGTAGTAATAATGTTAGTAGTATATACCTGGATAACAACTCTGCCTTGTTTTCTGTGTTCAAACTTTGCAAAGCCTTGTTATTCAGCAACAAATGATCACGAAAAAACGTCATCAACAAATCCTGTGGCAATATCAAGTGACACAAAAAATATAAATCAATGATCTAAAACTGACAGTGACTGCCACGTCCCCCCAAAACAACAAATTATTCACGAGTGAATTGTGCTTGTTAATGATGTGGTATCGACTAATTTTAACAGGCCTTTAACTCAATTTAAAAGCAATTTTGTAGGGATTTTTCAATTTTTAAACTGGATGTCGAAAAATTTTGGAAACCAGGGCATAATAATTAGCTACTAAATATCTTCATTTATCTAGAAAAAATGTATTGCTTGTCACAAACTCTGGTACGATTATTAATAAATTTAACTACCGTAATAGGGCTGAGCCTCCCATAAAAAGACTTGCCTTCCTAACCAATTGCTAGGTACATTGTGTGAATGTGTGTGTGTCTGTGTGTGTGTCTGTCTGTCAGTCTCTCTCTCCACATATATATATATATATATATATATATATAAATATATATATATATTTATCTCTTTATCTCTATATATATATCTATATCTATATATCTATATTTATCTATCTATATATATATACCTATATACATATATCTATATATAGAGATAGATAGATATCTGTCAATGGTTTAGTGTTATGGAACTATAAACAAGTGTTTCAAAGTTTGGTTCACGGATGTTTAAGTTTTTTCCTTTCTTTCACGATATTTTTCTAAATGAACCTCGATTTCGTTGCGGTAAATTCAAAATTAATCTTTTAACATTATCCCGCTGCTTTCACTATTGAAACACTTTTTTGTTCAAAATGATTTGTCAGGTTTGTTCTTTGTACCAAGCTTCTTCCTACACTAGAATCTCTACGATAGATTCCTCATCAAAATGAAGATCCCGAAATCCTTTTATAAATACATTATACATTTGATGAAAGGGTCGAATACCTGTTTCTAGTAGCCCTTCTGAATCCCTTCTACGCATGTACAACAGAGTCTTCTACAAAACCACGATTTTCCTCCCAAGACAATAAGATCTCATCCCAGAGATAAGGGCCACGAAAATAATACCATTAGGGGTTGAAGTCATAAAGAAAGATAAGAGAACAGAATAGTGAAAATAAAGAACAAAACGATGTACAAAAGGGATTTCAGCCGCTATCTGCGGCTCTGCTCTATCAACTAAACTACCGGAGTTAAGTTTTATATAGTAAATAATTTCTATCCTCCACACTCATTATATATATATATGTGTGTCAGAAACAAATTTCTTACAAAAACATACACATATATAGTATACAATTTACTTGCATTGTTGTATAATCTATGATGCGTCTTGAAATATGTCATCACAGCCTCCACAATGGCTGATGCAAGGCTTCCATATTTTTCTCTTGGCTAAATGCAAATCCAGTGAATGGAAGAGGTCGGTCAATAATAAAAAAATATCCGGCAATACGTTTTAAGATATTACATTCATTTATTAGTTGCTTTTTGACGTACTTATCTGTAAACAATACCAACATAAGTACTAAATTTACAACCAGAAAGAGTTCTGCTTCGGTGGAAAACGTCGAAAGTAAATTAAGAATACAAAATTTATAATAGTTTTTTAAGCCTACGGGTTTCGATTAGAAAAATCGGTATAGGCGGAGCAGAAAATCCCATTACAAGCAAAGTTCGAAACTATTTCTTTGCTTAGCTTTTATCTAAAGGTATATTTAAAACAAATATGAGTGATATTTTTAAAGACAGTTCTATAGACCCAGTCGAAAATCATGTATGAACACAAATGTAATGTAATGGTTATGACATGAAAAGGGGGTTACTCTTAGCAAGAAAATGTCATCTAGTTAGTCTTTTAATATTACCAGTGTAGCCAAATGGCTTCAGAGGGCAACCAATAGCATTTCATAAGAACGAGTTTAGTGCTACAAATGTGAAAACTTAAGAAAGATTAGGCAAAAACGCTGGAGCGCAGTCTATTTCACGCTACAAAAATTCAAACTGGTTAAAACATTCACGCGTACTTACAATTTAACGTGACATGCAATAAAATATCCGAACCAAACCAGATACTGTCTTCATGATAGAGGCTGACGATTCTTCGATGACATCCGTCCCCGACCTACTCCTTTTAAACCATGCTGTTTTCCTCTCATCGTTCTCTATTAGCATATGTCAGTTGTCCTATTTGCCTTCCTCTCTTTTCTTCGACCTTCCCAACGAACAATAAATATTGATTTGTTCGGTTTGTCTTAAGACGTAGTCATATTAAGTAATCCAGGCTCTTTGTCTTGATGTTATTCAGAAATTGACATACGTCTTTTAGCATCTCTAGCACTAACGTTTGAGAAATTCGTCTTCCAACTGAGGTGAAGCGATTTGTAGCAAAAATAAATTCGTAGGCTTCCAAACGTTTTCTTGTTCCTGCTTTCCAAGTCAGAGTATATACCCATACAACAACACTAACTAAATGTAACGAACAATAATTCTATATGCTAATGCTAGTCTCTAAGTTTGGTAGAAACTTTTTCATCTTCGTAAAATACATTTTCTCTTGAACGATTCTGGATTTAAGTTCTATCACACACCTTGTGTTACATATACAGATATCCTAATCTGCGAATATTACTTTACGTTGACGAAAAAGTCTTAAAATAATAAATTGCTGTTGTGTCTCACTAGGCCACTACAAAACAAATTAGGTGACATTTTCGTCTTAGTCGGTAAGCATTAGTGCTCCCAGGTAAGGTTTATAACTTCTTTGAAGATTCATAAAATACTCGGCAAAAAACCCCCCAATATACTTATGATGAAGTTTTGGACTAATTTTTTTTTCTGCTTAAGGCCGCGCAAAAAGCAAAGTTTCTGAGTAATACAAACACTGAATTTAACTGAGAAGCTTCTTTCTTCTTAGGAGCTTTTTGTTACTTACTACTTAATAAACCAAGGTTTCATCCTGAAAGATATGTGTGCTTCTTCTTGAAAAATCCAACTTTCTGATTGAAGTTTTACACATGTTGTTTCACTTTTGCGAAGGTCACTTTTACTGCTGTTTCAACTGCGACAGTCTCATCAAAAGTGTATCATCAAAATTCATGTGATCACACTTGAACTAAAATCCAACCGAAGCAGTCTTTTTCTAAACGTAAGGTTCACTCTTTGCAATATCAGAAGGCTCGTCAGTACTACAGGCTTAAACTAAGCGTACTATTTCAAATTATTTTATAGTTTTCAATCATTAGTTCCTGGCCCTTTTGACCTTTGTCTTGAGCTCTAAAACAAGTACAAATGTTAACTGTTGCTACTTTTATGGAAGAAAAAAGTCATTTCACAGTAGTCTGGTGGAGCTCGAACAAACATCACTCACTTTAATCTGATTGTTTAACACTTGTGTGCTTCTGTTGGAAGGCAGTAACAATGATTTAGTAAGTAAGCACTACGATAAGTATGTAACATTAAAATTCCTACTCTTAAAGAGAGAGCCACGTTTCAGGTACCCGATGCATTTAATCGACAAGTTCAGTCTACCAGCTACAATGAATGGCTATATTGCATTAACTTTGACAAAGCATCCCTTCAAAAGTAAAAATATAGTGATATGTTCAATCTTCACTACTTCTCACCATACCTAATGCGCTGAAGATCCACAGAAAAAACCTATGCACGCATTTACGCTTAGCATGGAGTAGATGATTTTACATTTTTCTCGGCATCGTTTCTTTCAATTGATTGAATTTTGTGTCAGATACGTAGATATGAATAGTAAGTGAAAACAAATACAAATCTGATTTGATGACTGGTAACATGTACAATACGTTGCCTTAAGATATACAAAAAAATATGAACACGAACCATTTCAAAAAAGAACTCTTTACCTGAATAGTTTTGTTTAAGCGACTTCTGCATAAAACTGCATACAATCTTTGCAACACTTTAACAGAACAAACATTAGTAACAGTTTACGTGTATATAGATATGTACATTTCACTCAAGTTTTCATCCTGTGGAAATGTTCATGGATAAATAAGCCAATAAAATATTGGTATTAACAAATTTTAAAAGACTACTCCAGGGCTTAAAAAGCAACGGACTAAAAAAAGTACGCCACTTACCATGTTTATGGTATTATCATTTATATCTTGAATTGCAGTAGATAAATCTTCATCGTTCCTGGCTCCTGAAAGTACGCTGGTGTCTTTTGAGGGTAAAAGTGCAAACAAATAGTTTCTTAAACATTCTTTTATCAAAGGTTTTTTTATCAAAACAAACAAAAAAGAAGCTATTTTAGAAAAACACAAGATATAATCTATATCATAACTGAGGTACTACGTGTGTCTGTCTGTCAGTTCAAATGAGAAATTCTCAGAAATGGCTATATATTTTTACGTAACATTTGGCAAAGTGACAGACCAAGCCCCCGCTAATTACCAAACGGTGCCTGACTTTCTATTATTAGCGCCGACACTAATGCGTACGATCAATTTCCTGTTTGTATGAGCCTGAAATGTAGCGACCGCTTAGTTTAAGCCTCAGCCATGTCTCCTGGGCATACTACTGAGCTTTTTCAGGTTTTCGAAAACAAAATTGGGCAAGGCATGAAATCAATAGATATATAAAAATTTCAAAAAGTTCTCCAGCGGTAGGGACTTGGGAAAAGAACGGCGCACTCAGTTGAAGGATATTGTTCCAAAAATGATCTGGTTAAGAATGACAGCCGGTACCTCAGGTGGTAGCCTCATATAATTATGATTAGTCATGAGCACTGGTATGAATCTGGTTCGATGCACACATTCTTTTCACTTTCTTCTATCTTCTCGTTTGTCGCGTTCGTTTTTGTCTCTTTCTGTCGCTCTCGGAGTTTCTTCGGTGATGGGTCATTATATGGAGCTGGTTGCGTAAGTGAGATTTAATTGCTACATGGCGAAAAGTAATAGCTCTATAAGGCTGATCGTGATACTGAGGGTGGTCGCTAACTAGTGCACCCCAATCCAATCAATGGCAGAGAACAGGATTATATATTTTTGGTCAAAAAGGAATCTAAGAACCCATGAGTACATAGCATTGGATCCGTGGTTAAAAACTACCTGCTCTAATCGCTTGAACTTCCATTGGGCAGACCCTAGCTGTCAATCTATCTCTTCAGGTTTCAGTAAACATCCTAAGCAATTATGGTTCTAAGTTCTTTTCACCCATCTACATGGCTCTGGAATTATGTTTACGAGCTTGCCACTGCCATTCGAGATACACCCGACACAGAAAAACTTTACCTGGCTAAGCAATTCAATGCGCAACTGGAATCTGACTAAGATTTCAGGACCATGATTGCCTTGGTACTGGAGAGCCGGATGTAGGTGTGCCAAGTTTCTACTATTTCTTCCAATCAAATCTGTGTACCACAGAAATGTTCTAATTGTCCACGCCGAACTACTGAGTACCCTGGTGGTACCCAAGATGCCATACGCATTAACTCTAACTTTGGATACCTGTACCAGATATATCTTGTTATTACACAGAAAGCAGCACTCGATGGAACCCCGTTAGCTACCGCTATTGTGGTGCTGACGGGAATACAGACCCTGGTTGGGACCAAAGTACGTTTTAAACTAATTCAATCCATGGACATCAACATACATCAACATTGCCAGGTCACCAATTCAAAACTTACTTATGTACTCATAGCCCATTGGAGAGATTCTGGAGGGAATTCACATGAAAACAAAGTGGCATATGTTCGAAATATATTGTTTTGGATTTAATTCAATTTATCTTTTACACAATTTAGGATTGTTTATTTTACTCTATTTGGGGGAGTTATCATATTGGAACAAGACTAGCATGATGTTAAAACATTAAAAACGTCAGTAAAAGTGAAAATATGTACTAACCAAATGAAAAGGAGGCATCTTTACTTTGTACCTGCACATCACCTTGCGCGATAAGAGTTGCAGATTTATCGTCCAAAATGTCACCAGGTGTTCCTTGTATGGGATTACTTTTTTGTGCCAATGGTAGCATCTTCCTTCCTCCTGCTTCACTATCTGTTTTTGCTTTTATACGATCTACAACAATCTGTTTTGGTTTCTTTGTATGATACAAATCCTTTAATTTTCCTAAAAGTACGGTCTTCTTGTATTCATTATTTCCAGTTTCATTGTCACCCATTTCTGACCTATATTCGCAAAAAAACCCAGATGCATTGTACCATATTCAACATAACTGCGATGTTCAAAACAAGAATTCCCATGGTGAAGTGTCCAACGAGTTTATGATTGATACAATGGAATGCTTTTGCATTCTGACTTGCTAAGTTTAGTAAAAAATGGGCAAGGAGTCTCCGGCTTTTCTGCTATCTATTTTCTATTATATCTTAGAAATATTAGCAGAACATAATTGGGAAGGTTTTATTATTGAATGAGCTAGTATTAGCTAGCACTGTCCTTCCTATTCCAGACGAAACATTGACGATTTTCTCTGTACTCAGTTCTTCAAAATCTTAGATATCTACCCTTGTGTAGTATTACAACCATTCAATTTTCATATACAAAGATTTTCTACACAACCATTTATTCTATTTTGGGAGAATGTCACACATTTTCACCAAATCCAAATCCAAATCCAAGAACTCTCTAAATTGTAACAAATAGTCCTTCCAATATCGTGATAGCTTAAAATAAGTACCAAAAGATTACGTCAGATTACATTAATTTAGATAAAGTTGTGGCACAGCTTAGCATAGTAGCCTGACCATTAGAAAGTATCTGACCATTAGAAAACCTTTAAATGTACCATAAATGTAAACGAGTACAGGTTGGGTCCCGGTATGGCCCTACCTAGGTAAGTAGGGTTTTGACAGCTCAAAACCCTGAACAGCGATAAAAAAAGCTTTATTGTTAGCGCCTAAGACGAAGAGAAAAACAAGATATTGAAACGTATTACCTGGTCAAAGTGCATCACATTCTTTCCTTGAAACTTTCAAGTCAAAACTATACCCCAGACAAATCAAAATAAAGAACTTGCAATAAAATGCATACCTTAATACATCACTAATCATATTGGTTTTTATTCCTAGCGTTGGCAGATGGTAAAACCATGGCTCCAGAGCTTGCAAAATTGGCATCGGAAAGGTTGGTACAACATTATTAACCAAACGTTGAACATCTTTACTCAAATCATCAAAATCTTCGTATTTTTCATCTGTAAAAAAAGTTGATATGCATGAGCTTGGCACGACTGTGGTTACCAAATTATTCCATTTCAATGTCTTGCTATGTTCTCCTTAAGACTCAAGACTTTAATGAGCAAATTACAGAGCACTCGTCTCACAAAGAAAATCATCAAAAACACTCAAATGACTGAGAAAACAAAAACTTTGACAAATACTTTTATTTCTTCTTATTTGTAATCTAATTTCAAAGCAATACCCAATTGTATATGACAGCAGCTGCTCCTTACTTCCTTCATTTTTTCTTCTGCCTTTTGATTGAAAGCTTTTATAATCACCAGGGTATTTTCTGGTGAAAACTACATGTTAACTGCATTCTGTAAGCCATAAGGCTATATTTCCTACAAATTTAGGGGTCAGGTGGTGCAAAGTTCTGGTTAATCTAAAGAAAAACAGCGGCTGAAAATATTTCAGTATGCTAGACCAGCTTGATTTATATTGCTAGTATACGTTACCATCCTTTGAGCTCTATAATTTCAATATTTGGCTGCATTTCGAGAGAGTATTTTCCCTTAATCTGGCAATTGGAGTGATGCTTGCTTTTGTTTAAGGACTCAAGAAAAATAGTGAACACGGGAAAAAAAGCTTGATTACTCAAACGTAGGTAGCATTACTCCAGTTGCTCGATAATAATCTACCATAGCAATAAGAATCACCATGGGCTGAAGGGAATAAATAAATTCTGCATATACCATCGCATTATGAAAATTCGGGGTAATCATAAAATGGAGGGTAAGTCCTGTATTTCTTTCTCGTAACTTTACCAAAGGGAAGGTCACCAAGGTTTGATGTTATAAAAAGCACAACAGGGACTAAGACAGGAGCAAATTTCTTCCGTATGGAATATAGGAATCTGCTGTGTTTCCAACGGCTTTGATTCTTCGAGGAATACAGGCAAATGTGGGAACAAAGACACTGAAAATGTGTTTCGTATTTACCAGTTAAAGATGAGAGGGAATTCAGCTGTACGATTAACAAATATAACCTGATGCCTATAAAGTTTTGAATATTATGGGGTGGAGGATATCAAGGTGTAACAAGGATCAGATCAGACATAGTTTTTTCGGAAAAGAAATTCATTGGTTGTCAGCTGCGAAGAAAGGGTCGCTATACATGACCAATATGAGCATAAATTCTGATGGGGAAATAATGGAATAGTCTTTGTGGATAAGTGGCCAATAATAACAGATGACCTATACAGATGCGAATGTACAAGCCAAACTGTGTATTACAAATTGATACAGTCAACCACAGGCACTCTGACAACCAAAATAAACGGAATGATGGCCAACCGGCTGTAATTTTACGCCAATCCGACTCAACAGGTATGTCCCGTTAACTTGCAAGTATTGGTTAACCTGTACAACAGTTGGTGTCATAAAGAGAAATACAAAGCTCTTGTACCTCACAAGCAATTGAAATAAGAGCTCCTTTTAATAAAAAATAAAACATTCAGCTATTCTCAAAGGAATATAAGAAAACAAACTTAACGAAGCAGTAACAAAAAACAAAAAGAAATGCTATCTTTCACAATTCAATAAGCATTACTTAAAGATGGTAAAGAAAAGAACGCTTCTCGATCGATCAATCAATTTATGTATGTATGTATGTATGTATGTATGTATGTATGTATGTATGTATGTATGTATGTATGTATGTATGCATGTAATACCTATCTATCTATCTATCTATCTATCTATCTATCTATCTATCTATCTATCTATCTATCTATCTATCTGCCCATCTAACCATTCTGCCTAAAACTGGCACACTAAATACTTTATAAAAATGTCTCACCTTCTTTTCTAGGAATGTCTTTAACTACAAGGGTTCTTACAGATTTCAACATATCTTCATATTCTGGTAGTGAGAGGTTGGCAACACATAAGAAATATCCATTTTCTGACCATGGTTGTATCACTGCTAAAGACTTGCATTCCTTGCCATGCACCAGTTCCACATCTGCTACCTAGAACCAAGGTACAAAATTCTTTCAGGATTTGAATAGAAACAAAATAAAAATTACAAACTTGGTATAAAAAGTTGAAGAAATCATTGCCATGATAAGTTAGAAATAAAACCAAGATTCACAGTATGCAACATATGAATACTTTTTCTACTATTTTAAGGAAAATGAGACCGTAACTTCAATATAACAGAATGCAATGATCAATAGAACGTTTAAGTATGGATAAGCAAAAGCGAATAGCATTGTTTGAAGATTAAACGGTGTGCCTATAAATATTACTAGCACACCTGGTAAAAAAAACAGCCATACACCAACTGACAATGATAAAAAGCAAGCAAACCTTTAATTACAACCTGCAACTAAGAATGAAAAGCAATAAAATGCACATCACGCAAGTCATTCTGGATATGGTCTGTCTATAGCATGTCTATGAAAGTAAAAAAGTTGTCTGAATTGCACAGCAGACCACCTGTGTAATAGTTTCTTTTTTTGATCAAGTTAACAACATTCATCTTCTTCTGATTGTCTTAACTCACCCAGCGATTGGCTGCTCACTGCAACTAGAACGATTGTAAGTCATAAGAATTGTGTAACTTGGTTCTACCATTAGTTTACTCAAATATATTGCTTTTCTTCCTCCACACACTTTCTTTCCGTTGACTTTTTCCTCTGTGCCAAGGTGTTCTAGCTGCCTTTTTTTGCATGACACGCCCCAGGAAATTACTTGTTTTTAAGTATTCGTCTTTAATGGGTTGGTTTTCCAGATAACTTCGTTGGTCACATGTCTGATGTAGGATATTCTTTGCATTTATAGGAAGACAGGCATTTAAAACGCAATTCTTTTCATTACCAATTGGTTACTGATGGCCCAAGCAACATTGAAAAAAAAGAACAAGTTACCCACGAAGGGGTTAAATAATTTTATGAAACAATTTTTATTTCTAGGTAAAAATCTAAATTTAACAGAACCAAAAAACGATTTAATAGATTAAATTGCAATAGAAAAAAGTAAAATAATGATTAGATAAAACGCCTAGGAAACGCTCGGCGCATATTTGCAACTAAAGTAGAAAAACACCGGAACTATACCAACCAATAATAAAATAACAGCAACAATAATAATAATAGTAATTATTATAATGATAAATCCATAGAAATGGCAAGAAATGCCAAACTGAATGCAAAATCTGAAGGTCTAAAAATTCTTACTGAAAAATGGGGAAATAAAGGACTTCATGGTCAGTATCCTAATCGGGCCAATGACAAAGATGTAAACAAATTTGAAGCTCATCAATGGTTGGCTTCGTCTGGGCTCAAATCCGAAACAGAAGGTTACATTATCGCAGCCCAAGATAAGAGTCTCAATACGCGAAATTTTCAGGCCGATATCTTAAAAATCGGTGCTGATCCCTCTTCTAGAAAATGTGATCAGCATAAGCAGACTATTGATCATATAGTGTCCGGTTGCTCCATACTGGCCTTAACAGAATATCAAAAGGGCCGTGACAGTGTCGGTCAATATATCCACTGGATGCTATGTAACGAGTTCGAATTATCTCATGATAAATATTGGCGAGAACATAGACCAATGTGTGTAACAGAAAATAATTTAATCACAATACTCTGAGACTTAGTATCCAAACTGTCAGAACTATTCAGGCAAACCGACCAGATATTGTCATTAAGAACCATCAAGATAAGACATATTTCCTATATGAGCATTCCTGTTTATAATAACACATCATTAAAGACATTAGTAAGTATAAGGATCTTGAGATAGAAATCACAAAAATGTGGCATCTAAAAACCACCACAATTCCTATTGTATTTGGAGCTCTGGGAATGGTATTAAAAAATGCACAGTATTATATTGACCATATTCCTGGGAATATATCTTTATCTGAAATACAGAAGATCGCACCTATGGGTATATCACACATCTTGCATAAAATTGTTTCTATGTAGACTGTAGCCTTGTTATTCTTTCTGTTTTTTGGGATCCCAGGGTTGGACTTGGCACGGATCGTATTTAAACAAAGGAAATTCAAACCTTCAAATAATAATGATAATAATGACGATGATAATAATAAAAATGATAATTTTTAATTCAAATTTTTTATGTCCTGGTAAGACATCAAACTGCATCCGGTTGTGGAGTCTCAACGTAGAATAATGAGGTTACCCTTTGCCACAATTACCTCTAAGACGCCTTTGAGCAAGGGGTAGCACCAGACAGCTTTTCCCGAGACTATGAAATACCGGGTGGGCATACTGTCTCATGGGTAAAGGGGCCCTTTAGCCTTGGAGAGCAGCCCCTTTAGTGGTGGAGTGACTTGTTGTTGGGAACTTACAATTAAGAACAACCCTTATGAGTATCATCATCATCATATTCGGTTTAACGTCCGGTTTACATGCTAGCATGTGTTGGACGATTTCTTGAAATTGACTTCCAAGTTATCCTATCCTTCACCAGGTCTCTGCTGACACCTTTTTGTTTCAGATCCATCTAATAACAATGATTAGATAACAGCGCAAAAGAGACTGGAACTAATGGCGAAGGTCTTTTGGTCGGCAGGTGTCCCATAGAGTAGTAGTAGTAATGGAAGTAGNGATTTCTTGAAATTGATTTCCAAGTTATCCTATCCTGCATCATGTGTCTGCTTACACCTTTTTGTATCAGATCCATCTAAGAACAATGATTAGATAACAGCGCAAAAGAGACTGGAACTAATGGCGAATGTCTTTTGGTCGGCAGGTGTCACATAGAGTAGTAGTAGTAGTGGTAGTAGTAGTAGTAGTAGTAGTAGTAGTAGTGGTAGTAGCAGTAGTAGTGGTAGTAGTAGTAGTAGTAGTGGTTAGTAGTAGTAGTAGTAGTAGTAGTAATAGTAGTAGTAGTAGTAGTAGTAGTAGTAGTAGTAGTAGTAGTAGTAATAGTAGTAGTAGTAGTAGTAGTAGTAGTAGTAGTGGTAGTAGTAGTAGTAGTAGTAGTAGTAGTAGTAGTAGTAGTAGTAGTAGTAGTAGTAGTAATAGTAGTATTTACTACTACCACAAAAGCCTCTTTATGGCAAGAGTGCACTCTGAAGGCAAATGGCTAATTTTGATTTGAATGGGTCCCATCAATGGCTGAGAAGTGCAGGGCTTAAGGCTGAAAGGGACGGGTTCATCATTCCAGGCCTTATATTGTAGTTAAAGATAAGGCCAGGGGAGCATGTCAAATGATTGACATGAGGAAACCAACTGATGACAGTATCTCTACGGAAGAGTTTGAAAAATTGAGCAAGTATAAAATCTAGAAATTAAGGTAACCAAGATGTGGCACATCAAATAAAACAATTCCAGTAATCGATGGAGGATTAGTTAGGAATGATAAAAAAGGAACGTAAAACTTTGTTGAGAAAATACGAGCAATTTAATCCTGCGTAAAATTTCAAAAAAGTGGTTAACAGTACTGTACTTAATAGTATTTTACGACGTTCTCTCTATAACTAAGACCAAGTTCAATTCACTAAAAACAGTTTAGTTTCCAATGAGAGAAAACCAATATGAGAAAATCAATCAATTAAAAAATAAAAACAATAAAACATACCAAAACTGTATTTCCAACCGTTTTAATGTCACGTATTAATTCCAGGAAATGCTCCAGAGAAGAGTTTTTCCTCGAAGTACCTGCAGAAAAAGTAACTTACAGACAACAAAATGCAATCATGCGCGGTATTAAACTAAAGTCAAAATCTTTTGCATGGTCACTAAAGACAGTTTCTAAGCCAGAGTAAGGTTTAAAAACATTTCAATTTGGGTTAGGTGCCATGCGATGGTGGTTTCCCCTTTGCATGGCCTTTTCAGTAACGGCCCCTAAGATGGAGTATTTCAAAATAAGAAAAATCTGAGATGATTGTGTCAAGGCTTGGTGATTTGAAATGGAATAACTCCTACTGTAAACAGTAACAAGGGAAGCTACCTTGTTACTGTCAATCGACAGAAGCCAAAATGAAAGACGGGACGTGCAACAACCGGGTTCTTAATAAAATTGGTAGGATGACGGAAAGGAGCCCAAATATTAATAAGAGATAGCGAAATCGGCTTTTTAAGTAACGACGAATGTTTTATTTAAGTTGTCAGGCCACGTGGTTGTAGCAAAGAGTTGTAAATTAAAACATTTCATGAAAAAAGTAAAAGCAGTATCTGGTAGTATCTGAATGGCGGATGTAATATTGGCTAAACATCATTTCTACCAAATCGGAGTTAAGTAAAAAAAAATATAATTAAATAGTGGTTACATGACCAGTAAATGGAACAAGTGGGGTGGAATAAACTTTCATTACATGAGGTAAGAGGTTGAAGTGGAGTTTTCACAAAAGGCAGAAAGTAATTCATGCTAAATGAAGCTTGAGGAGAGCTTTTGTGAAATCGGGAATTCATGCCACATTCTAGATCACTAAAAACCGCATGGTTATTTATTGTATGGTATTAACTCCAGGAAAGCCTGGGTGGTTTACAGCTGCTGTATGGGATAAAACGACAATTGACCTAAACTGTAATGCAATCAACGATAAAGTGTGTGTAAAGTCCATATTACAAAACCAAGGAGTAAATATCAACACCTAAATTGGGTCTTGAAAAAGATAAGTATTAACAGTTATGATGCATTGGGAATATTGGAAAACTGAGTTTACATTTCCAGTGTTCAGACGTCAGGCTGGCATCTTCCCAGAGTACAAATCATTAAAACCTGGCCTGTATTGGGAGGTTTGAGCGTTAAAGATTGTCGAAAAGTTAGGAGCTAAATTAGCTCCTAACTTTTCGAGCTGCAAAAAACAATCTGGACAAAAAGTACAGCAGACAAGGTATAGAATATCTCTGTACTTTAAAAAGTTAGAAATCCTCAAATCCATGAGAGATGGATCAACGACGACATCAAAAAAGTTAAAAATTAGTTTGGCATTGGTGTTGAGAAGACTGGATAACAAATGGATCGTTGTTTTCAGCTTCAAGAAAAAGTGTCATGAACAACGTAAGCTCCATTCTACGGTTGTATATATGATACATACTTACTTATTCCTTTAACGTCCGTTGTTCCCGGTTACAGGGCTTGGAAGGGCGATGGCCTTCCTTTAGCCCTCTCGGTCTGATGCGAGATCTTCTGTGATGTTAAGAATTTTATGTCTGTTTTAACCCTGTCAAGCCATGTTTTCCGTAGTCTTCCTCGTGATCGCCTTCGCTCGATCTCCCAGTCTCTTATGACTGTCAGCACGTCTCCTTCCTGTCTTCTCTTCACATGATCGAACGATCTCAATCTACCAGTTCTCATCACATCACAGATCTGGCGCAAGCCGTACCTCTAAGCCACTTCGGCACTAGCGACTTTCCCTTGCAGCCTGACACCTGCCATATACCGGTGCATGCGTCGCTCACAGTCCACAATACCATTCTCTAAGCACTGGGTGAGTGGCCAGTTTTCTCATCCGTACAGCATCAATGACCTGATGCAAGCCTTATACACTGTTAGATATATAATATATGTAAGGAAAAAATATGAAGTTATTCTAAATTCTTTAAAATGTGTCATGAAATATATGAAGAACTGAAGAAAATACACCAGCAGCATGAATGGAATATAACAAAACACAACAAACTGTATTTTTCATGTTTGCACGCTGACCAAAGTGCTTTCTATTTTCTCGACTTCATACAGGATTGTAATTTTTTTTGCAAACCAATAGCATACTGTTTTAGAGATACCATGTTTCAAGGTCTGCTTTGCTTATTAAGTGAAGCCCTTGTATCTCTTGTGGAGGATAGGATGGAAGTTATGAACAAATACTGATCCTAAAGTGATACAGACCCAAAATGAGGCAAGATTGTAAGACAATGCACTCCAATAGGTTAACAAAAAATCAAATTTATTCTGGGGACATATATCTCAAATGGTATAGATCTGTGACTTATTCTGCTTTTCTCCCTGTTCCCCCCAGTCCTTACCCTCATCCTTTGTTTACGGGCATCATACAAAATCCAACCATCAGTAGTTAACTTACATTGAAATTTGAAATACTGTGAAGCTAATACTGGCAAATCACAGAGAAGTCCATATGGCCAAATCAAGACTAAGATCAAATACATTGGTCAGCTGTGTCTTACCTAACAGGGGTTGTGATACAGAGGTTGTGCTGCATAAATTGGATCTAATGCATGCAATTTTTAGTTCCCCTAGCTCCCTTGCACTGCATGGATGAATTTAGTGTGCAAAACAAAGGTCTTTCTTTTTTTTTATTAATTTTTTTTTAAAACACAGAAAAAAAGCATGCTGTATGGCTATTTAATATTTTGAACAACCATTTCTTTTGGTAATTTATGGAGGAAAGATGATGTGTTTGAAAAAGGCATGGTGTCAATAACCACTCTACCTATATTGAAACGACTGCTATGTGACATTTGTATACATATAATTTGGCTCTAATGTGCTATTTCAATATAATTTATTTCTCTGTTTTAATGGCATTTTTCTCAGTAACTGGGTTTAGGTGGTGCCCTTTAGAGGGACTATGCTATGGTAAATTTCTTGGTCAAATTCCCTCCCTGATGCCAAGCAATGGCTTTTTCTTTTGTCAAGTCTCAAAGACATGCTGCCCTTGTGAGCAATCAAACCCAGAACCTCTCAGTTACAGTGCAATTGTACTAACCATAAAGCCACTGCTTTGCCTGTTATTTCAATATCAAAAAATAAAAAATGTACATCAGAGTGAGTCATCCTGACAACCCCCAAAATACAATTGTCACAAATGAAATAATTATTAAGCATATCGCAGCACTTACTATCTGACTGGAGAAGTATGCAGTGGCATGCTGATATTTTGGAAGTCAACCATTGTTTTGCTTGCAAATATTCCATGCTGCCAATTAATGTTACTGAATTTATGAGAATTAATGAATTATTTGATTCATTAATTTCAACAGATAGTGTCTCTTTTCTGTATATGAGATCCATTATAAGCAATAGTGAAACTTCACACAGCTCCCCAGATTTTCCTACTAGAATAGAAAGGAGAAATGCACTTATTCACTTTGCAAAAATATTCTTTTTAAAAAAACAAATTTTTATGATGTTCATATAAAGAACTTGGTAAGATATGGCTCAGAATTATACATTTTGCCCTGCTAGGATCTCTCATCATAGAGTGCCTTAGTGGAACCCCAAGGTGAGAGTGAACTCTGTAGTCGCATCTCCATGCCAAAATATTGTGGGTGTTTCTCTGGGGGCATGGGGCAGGGTGGACATGTCATCAGTCATGACAAAAGTGGCACTGGTGCAAGGGACCAGTGCAATATCAAAACTAGTTTTCAACATCCTCACTCAAGAGGAGCTGCATACTAGACTGATCTTTCTAGAGAGCCATAAGACTCCCTTGGAGAAGGAAAACTCTGATTTCAAACCAGGGCAGATGGAGGTCTTGAGCAAGTGCAGCACTGCAACTGTCTAAGGGAAGAAACCCCAACAGAAAATCGACCCCCTTCAGTCTTGAAGGTTGGGCATTGGGCCAGTCATTTGATCCCAGAAAAAAAGCCTGATTACAGAAGCCACAAGCACTCAAACAAATCCACAACCCTTTGGAGAGGCAATGGTTCCTCACCTTGAAAATGAAGGAAAAATGATGTCCTTCAGTAAAAGCTAAGAGGAAGCTCAAAAGCTGATTACAAAACTTGTCAACCCAAGGACAAAATTTACCATTGGTAACTGGAATGTCAGAACCATGTACACCACTGGGAAAGCTGCACAGATCACCAGGGAAATGCATAAAGCACAGATCAAAATACTAGGGATCAGTGACAGTAGATGGATTGGTTCTGCCAAGACAAAGCTCACTACTGGTGTGACCATCCTATACTCAGGTAGAGACGATGATGTCCGTGGTTTGGGAGTTGCCATCATGATGTCCAAAAGTGCAACTGCAACACTCATAGACTGGTTGTCAGTCAGTGAGAGGATTATAAAAGCAAGATTCTTCTCCAAACACATCAAGCTGACAGTTATCCATGCATACTCATCAACCAATGAGGCTGATGATGCTGACAAAGACAACTTTTGTCCCAACAATGACAGTGTGCCAGCCTTGATCTGGGCCTCGGAAGGAAGGAAAAAATGTGGGAGGCCAAAAACCACCTGGAGAAGGACCATTGAGAAAGAGGGACAGACTGGTGGAAGGAGATCCTGGATTGAGGCACACACCACAGCCATTGACAGGGCAGTGTGGGGGCCTTATGTGCCAAATGGCACAAAGTGGATAGGGAAGGGGGAATATAAATTTTCAAGATGAGATGTGGTACATGTAGCATTGTATTGATGACAGCATCTAATGTACCATGCCATTAGAAACACAAAAAGTAGACCTATTTGAACAACATTTGATGATCATCATGTGTAAAAACAAAGATATCAAAAATGTGCTCTTTATGTACAATTGTCAAAATATTGGCCAAAGTTAGTGATTTAACAAAAATTTTTAATAATTCTGATCACATAAAAAGGTAATATTAACAGAACAAGAAAAATAATCACTTTCTAGCTTGACTAAGGCCTACCCCATGCTTGTAACAAGTGTAATTAACCAATTTAGATAGAATACATCACAGAATTAGTCAAATCATTAACAGCAAGTAAATAAACTGGTTTATCTAAACATTTGTTGCTTACTAGATATATCCATTCATTAGTTCATCTATGAGCTCCAGTTAATGTTAGCATCTATTAGGAATCTGCATAGGTCATTGCCTTACTTACACATTTACTTTACAGATATCTCTATGAAGATAAAAAGAGAGAAGAGCAAGAAAAAGAAACCCAAGAAGATCATTTTATGGGAGTTGTTCAGAGCTTGGAACCTCAAAGGAAAATAAATGCATGAATGAGATTTATTGAAGAAGATGAAAATTGTCTGATAAGTTGTTATCCTAGAGATTTCCTGAATTGATGAGCCAGCACCGGTTCAGGAAGCTTTGAGTGGAAAGAACACAAAAGAGTGGGGAGCAGACACTGATACTAAATATGAACCTCTGTTGAAAAATCACACTTAGGAATTGATATTACCTGAAGGCAGGTGGATAATGATGGGTAATGAAGGTAAAGCATGCAGGAGAAGGCAGTGCTAAATAGTTTAAAACAAGCTCCATTGCACAGGACATTTTCTTCCTTGTCACTTGCTATACAGGTATTTGGTCATTGTTAGGTCTGTTAAGACCAATAATCAGAAAATGTATCTGATAAATGTTTGAACAGCTTCTCTTTTTGTCAATGAAATAAACCCTGATTACAGTTGTAAACTTGAGAAAAACATATACAGACTCAAACATGCTGCATGAATGTTTCCATTAACATGTTTCTGATTTCATCTGGGTAAATATGTAGCAGAGCTGACAATTGTTTTTATACAAAGGCAAGAGGCAAAGACATGGCTGAGTTGATTGGTTACATTTTGATTGTGTTGAATGGCACTTTATTCATTCCTCTACTCAGAAAAAGAGTCTCTCAGCGATGAATTTGAAATGGTTCATCAAAGAAAAGTTAATTTCATCCTTGGAATGTATATTCATCATGACAGAAAGAATAAAGTTATCTTTATTGATTAACCAAATTACTTCATGGGAGACTTGAAGAGGTTTCAAATGGAGAATTGTAAACCAATTTCCACACCTCTTGAGTCTGGTCAGAAATTTACAATTTATAGCAAAAAGAAAGAATCTTGCAATGAATGGCAGTGTTGAGATGGAATAGGATGCCTTACCTTTTCTTCCTAAAACAACTAGGCCAGCCATAACAGCATCAGTAGATGCTTCATCAAGATTCATGATTGATCCAACCAATACTCAATGAAAAGGAGTTAAAAAAAACCTCTCCATTATTTAAAAGTGGCTAAAACCTTTGGACAAAAGTTTACTTTCAGAACAATTTGAATTCAATTGGGTATTCAGATACTGATTGGGCAGGTGGCATTGATACTAGACATTTGGCATTTGGTTACAGATTCCAGTTAGCTAATTGATCTATTTGTTAGATTAGTANTGCAATGAATGGCAGTGTTGAGATGGAATAGGATGCCTTACCTTTTCTTCCTAAAACAACTAGGCCAGCCATAACAGCATCAGTAGATGCTTCATCAAGATTCATGATTGATCCAACCAATACTCAATGAAAAGGAGTTAAACAAAAACCTCTCCATTATTTAAAAGTGGCTAAAACCTTTGGACAAAAGTTTACTTTCAGAACAATTTGAATTCAATTGGGTATTCAGATACTGATTGGGCAGGTGGCATTGATACTAGACATTTGGCATTTGGTTACAGATTCCAGTTAGCTAATTGATCTATTTGTTAGATTAGTAAGTGACAGGGAACTGTTGTAAAGGTCACCAATTGGTAAGACATGTTGCATTGAGTCAAACAAGTCAGGAGGGAATTTGGCTCAGACAACTCTTGAAAAATGTTGACATTTGTCAGAATGATCCTTCACTAATTTATGAAGACAGTCAATGTGTATTAAGAACCCTAAGTTTCACAATTTCACTAAACATACAGATGTGTTATATCACATTGTCAGAGTCCACAATCCATCTATTTAAGTTAAAGGTGTGTATTGTAGTACTAACAATATGTTAGCTGACATAATAATGAAGGATTTTCCAAAAGGACTAATTCATCACTTTAGATGCATGTTAGAGATTAATTCTTTATCTTCAGTTCTCATTGTATAGAAGTTAACTATCAAGTGGCATGATTAGGCTTGTGATGTCCTTCTTATGTTGATCAGTATTATCATTAGAAGTACTGTTCCATTCCACAAAATATATACCAATGTTCTTATAAAGTGAGTTTTTTCCTCTGAGTCTGATAATCATTTTGAAGATTTCTTAAATAAGATACAGACTGTGTGATTTTGTCTTGCACTTGTTCTGTGCTGTGCTGTGCATTTGGCTGGCTGTTGTCACCTAAAATTATGGAAATCTAGTGGTTCACACCAACAAATGACAGCTTAGTTTCTGACGTCTTCTTTGTAGCTTAAGTAAACATTTTATCAAATACCTCTAATATCCCCATATTTACAAATATAAGTTTACTTACCAAACTTTAATGGTGTTTGTTGTTGCTTTTGGATAATATTTCTGTCCAATTCTATAGAAGAAGTAAGCATCATGCAAAGAACCATAAAAAGTGGCATACATTCCAATAAACCAATGTTGTATGCTAACACTGAATTTTCTATTGATGTAGTATTCCATAACAGAGAGATAGCAGTTACAGGTAGCAAAATGCCATTGTATTTAAGTAAAATCTGTGACAGCAAGTCATTTCCTTCCTGGTGAGCCAAGTCCTAAAAAGTTAATTATAGTTGTGTTATGCTAAGTTTAATTGTATTGGAGTGACCTTTGACAATATATCATTTGTTCAATATTCAAAATGTTCTGATTTCATTCAGCAAGGATTATTTTTGTCTTATCAATGTAAAAGCTATCTAATTAAGTGAATTAAACAAGATGACTATTTTCAAGACAGTGTTTTAAACCCAAAATAGCCATGAATGTTTTTTTCATTCATAACAACAATTAAAACTTTAACATAGCTGTAGAACAATGACACTGTGTTATTTCCTATGCCACGTGATTTTATATTCCTGTTTACTATTGTGTCTGCATTAAAAAGGATGCTTTTGTTATTTCATGGACATAGATAACGTTTGATTCTCATGACAGAGGTTTAATAAATATATCTTTATCGCATAATTGGCCTGAGTTTGTTCTCAATTTCTGGTGTGATGACAGCAGCAGAGCTTACGCCTCGAACAACCAAGTTACAGTTATTACACAAAGTGTGAAGGACAACCGAGTTTACTTTTACGTCAATAATACTGATTTTGTTGATCCTTTGTTAGCCTCTGATCATGGCTGAATCATTCAAATCTCCAAAACAATGGCAATTAACTGAAAACGAAACTATAACCAGCTTTGCCAACTGGCAGTCAAACACTTTGTACCACCTTTCTCTCAACAATGACTTTGGTCAGTTTTTGGACACAGCTGGCAGGAAAACTTCAGTGCAGTGCAACATTGTTCTGGAACGTATGCTTGCACTGATTGCACAATTTGTGCCTTCTTTGTTACGAAACGATATCATCAAGAAAAGCACTAGCTTACACTGGATATGGCAACGCATAAGGAAGCACTACTCTTTCTCCCAATCGGAAGTCAATTTCCTCAAACTTTCCACCATTAAATGTGACAGCGACGAACGTTATGAAACATTCTTTCAAAGGATTATGGCCCATCTCGAGGACAACCTCTTAACCACCGATTCAGGTCTCATTCACGACGGTGAGCTACCAGACACAAATGAAGAAATGTCACCTACGTTAGAACGCTTAGCTGTCTACATGTGGCTGAATCTCATTGATGAACGCCTACCCGCTCACGTTGCAAGGGTGTACGCACACGATTTACAAACCAAAACGTTGAAAGAGATTCAACCGCAACTTGCAGATGCAATGGACTGCCTTATTGCGGAGTTATCTGTCCAGGAAGACATCTCCATCAACTACTCAAATTCACGACGTTTCGCCCATCAAGGACAAGCATCATCCCGTGAACGCTCATTTCCATCTAAACCGTCCTCGTCAAATACAAAGTCCTGTATCCTGTGTAAATCTGCTGGTAGAAATCATCAAGGCCACAATATCTCTGGCTGTTGGTTCCTGTCGAAATTTGACAAACTAAACATTGCCAAGGCTCTTGCAGTAACTGTTGATGAAGAGCTTCCCCAATCAGAAACATCTGCCCAGGAGACTGCTATGTATCAAGTCATCCCAGAATCAGATGTCCAGAAAGTACAATGTGACATTTCACCTTTTTTCTACGCTTTCTGCAAACATCATCCTACACATATCGTGATAGATACAGGAGCTACTTCATCCCTTGTCTCACGCACCTTCCTCAAACGTGCTGGTATTTCAATCATGCCAACCCAACATTCTGCTCGTTCCGTCGATAAAACAACCTTGAAGATTTGTGGGGAGGTTCACTTACAAATGAACTTTGGCTCAACGCTTCTCCCAATTACTGCCTTAGTCGTCGACACACTGGATTGTGACATCCTAGCTGGCGTACCATTCTGTGTTCAGAACGACGTCCACGTTCATCTTAAAGACAAGATGATAACTATTGGCAAATCCAAGATCCCATATGGTTCCAAGCCTACACCGGTCTCTGACATCTTCCTCGCTGAATCATTCATCCTACGCAGTGATTCAACTCTTACCATCTTCCCTGGGGAATATCTTGAGTTCCAAAATGACACTTTGAAAGAATATGAGGGTGAAATTGCTATCGAACCCCACCGATCTTCTCCTTTAAATGGCATGTGGCCTGAACCTGACATCTCAAGGGTAATTGACGGCAGCATACGCATACCGAATGACTCCAATGTTCCAGTCACATTAACAAAATCTCAACATTTTGCACTAATCCGTCGCGTCATGTCACCACTTGACATTAACATACCCAATCATCGTTACAGCAGTCCACCATCGAAGGCTCCTACCATACCTACTGCTCAATGCTTTTCCGACACGATTTCATTAGATCCTGATGGCCAACTTAATAAAACACACCTGCATCAATTCCGCACCCTCCACCAAAAATATGACTCAGTATTTAATCCTGAATTTGGAGCATACAACGACCATAGTGGAACCATACGTGCCAAAGTGAACATTGGTAATGTTCACCCTCCACCTCGGAAAGGCAAGCTTCCATTTTACAAACAATCAAATCTACAGCTATTGCAAGAGGAGGCGGATAAACTTGAGCAACTAGGTGTTTTAGCGAAGCCAGAAGACGTTAATGTTGACGTTGAATACGTCTCTCCCAGTTTCCTTACAGCCAAACCCAACGGAGGCTACAGATTGGTAACTGCTTTTAATGTTCTGGGCCAATACACCAAAATTCTCCCAACGGTATCAGTGACTTGCAATGACGTCCTGCAAAAACTCTCTAGGTGGAAGTACTTAATCAAGTCAGACCTTACAAAAAGCTTCTTCCAAATCCCTGTTTCCAAAGCATCCATGAAATACCTCGGCACTGTTACACCCTTCAAGGGTTTACGCGTATACACCAGATCCGCTATGGGAATGCCAGGTTCTTCAGAATATCTTCAAGAGCTTATGCATCGTATCTTCGGTGACTTTATTCAACAAGGTTTTGTCATTATTATGGCTGACGATATTCACGTCTGTGGCAACACCATCGAAGAACTGTTAGACAACTGGGAAAAAGTGCTCTATCTTCTCTCCCAGAATAATCTGAACCTGTCTGCATCCAAAACTGTGATTTGCCCAATTGAAACCACCATTTTGGGTTGGAAATGGAAGAATGGTACCCTCACACCATGTGCCCACAAAATCGCCCCTTTAGCCACTGTTCAACCACCAGCTACCTGCACCTCCATGAGATCATTCATTGGTGCATTTAAGGCCCTCTCCAGATGCATCCCACGCTACTCATCTCTCATAGCTCCTTTGGAAGACGCCATCAAAGGGTTGCAAGGCCAACAGCAAGTTGATTGGACAGACCAACTCCGTGCACAGTTTGCCAGATGCCAAGAAGAAGTTCGTTCCCCCCATACAATTACCATTCCGCGACCAGATGATAAGCTCACTTTGACTGTTGACGCATCTCCGTTGAACCACGGATTGGGTGCCACTCTATTCATCAATCGGGATGGTCATCGCCATATCAGCGGGTTTTTCAGTTTCAAACTAAAACAGCATCAAATTGGATGGCTTCCGTGTGAGCACGAAGCACTCGCCATTTCGTCAGCCATACGAAACTTTGCTCCTTATATTCGCGACTCCCATCACTCTACCCAAGTCCTCACTGACAGCAAGCCATGCGTGGAAGCATACCAGAAGCTGTGCAAAGGACAGTTCTCCACTTCTAATAGGGTTTCTACATTCCTATCCACACTGAGCGAATTCAATGTCACTGTTTGCCACATCCAAGGAACTTCAAACCAATCTAGTGATTACAGCTCGCGACACCCAAATCAATGCCCTGATCATTCATGTCAAATATGCAAATTCATCCAAGAAAGCATTGATTCTGTCGTGAACCACGTGTCAGTTGCTGACATCCTTTCCGGCGCAGTCCGTATGCCATTCCTGAACAACAATGCCTGGCACTCTGCTCAACAAGAATGCCCTGCACTGCGTCGCACCTTTGCTCACCTCCAACAAGGCACTCGTCCTCCAAGAAAGGCCAGGCATGTCACTGATGTCAGGCGATACCTACGCATAGCTTCCATCTCAACTAATGGTTTACTTGTAGTCACAAAAAACGATCCATATATCCACGAACGTCGCCTCATCGTAGTTCCTGCTGCCTTGTTACCCGGACTACTAGCAGCTTTACATCTCCAGCTCAGCCATCCCACCAAAAGTCAGCTTCAGAAAGCATTCGATCGCTACTTTTATGCCTTGGATAGCGTTCAACACATTGAAGCAGCTACATCACACTGTCACACATGCCAATCCTTAAAACGCCTACCGCTCGAAGTGCATGCTCAACATTCCTCCACAACACCACTCCACCCCGGACAGCAGTTTTCCGCTGATGTCTTGTATCGTACCAAACAGAAAATCTTTGTTTCTCGCGACATTTTCTCCAGCTACACTGACGCTACATTTATAGCCGATGAACGAGCAGACACCTTACGTTCCGCAATTTTGTCCTTAACACACTTCCTACGATCAAAAACCACTTTGATTCGCGTTGACAGTGCAACTGGATTCCAATCATTGAAAAATGACAAAATTTTGAACTCCTATGGTATTACACTGGACTTCGGCCGCATTAAGAACAAGAACAGTAATGCCACAATTGATAAAGGGATTCAAGAGCTAGAACTTGAGCTTCTAAAAGTCGAGCGTACTGGCAGACCATTGACACAACTTACATTAGAAAGCGCTCTGAATAATTTGAACTCTCGAATCCGAACACGAGGTTTGTCAGCTAAAGAAATTGTGCAACGCCGAGAGCAGTTGTCTGGCAGGGAGATAAACATCAATGACAAAGAACTAGCTAGTGCTCAAGATCATCTTCGAAAGCAGAATCATAACTCCAGTGCAATTTCCAAAGCCCGCGGGGGAAAGCCTGCTACAAGCGCCAACGTCCAGGTTGGAGACTTGGTTTTCATTAAACATGAAGGCTCAAAGCATAAATCTCGCGAACAATACATAGTCGTAAATGTTGAAGATACCACTGCTATTGTCCAGAAGTTCAATGACAGTACCTTTGCATCACGCAAGTACCACGTACCTCTGACGTCAATATTCCCAGCTCTTCCTCGTACCTTCCACCCGACGTTTCATGATTGGGATTTACATGATGATTCGGTATTTCCTGATGCCTTTAGCGATGACGAGCTACCCCACATTGACTCTCCAGCCGAACGGCTGGAAGAAGAAGAAGAAGAAGAAGAAGTACCAGACGTACTTGAACAAGACAACACACGTCCAAAACGAACTGTTCGCACTCCTCAGTATCTGGCTGACTATGAAGTTGATATTTAAAGGGTGACGTGCTAGTAACCTCTCCCCTTCTTTCCTTAATTTGTTTCATGGTTTATGGACAGAAAGTGATTGGGAACTATTGCATTTTAGAATTTGATATTTATGTTTTATATATTTCATTCTCATGGTTTAAGGACAGAAGGCGATTACGCCACGTGATTTTATATTCCTGTTTACTATTGCATCCGCATTAAGAAGGTTGCTTTTGTTATTTCATGGACGTAGATAGTGTTTGATTCTCATGACAGAGGTTTAATAAATATATCTTTATCGCATAATTGGCCTGAGTTTGTTCTCAATTTCTGGCGCTATGATCTTGCTGCTTGATTTGCCAAGACAGAGCATAGAGATACTTAATTGCATGCTGCTAGGTCATTTAGTCAGTTGAGGGACCTTGATTACCATAATGGTCCAATGACTACCATATAAGTTGAGATTATAGAGGCCAAAAGTTGGTGGTAATTTTGAGGGGTTGACTTAATTAATATTCACTTTTGGATATAATTGTGCTCAAACCAGATGTTTGCGACTTCATCATTCACTGCACACTCATAATGACTTGTGATGATACACCCCCCCCATAAGTGGCATGATTTGTAATAGTGTTGATTGCCCTAAATGGTGCAACAATGGTGTGCTATCATGTGCTTGTTCTTGTTTAAAAATTTTCTTTTTTGAACAAAATATTCCTGAAAAATTTAGGGGTCTGTTGTATTATGATAAATTAAAATATAAATATTGATTCAAAGCTAAATAGTAATATGGGATGCTACTCATGGTACCTTCATATTTAGTTTTGTTAGTATTCATAATCTCCCTTGTTCATGTGTTTTCCACATGCTTGATCTAATTAATTATACAGCCACCATGACTCAATGGAACTGAAGCAGGTAAAATAAATGCTGGAACACAATCAGACATTTCTCTGTGTATTTATTTAGTTTTAGTTCTAACAAGTTAAATGAATAATAGAACAGGGTCGACTTATACTTGGACTTGACTTATACTAGGGCCATAATGGTATTTGTTCTACTGACAAAGTTTTATAATGTCTTGTGGGTATCATCTCAGTCTAAGTCCCCCCAAAATCACATTGACTTTGATTATGAGTAGTAAATATTTACATACTAGTTTAAATGTCTGGATTTGGGCTTAACAGGCCAATACATGGATCATGAGCTGGTTGCATCAGCAATGGTATCATTGACTTTTGATGATGTGAAGGCCAAAGTTACAAATGATTTTTTGTGAGTCTGGAGACAGTGATGGAGGTATGCATATTGAAACCCTACTAGTAAAAGAGGAATATTTATTCCCACTAAGTATTAAAGTGGAAGTGATAGATAATTTTTATGACTTCTCTCTCAAATCAATACAAATTTATCATTTTAAAAGACTTTAACAGGTCCTTTCCATGCTTGTTAGCTCTATGTTTATGGCACACCTTCCCTGGAACAATTTTTTTTACCTAATGTCTGAACTTTTTTTAGGTTTTTAGGGGTAAGCACAATCTGACTCAATTCTTTGATCCATTCACTGACTCAAATTGTGTAGTGATCAGATGAATTAAATGATAGTTTAAGTCTCTTCCTATCCACAAGGATCCTAAGCTAATCATAAAAAACAACAACCACCACAAGCACCAACTTCTTTCTGCCAATAAATTCCAGAATATAATCAACTCATGAGAACTCTCAATCCCTTGCTTCTTTTAAAACAGTCGAGTACGGAGCTTGACTTTGATGGCCTTAATGGCAAACTTCGCTCTTCATTCTTCAGTGTGAGCAAATACCCTTTAATCTAAGTTTTTATTCAATCAGCAACTTCTCAAAATAAATACAGGAAGAAATGAATAGACCCATGCCAAACCAAGTTGCAGTCAAGACCTTTATGAAAATAAGAGAAGAAAAGTTTTATCAGAACCAAGAATTCAAAAATAATGAAAAGGAGAATAAGGAGGAAGAAGTTATATGAAACAAAAGGTGTCCTAGTGCTCTGTTGGGTGTAAATATTTATGTCTAATAAGGATGTTGCAGGATCAAAAGTTGGATTAAGGGGTACAGTCGGGAAAGAAAATGATCACCTGTAAACTCCTATTGGTGAATTTGACACCTCAGGCAAACCTGATCGGTACAAAGTCAACATACATGATTTTGGAGGTGGCTTGTATACTAAAAAAAATGGTAGTTGCAATGAAAATATTGAAAGTCATGCCAACATTTAAACTGTGAAGATGATTAGGTTAGCATGAGAAANAAAAATTTTATCAGAACCAAGAATTCAAAAATAATGAAAAGGAGAATAAGGAGGAAGAAGTTATATGAAACAAAAGGTGTCCTAGTGCTCTGTTGGGTGTAAATATTTATGTCTAATAAGGATGTTGCAGGATCAAAAGTTGGATTAAGGGGTACAGTCGGGAAAGAAAATGAACAATCTGATCACCTGTAAACTCCTATTGGTGAATTTGACACCTCAGGCAAACCTGATCGGTACAAATTCAACATACATGATTTTGGAGGTGGCTTGTATACTAAAAAAAATGGTAGTTGCAATGAAAATATTGAAAGATGATTAGGTTAGCATGAGAAATTCAAGGGAACATGGAATGGACAAGGGAAATAAAAGACTTTTGAAAGCTGAAAGAAAACAGCCTTAAACTATACAACAAAACAGTTTGAATATTGCCTTCAGAATGAATAGATCTTCAAATCAACACTTTTATTATCAAAATCTAAATAGACAGTTTAGTGGAAAAGTTTGTAGATTGCAATAAAATAATCTTTATTTGGTTAAAAGCTTTTTCACTGGAAGTCAGCTTAACTAAGCCAGAGTAAGACAAGTGAGTTTTTATCATACAAAAAAATTAGGGTTGATGAAAGCTGGCCACCTTTTGTGAATGACTGTCTAAAACAATTGATGACCAGACATAAATTATTTAGTTTACAAAGAGGTAATCATAGTTGAATATGAATTGTCTTTAGTGCTCCCAACTGAAAGGTTGACCTGCTGCTGCCAATTATTTCAAACTGCTTTAGTTCAAATTTTTACTGAATGCATTCTTTGGCAGCAGATTCTGTGATATAGCCAAATTACAATTAACAATTTGTGTACAGCCTGCTAATATCTTTTAAACCAAATTTGATTAACACTGTTTTTTCTGTAAACTATAGACACATGGTATTTTATTTTATTGATCAATATGAAGGATGTATGGCCTATATGCCTTGAACTGCATCAGCATTTAAACATGGAAACAATAATACTTAAAAGAAAATACTTAAGTTGGGACATCCATTGTTGATGAAAGGAAATTTTTTTGTATAGTGATAACTACTTTAGATGTAGTATCACAATGGCAATCAAGACCCATCCCAGTGATTTCTTTCAAATGCAGGAAAAAGTAGTCCTTTACAGTATAGTTTCAGGGTATATTGGACACTTTAAAGGTCTATGTTCAACAAGATTTTCAAAGATAGATAATTTATACAAAATGACTTTGTCTAAATCATCATTTGGGTAACTATTATTTAATGGACTTTGTTTGATTATATCTATTTTTCCTGACAAACTGTCAGGAGAGAAAATAACGACAGGACAATGAACTAAAGCTTTTATGAGACCAATTTATAAATTGCTTTGAACTGAATGAGTCCCGCAGCAGTTATTGTCCAGAAAAGGTTTCAAAACTAACTGTTTTTCAAAAAGGTGGTATTTTTTTCTTCCAAATGACCTAAAAATGGTTAACAACCACCCTGTACTTTCTCAGCAGTAACATTAAGGATGGATGAAGATTGTTAAGGTTAATCGTGAATTTAGGTCTGTCTTGTTCACTTTTTAAAATACAGCAAAGCTGTCATTTATAGATCTACAATGTACAAGAACATCGCATTTTGTGTTGATTCGAATAGCAGTTTTTCATCCAAATCTATCAAAGGCAGATTATTATTTTTAATACATATTTACCCACGTAGGAGTTGTACTAAATACAAATCTTGCCCTTAGGGGCAACGACCCCGACCCCTCTTTCCTCACCTGGTGGTAGATTAACGCTGAAATGATAGAAGCTTTATTTTCTGACTTACCATGTCAGTACAGCAGGATTTTAATGCTCCAGTATTGATCCAATAAAGCTTTGCGTTGGGTATTCCTGTAAGATCTCCCGGAAGGAGAGCTTCCTCTAAATCTTGTAGTGTTTGAGGTAAGTCACTGCCGAAGTATCTTGCGCGCTTTTCCAAGCAAAAAGGGCATGGTGCAATATGAAATATGTAATTTATAGTACCAACATTATCATTTGATTTGCTACTTCCTTTTCTCTTTTTGTCCGGTGAAAGCAGATCTGGTCTATCCCACTGAAAATCCGTTATCAATTCACTAAGAGCTTTTTTCACTCGTTCAGTATTAAAGCATTGTGGCATGTGTTGTCCTTCTTTACAAAATAAATTGTTATTCATCCCATCATTTAAAACAGTACTATCTTTGTTCTTTTCACCTGCCTGTTTGGTTAAATATTCATCTAAGTATTTTTCCAAATTGTTGTAACTTTCGATACTTACATCATAAAAAGTATGCACATTGTATTCCAGCCGACTTTGGTCGGCATTATAAACTTTATATCCCCACAAAGTGTCTGTCAGCGCGGTTTCAAGTTTGCTCGTTACAATTTGCTGTGATTTCCCAAAGTTTTTATAAAAGTTAAGTAAGCGAAATATACATAATTGTACATGTCTTACTACAGATGTTTCCAGGTAAGGGTTGTCTTCCAATAACTGATTTTCTTCTATCAAGAAGACAATCTTTTTGTTTGTCATGTTCAATCTAACACCAAAAGGTCTTTTTCAGTTAATGTAATATAAATTACTGCCAGTGTTTCTTTATCAATTCTAACCGTAATTTTCCATGGTAAACTGTAGTTTTTAAATCATTTTTTCTGCTGGTAATGTTTGTTTTCATGGTGAAACAACCATTTTGTTTACTATTCTTTGGAGGCTTAAGAATGAAAATGAGGCCGATTACATTCAGAAAGATCTCATAATTTTCCCGCCTTGTTACAATTCTCCTTGCTCTGTTTTCCCTTGCAACCACTGCGCAAAATGGCATCCCCATCAATTCCTTTCCGCTGGAAACCAGTTCTATCCAAGTCGATAGACTCTGATTTTTACATTGTTTTGAACTCTTTTCTGGCTTCATCGAGTTAAATATAAATTATCAATTTCTTTGTCTTTTTTTCCATTAAAGATTTCAGACTCTGGGACTAATTTATTGATAAGGGACCGACATATTTTAAAAAGGTGCAAAATACCTTGATAACAGCTAAAAAAGCCTGAAGAAAGCTTTTAGAAGGTCTCGTTTCTAACATAACATAGCAGAGGCAGATTAGAGGGGTTTTTCGAGGTTTCCGGAGATCCGACTGGCTGGCTGGCTGAAAAAAAAGGTGTTCGTTTTGACACGATAATATTAAGTACGAAACCGGTCAGTACGAAACAATCTGACCGCTAAAACACGTCATCTTCTTTAATGTCTGTTCTCTGATGTTGTTTTTATTTATTGTTTGTGACCAGAGCTACAAGAATTAAGAGCAGTTTCTGTTCTGAATGTATTTACATGATAAAGCAGGTGAGGATCTCTGATATATTGATTACTGATTAAGTATATTTGTGTTCTTTGAATTGTTGGTGATCTGTTGCTCATAAAGGGGGGTTTACTTTTCAAAGAGCCTACTTTCGCGAAGAAACGCAACAAATAATTTACAAGACTGTAAAGGAAAAGATAAAGAGTGGGATAGCACATGCACACAATAAAAATTATATCAAAGCAAAAAACTCAATTTTACAAGCTCTTGCAATTTAATAGTTTTAAATTTCAGAACCACATCCATGAAAAGCAATAGTCAAATACTGTTTTTCTTAACATACAGTGCTTATCAAAATAAATACTTGTAGAAACAAATGTTTTTGCTGTAGAAAGTTTTTGATGCACATTCACAAGTAATGAAAGGTTGAAACCCAGCTTAGCAACTAAAAATATCAAGATGTAAACTCTCTAATAAGTAACATTAGTTTAAACCGCTTGCTCCGCCTTTCGAATTTAGACTTTCCAAACCTCACGCATTGACCGTGAGTCTCAATATAAATCTCAAGCAAATATATTTGCTTGGTTTTTCTGTTTAATGTTGTTAATACTTGTCGTTTGTCATTTCCTGAACATTAAGGTATTAGTAGGTGACGTTTCAAGAATTTTTTTTCATCATCAGGGAAATTTGGTCGATAGGTCGATCTGTAGACACGCGTTTTGCTCTCCCATTGCTCGTCAGTACAGATTGCAACCTCTCACTCCAACAAATATCACCAACTCCCATTGAGACATTAGTGGGACTGCTGGATATGCGCCCACTCAGAGACAAGATTGCACAACAACAGAAAACTATATCTATATAAAAATATCTTTACAGAATTTGTTGAGGGTTGATTGTAATCCTGGAGGTCTAGGTCTTTTATATCATACATTTAAAAATGTCCTGGCTGCGCCCTTCAAAATGCTGAAATGCCCTTTACCGTATCATGTTCTGAAAATTGTGATGAATGAAGGAATTCACTTACTTTGATCCTTAATGACATGACCTGGCACATTTAACCAATAAAAATGATTTTACAATTGTTAATATCGATATCCACTTTTTCATGTTGTGTCATCTGTTTCCCGAGGTTTGGATGATATGATTCTCCATCTTTCTCTATCGTGACGCATTACTATGGGTTTACCATAGCTCAGACTACTCCAGTTCCTGATGTTTTCTGTCCAAAATGTTTTAGGTTTGATTTATTTATTATATTCTGCACAGCACTATTTTATTGGGCATTCTATCTTTCCACGATATTCTCAAAATTCTCCCATATGCTTATAATTCAAAGGCGTCAAGTTTTCTCTAACAAACTCTTCGTCACTGTCCAAGTTTCAGTTCCATACAAAAAGGTTGTCCAGAAATAACAATTTAGTATTATTTTCCTTGTAATCAATCCTTTCTCTATATCTCTACATCTCTACATCCCTGTATCTATGTCTGCCAATCTTGAAAAAATCATCATCATGTAGTCCAAAGTGATATATATATATACACACATATATATAAAATGTATAAATACTTTCTATAATTATCTTCTATAAATTCATTTCAGCAACAAGTTGTAAATTTGTCCAATGAATGGTTAAAGCAAGAAACTTTGATTAAAAATACTTTGTAGTTTTCCTTTTTTGCTTTGCCTTACTTATACTTGCTCCGTTATATATATAGAACGGTCTATGGGAAAATTGTTACGGTATTGTACTATACATATATAAACATACATATGGCGTTTTTGCTTTTTACAGGCCTTCGCAAATGCTGCTGTAGAGATCTTGTGGTTCATGATAAATTAATTCAACTTGAGAGTGATATTTTGCCCCAAATCAACCTTTTTGATAATTTGTTTGGCTTCAAGTACTGTTTAGTTACGTCCACGAATTATTACCGATTTGTTTTCTCAGTCAGGGATGATGAAATTCAAACTATGGCGAGTTATTTGCGTCCTCTCCACGTTCTCATTTCAATTTGGGGTAAATGTTATTTGTTGCCCAAACATTCTACTCGATTCTCAATTGTATAAAACATTATAGCAGTTATACCGAATATTCTACATGATATGGTTTAGTTTTCTTTATCAGCTTTCCTTTGGAGTTTTCAAAAAAGTGAATCCGATTTCAAAATATAGTAGACCATTTGTCCCATTTTCCAAAGGAGAAATGACAGTTAGTCTTATTTAAAACACTATTTTTCTATATTTTTTTTGCAAGTCTATTACCCTAAGCAAGGCTTTTAAACCATTTTAGCGCAGAGGACTTTTTCCTCATTTGACTTTTTCTGTACCTCTTAAACTTTTAAGTTATTGTTTTTTCCCCTTTTTCAATGCTATATCTGAAAACATGTACAAAAACACTCGTATACCACTTACAACGGAGAAACAAACTGAGCTCAATACTAACATTGAGGTCGCCGTAGTTCTAACCGCGAACCACTTCGATGGTAATCTGTTGATTTAACCACTCGGCTACTACTCCACTGTTGTGAATTGTTCAAAATTTAAGACTCATAATTGATTTTTGTTGCCTATATCTAGAAGACTATTAAAATATATTACATTTAAAAGCACATTTCTTGCTTACATGTCATCATACTTCAAAGTTTTTATAAGAAAGAATCTGATGAATATGTGGGGTACGATGGAGACACTAGACACTGGATACAACAAAATACGTAGCTGTGAGGGTACAGAAATGAAGGAAAATTGTAAGGCCAATATAGTGAACATGAATAAGGATAACATCCCAGGGTTTGTGTTACCAAGATAGATGCAGTATTAAAGCCTGTTCTAACCGACAGGGTAAGGGGTGTTTAGCACTTACAAAAATACAATTTCAGGGCCACTTTTTTCAAAATAACTACCCTTCGCTTTGGTACACAGACTGTGGAATAAATTCATTTCCAGACACAGTAGAATCAACAGGCCCTTAATCTCTGTACCTAATTTAAGTGCAAGGATTATGTAATCTTTCGAGATAAAGTCTACCTTGATTTGTAATTAGGACTCATTCGTATAGGTCAAGAGATCAGCGAAAGGTGCTTGACCATCCAGTGTCAATTTGTCACCTGCCGTTCCGACTTTGCCTTTCAAAACAGACTTTATTCTTTATTCTTCTTTATTTTGATTATATGTAACATTTGTTAAACGACCTAGTTTGAGAGCCCGTTACAACTATTACGAAAGAAATATAGGGTAATAAGGGAATATTAAGGATATAGAATCATATCCTGACTAGTATTAAATGAGCCTATTACCATAGCATATCATATTTCAACAAAATGAAAAAAAGTGAAGTTTACAACAACTGCCTTTGTTAGCTTTGCATGGTCAATATTTTCGAAAAACAGCAAGTGCTAGTTCCAAAGATACTTTTTCGATTACAGCAATGAGGCCAAAAAAGAGGTAAAGTATATAAAGCACGTTGCAGTCAATTGCTACAATAGGTACAAATGGGGAGAAGGCATTACTAAATTAGTGAGTACCAAGCGCAATTAGCAGGAAAATACGGGAACATTATCAGGTAGCCTTGGCATTATATTGGTGTCTACATAGAAACTTTGGTCTTCTGCGTGGGTGTTACTTGTGTGAGGATTAGCCAGGAAATTTTACAACATGTAGATTGCCTTCTAGTAGTTATACAGCTGAGAAAAAGCCGAGTACATGGTGTTTTAGTGGTTGAACAAGAGGAAGAGAAGCTAACCAAGAATCAAGATCTCCTCAAGGCGACAACTATGATAGCGGAAAGTCAATACAACGCTAAGCTTAGCGAACATAGAAACACCAGATACAATTTGAAAATGACTGACAATGTACACAATGAGAATAAGTATTGACACAAACGTGGAGTAAGTTAAGTCTTACAATAAATGGTTTGGATTCTGCGAAAGCTCCGTGGGTCGTACGCTTGCAGGTTTCTTCCAGGGGTTAATATTACTGGGAGTCTCACTGCTGTAAGGCAATTAAATAAAAACAAAAGTAGCACAACTGAAAAAAAGGTATATTGTTGCATTGATATAACTGGGGAATCACTTCAGTCTAAGGAGAAAAAAATGAGATGAAAACACGTTCACAATAAACATTAATTCCCAATTCTTGTAAAAATAAATTAATTACGTTTAATAAATTCCTTGGTATTTACAATTGGATTTTTTTATACAAAAAAATTAAGCAGGGCGCTATGGCTTCGTATACGTGCAGAGTAACCATGATTTTATGATTAATCTTCTTTCGTGAGAATAACCTTAGAATTTCGTTGCAATCTATTAGTATGCGTCCGAATGGGAATCGGGTACAGAAATGCCTTACTGTTTAAAAGATGTTTACTGCAAATGCAATATCGGAACCCACCCAAATCCTTCAAACACAAGGATAAGAGTAATTAACACGCCAAATGTCCATTAAAAATGACAATGATATATATATAGCTAGCGCTAGGTTCAGTTAAGACATTAGTACATTGTGTTTGAAATCACATAAGTAACATTGCACACTTACAAGGATGGTGATTACTGGACTTCATAGCCAAAAAACACAAATCCACATGATTGGTCATCACAAGCCACGTGGTAATGATACAAGAAAATACAGTTGTTTCTATACGCAAAATGCCTAGTGCATACTGTGACTTAAATAAATGAAAAACCTATATATATCGTTAGCTTACACAAAGCCTCAGAACTTCAACACAGAACATGTGTTCTTTAGGGAAAATGTTTATTGAAATTCAAATACATTTAAGTAACTGACTAACTTCTTTTCTTAAATGTAAAGCAGAAACAGTTTCTCTCAAACCAAAGTTTGTATGAATTCCAAAAGTAGAAGTAGTCATCTTAGTAAAAAAAAACCCACTATCAATATTTGATAAGAAAAAAGCCCACAAATTTTATCTGAAATAAGCATAACTAAAGCAAATTTCAAGACTGCAACTAAAAACTATTACGCCTAATTGCGACCCAGCCTATATGATACTTATTCAGAAAAATATGACGTCGCTTTTATAGGGAACTTCGGACCAACAATGCAAGGCGTGGTACTGATTGCTCGAGTGGTTGAGAAACGCCTTCATTTGTTTAGAGCAATTTGTCGTTATTGGTTAGATCTGTATAATAAAAGCAATATCATGTAGTTTCGTCGGTAATAGGTTATCGTTTAAGGCGTGTCAACAAAAGCTTTATGAGTTATCACAGTCGAAAATACCAATCAACAAGAGTGAGTTTTGGATCGCAAACCCGTATTGAGGTTGCCCAGCCCCTTTTTCGTATCTACCTCTCACATTACTGGTAGCAGATTGTTTCACACAAAAAAAGATGTTGGAAGAAAAGTCTAATACACAAAATGGCTATCATACAGGACTTGATATTTTACAATAAAAAGCTATGTATACCACGCTGTAATTCCATTCCACGCTAAAAGAGAAAACGCTAAAATTCAATTTTTCAAATAAAAGGGTTTCTTACACAAACCACTATTGAATGTACTAGAAGCCACCAATGCCGTGTCACTCGTAATTCATTCAATTATTGAAGGCATATTGCAATAGCTTGGCTGCGTGCTATGCCAGTTGACATCAACGTACTACATTATTCACCCGAAATTTTATCACCGAAATGAGCGAGAAAATTGACATAAATGGAAAACAGACTCGTGCAGGGCTCGTGCAGTAGTCGAGGTTCTCAACAAGCCTTAAGTACTATACTTCCACCAAACTGGGCTGGCATTCCCCCTGAATTTTGCTCCAGGTAAAGATACACTACTAGCCAGATTTCTGAAATACAAGATAGATCCATTTCGTAATAACCTGCTCTAGACTTATGTAGTTATATATTTCATACATTCAGCAAGAATAACAAGAACTCCACTCCATAATCCAGTACTACTCATAAAATTTATCTGTAAGTATAAACGGAACATAATTTTATGAAAACCTTTAAACCAGAGCACTGTAAGTACAAGTGCATATGTTTAAAGGTATTTTCTTAATAAATAAAATATACACAAGGTAAACTACCATGCAAGCTCGATTGCAATAAGGAGCAGTGGGCAATTTCAATGAGGAAATTCCTCCAATTTAAAAAATAAAGGGAAAAAGGACTAAATGTTTGAAAACAGCTGTGATTATCTACTTTTTAACTATACAAACCCCTTAGAAATCAATTGGTGTTTTTTCTATAAATTAATTAACAATCCACGGATAAAGAGTTCTTTTTACAAGATACAAAATTTCTTTCTAAACTCATTGAAAACGTGCTACAGTGTGCCAAGTGGTTGAGGTGGGCGATGGTGTGCAGCTACATGGTCTGAGTACTGCGATCGGCTGCGCGAGAAAGTATAATAATTTCCTTTAGTTATTGGTTAGTTGGTTGGTCAGGTGCCAAACCTGATACAGGCATCGGCAATCATGCGACTCCAAGCCATCTTATCGGTGCTGGCATGGATGAGTTCATCACAGCTCCGACTGTTGTTCGAAGCCCAATTGTTTAGACACTGTAAAATTGTCTTTCTTTGTCTTCCTCTGGCTCTCCTGCCCTTGATCTTTCCTAACAAAGGAAGGCGTTCCAGGTTAGGGTGTCTCATAATATGCCTGAGGAATTGCATCTGCCTTTGCCGTATTGTATTGATGAATGACCTTCTGGTGTTGGCCAGAAGTTTTTTATTTAATAAAGGTGTTCTGGTTAATAACTTAATCTAGACTAAGTAATAAAATGTTTCAAACAATACTCCACAATAGCACATGCTCAATTCTTAAGTCTCAGGACAACATAAGTGAAATAATCCCACTGCCAATAGATGTTTTCCTTTTCAGTTATTGAGCACTTGCGATGGATCTGGGTAATGCCATATCAAAGTGCTATGCAATAAAGACATGACAAGTACATGTTGACTTGTTAATGGTAATGTTTTCCCTCAAATTAAACTAATGTCATATCAAAACAATTGTGATTAAATAAGTTTTTAAACATATAAGACTACGAGCTTACATGTAACGGCAGGTAACGCCTATAATGGGGGAGTATGGATATGATATAAGAGGCCTACAAACTCCAAATTAGTTTATAATATTTATTCGGGAAATTTAGTTAACAAAGACACCTGACTCTGTGGTGATATACTCTTACTGGTCATTATGATTCAAAACAATCTCAGAATAAAATTATTTTAATTATACCAACTATTTCTTAATCAGATCCTGTCTCTGCGTCTTCTGCAAAAACTATGGCACCAATTTTGTTGTCCACTTTGGGGCATGAGGTGTCATTTTCTGTCACGTCCATGACTTCCACAAAAGGATCTTTCTCTTTCTCATCTGGATTTTTGTTAAATAACTCATTATCATTTTGTACATTCTCTTTGTTATCCACATCTATGATATTTGTACTTTCTAAACTCATGAGTTCATTTCTTATTGGTTCCTTGACGTCATCATCTTGTTTAAATGTGACATTACTGTCTTTCTCCTTATTCTCTGTATCAAGACCCGACGTTTCACTTCCCTCTATTACATCTTCATCATCAATACAGTAACTTTCTACTAGACTTTTGATTGCATCTGCTGTTGCTGTTAGAGAGGAAAAAAACCAACATTAAAATGATGTATCTTTTCACGATCGAGGCACAAAAGTTTACTGTAAGAGATATTACGAAGTAAGTGTTTTAGAAGAGAGACCGATCGACCGATCTATCTATCCAGTTATCGCTCCATCTATCTATCTATCTATCTATCTATCTATCTATCTATCTATCTATCTATCTATCTATCTATCTATCTATCTATCTATCTATCTATCTATCTATCTATCTATCTATCTATCTATCTCTTATCTCTCTCTCTCTCTCTCTCTCTCTCTCTCTCTCTCTCTCTCTCTCTCTCTCTCTCTATCTATCTATCTATCTATCCCTCTATCTATCTATCTATCTATCTATCTATCTATCTATCTATCTATCTATCTATCTATCTATCTATCTATCTACCAATCTTATCTATCTATCTACCAATCCATCTATTTATCTGTCTATCTATC
>RDPX01000227.1:296454-377721 GCA_003991215.1 Morbakka virulenta
CTATTTATCTCTCTCTCTCTCTCTCTCTCTCTCTCTCTATCTATCTATCTATCTATCTATCTATCTATCTATCTATCTATCTATCTATCCATCCATCCATCTATCTATCTATTAAGATATCTTCTATTTTACCTTTTAATACCTACTTTAATAGGCCGTTCTGTTATTTAAGCTCCTTTTTTTGCAAGTCGTTTCCATTTTTAAGTACCAAATTTACGTAATAGCCAAATAACAGATTCCACGGTAATTTAACTGCAAAACAACTAAAAAACGTGAATAAGATGAGATTAAACGAGTTAAAGTAGCTACGATATTTGGGTCTGTTGTGATATCTATAGTAATCCTAGTGTTATGAGTGCTACTTTTTGCCTCTGCAGTGTTTGAAAAACCCTAACTGGACTTGGAATGAGGGTTAATCGACGTGACTTTGCTGTCCCTTTAACTGAAATCTAACTGAAAGGGCGCTATGTCATCATTTCAAAAAATGTTATGCTGCTTTACCGTAGCAGACTATTCACACATAACTAATCACGATAATCTGAGCCCCAATTCCTGGGGGAAAATGACGTTAAAACTAAAAAAAAGTATTCCTAGATACCGGATGGTTCATATAAATATTACGCTTTCATCAGTTACACCACTCATATCTTACAACGTCTGAGCAAAAGTAGTCAGTGTAGCAGAAAATACCTCTATGTATTTCTCCAACGTATCTTACATACACCATCTAAAATCTGTTTAGTTCCTTGCTCTGATTGTTTAAAGGTAACTTATAAAAGACAGGTCGACCTTGTTATTTTCTACAGTTCTTGCAACGATACTAATATGAAAAAAATTCACTCCTCGTATTCTGAATAGTAGGGTTTATTTTCCATTTTTCGAGTGCTTGTTTATACCCTGTTTATTTCTCTGGCCTGACTGTCCGATGGTATTTCATAACTAAGAGATCGTCCTCTTTAGTTAATCTAGTACTTGCACCGATATCAATATGAAACATTTTCACCCAATTTGTATTGTATTATTTTGCTAGTGGTATGGATGATTTTCCAATGTTCAAATGTTTGCTATTTTTTCTGCTGCTATCTTCTAACTTGTTTTGCTTATACCTCTGTTTAAGTAAAAACCAATTTTCTGACCTGTCCATTTTCCTAATGTAAACTCCAAGATCCGAAAACAATTCTTGGTGGTCCTTAACACTGATAAGGAACGCACTATTAAAGTATCATTTTAATAAGTGATGAGCTGTCGATAGTATTGTGACCCACATTTACAAAAAAGGTCGTACAAACAAGTTTAAAAGGACAGCTTTGTAACATGAATATTCTGGTTCAAGATGCACTTATGCTTAATCCTCTACATTTTCATAAAAATGTTATTATTTGTCAGAAACAATAAGACCAGTCAATTCAACCTCAAAAGTTACCTTAGCTTCTACAAAATAACAGCTGACGTTGTTATATATTAACTGAACAGTTAACAAACGCGAGAATATTGACTGAAAACTAGGCCCCATAAGAGGATTCATACTGTAACTTTTACAATTTTGAAAAACGATTCTACAGCGACATGTATAAAGAAAAATATACGTAAGTAAGAGTTAAGGTTTAACTGTAATTTGGCACAAATACTATATATGAAGGAAACAACTTTTAGCAATGGGTCAGCAGTATTCTGCCATGACCTTTCAATCCTCTATAAGCAAAAAAAGCAATGACCTAATGATTAGTCTTTTATTTCATTTAATGTACAAATTTGGACTAGAAAACTCCCATTGATTATTAGGGCACTTTAGGCACTTGTAAATGTGTGAACAGTAACGTTAGTGAAGTTACTTAATATTATTACAGCGAATATTTGAGGTTTCCCATTTCTGATAAGACCATCTGTCACGAAGCTATGAATTTTAGGTCTATCATGCCTTACAGGAAATAAAATACACCACCACTATAAGTAAAGAGAGTTGGAATAATCTCCTGTTGTATCTCTAACGAATCTTTATTATTCATCCCTTTCCTACACCTTTTCAACACATACTCAAACCACAATTTTCTTGACGTTGTCAGGAAACCCAGTATTTAGCCTTTCTTTCGCACTTACCATTTACCATACCCATCATCAGATCTTTCCCCAGACATCACACTGCTGATACTCCACAAAACACGCTTTTTTATTGGGTTGCCAAATCTGTTGATATGCCATTCACTGGTGCATCCCTTCAAAAAGCTACCACAAAGGATACGCCTATAGAACAGCACCGATTTCAAATGGTTGCCACCTTTTCCAATCATGTTTCATAAATCACACGATGAATCAAATAGGCCACAAAATGTTAAAGTAAGTTTACAAAAAAACGGGTAATTATTTTTAGGTGATAAACTTGGAAGGACTTGTAGCTACGACAGTTCTCACATGTGTTCATCATATCCATGTTTTCAGCGTATTAAATAATGTTCCGTGTCATCAAGGATGTAAAACATAGAAATTAAAACCTGTTAGTTTTGCACAGTAGTCAAAATGTGGTTTTTGTTACTTTTGAAGGCTGTTTCTGAAGGCAGTGGAGTTTCTAAATTCCAGTCTTAAAATTGAAAGTTATTAAAAAATCCCACTAAAATTGTATGTTGGTGAAAATATGTTGAAATTGATCTTGGTTATGGTTTAGATAGCTTATGGTATGGCTGTCTCGCAAAAAAAGTTTCAAAAATAAATTACTCGTAATGGCATTGCTTCTGAAATAGTTGGCAGAACTCTCCATGGCCGATTTCAAGGCATTCTGGATGGCAAGTCAAAAAAGCTAGGGTTGGAAATATTCAGGTGTAACACATAACATAGCCACCTGTTTGATTCGAATATATTACCAACAAATATGGCCTCATACCTTCGAAAGATCCTGGGTACTTCACTTGTAGTTGCTCCTTTAACAATCTAAATTGTGTAATCAAAACAAAAAGACAAATGCTAACAAAAGCCATTTGTTTCCATGTAAATATTTCTAATATAAAAGTTTCTTGATTACACACTGAGTAATATTATCATTAAAATCCAACTATGATTAGGGATATTGGAACTTATAAGTAACCAGAAAATAGTTTCAGGAAACAATAGTTTCTTAGCTTGTAAAGTCGGAAGAACCTGGCATTTAATATTTAGATTCAAACACAATTCAGATCTGAGTTCACTAAGCTACGTATTGAAAAAGGCTCGCCCAACCACTGCAATAGCGTAAATGGAGGAATTCACAGGTAGACGTAGGTATGTAATGATTCAACCACTGCTAGGTCTTGTCTTTTGTATTACATATATTTTGCATCAGCACTTTGATTGGTCACAATCAGAGCGCTTAATACATAGCTGGGTCAAAAATATTTAAATATGTATGTATGTATGAATGTATGTATGTATGTATGTATGTATGTATGTATGTGTGTATGTATGTATGTATGTATATATGTATGTATGTATCTATGTATGTATGTATGTATGTATGTATGTATCTGTCTATGTATCATGTATCTAAATATGGGCAATCTATCGTCATCACCTAAAGTGGCTTGAACACTTTCACCAAAATTTCTTGAGGATCCTTGGCATAAAATGCCAGTCACTTACACCTAACACTGTTGTTTTACACAGAGCAGGTTGCCCTAGCAGAGAAAACATCCTGATCAAGAATCAAATGCGATGGGCTGGGTATTTAGTCCGCATGGATGACTTTTGATTGCCTAAGCAGCTTTTTTATGGTGAATTAAAGCAAGGTAAATGTACACGGCATAAGCCAAGGAAATGGTTTAAAGACTGTGTGAAGAGTAACGTAAAGTAACTGAAGATGGGTGTGGAAAAATGGGAAGATAAGGCTGTCAACTGCAACGAGTGGCGTAGCTCTGTTTTGTCAGTATGTATCGTAGTAAACGAACGATACTTGGCACACGCAGCTCTAAAAAGTGACTTAAGAAAAGGTGTAGCAAGGCAGCTGGATTCCAACACTGCTGGCTGGAAGTGCGAGACCTGTGATAGGGTGTTACTTTCTAAAGCAGGTTATATGAACCACTCGAAATCGCATAAGAGGTGGTATATTTCTGCACTAGCCCCACGGCCTGATGGCAACACCTGCGGAGTTTGTAGTAAAGTGGCGGGACTGAAAAGACGCACAGCTGTACACAAAGATTGCATTCCGCATCCAGATCCAATCAACCCTCTGAGGGCACTCGAGTTCATCTGCCATCTGTGTTGTAAGCGCTGTAAATCGACTGCTGATTTGAAGAGTCATCTTCGCGGTCACTCGAGAAATAGCATGGAGGATGGAAACTCGGACGTTGACGCAAAAGATAGCGATCATCCGTGAAGATGGAGCGATCAACATGTATGTATGTATGTATGTATGTATGTATGTATGTATGTATGTATGTATGTATGTATGTATGTATCAACGGCCACGTAAATGAAAAAGTATTTACAATTTTACAATAAAAGAGAAACAATACAAAATACGATGCGTAAAAACATAAAGAGATTAAAATACACATCTAAGGTCAGTGGCAGGGATAGCATTAAAAGGTCATGTTGATCTTAGTTCCATAACGGTCCCCTTAGAGCCGCTTAGAGAAGGGGAAAAAAGACCAGTACGTACTATTGGATAAAGAAAAATGTAGTGAGGCCAAATAAGGAATGTGAGAGAGATTGTGGTCTTAGTAGAACTCATACATATAATTTTATTCTTTCTGTATATTTTGGAATAAGTTGTCTTTCATTCTGTAATTTGAACAAGTTGATATTGCTTGTGGGTTTTAAATCGAAAGATAAGCTATTTCATATTTTTGGGCCCAAATACGTCAAGCATTTATATCCTGCGTTAGTTTTGCGAAATGAAAAGTTCAATTAAAATTGGGCCTTCATGTTGTTCAGCCTGTTGACAATTGGGTGTGATATTTCACCAGCATCTGGAGCTGTTCCTTTGAAAACTTTCATTATGCTCACACACGCGTGTTGATATATTTTGCTCTTTGTAGGGTGGTCAATTTGTACCTTTGAATTCTGTTGTTTCAAGATGTTTTGTCTTTTTTAAGTTTCGATAGAAGCGGATGGTTTTATTTTGAACAGATTGGGGATTTTAGGCATCCCTTTCTTCAACATTGCGAACCATGAGGTGCATGTGTAATCAAGGTGGGATTGAATAGCAGCTTTTAAAAGCAACCTACGAAAGGAGTCATCTAGAAAGCTTTGTTTTCTATTTAGACATTTTAGCTTCCCACTTATTTTTCCAAGCATTTTGATTGCCATTGGTTCCCCAGAGAAATTTTTATCCATAACACATCCAAGGTATGAGACCATTGAGTGCTGCTTAATTTTTATTTCAGCCCTCTTGATAATAAACTGTCTGTTTTTTTCATTTTTTTTGCCAAAAAGAATGAATTTAGTTCTGTCTTCTCCTAAATGAATTCTTAGTTTGTTTTCCAAAAACCAATTACACAACCAATTGAAGGTTCTATTCAAGTTAGTTTCTGTGTGCTCAATGTCTTTGTCTCTGAGGATTGGGCAGGATTCGTATGCATACAGAATCAGGTCACAGTAAACAGCCTGCGGCATATTATTCACATACAGGAGGCAAATGAAATGACAAAGAATTGAACCCTGAAGAACCCCACATGACAAATTACCAGATTTTGAATATTCTTTTCCAATACTTACAGAAAACGATCAATTCTGAAAGTAAGATGTAAAACATAAAATCATGGAATCACTAAGTCCAAGGCATGACATTTTATCTAAAAAAATTTCATAGTTCATTGTATCAAAAGTTTCTGAACATAAATACCAATCTGGCAAAAGCCAGATTCATCATCATCATCATCATATTTGGTTTAACGTCCGGTTTACATGCTAGCATGTGTTGGACGATTGGTATTTATATAACATTTTCTATTCATCAAGGTTTTTCACTTCATCATAAATAATGTTTTCTGTAATCTTTGAAGCATTTTTTGCGGCCAGCTTTTGATCCTTGTTTGAAAATTGGTTTTATTTCTGCTTGTTTGCAACCTTCCGGAAATGTGGATTTAAGAATTGAGAAACTGCATAGCCCACTAATCGGTTCTGCTTGACTAGCTGCACCATCTATAAGGAATTTTCATGCAACATTATCCGATCCTGTTGCTTCTGAGGGGTTGATTTCTTTGTGTTACAACATTTTTTAGGTAAAATTAGGAACAAGAGGGAACTAGAGCATATGATTTACTGAGATTAAGGTGTTAATGGTATTTAAGCACATTTTCTATTCTATAAGGGACCGTTTAAGTTCTTTCACTAAACTCATTTCCTTTATTATCAAAGCATGGTTTACCCTTGTCCCTTAGGCAGATTTTTGATGGCGAGTCTTAGCCTGACGACAGTACTATATATTTTAAGAGACTTCCATAAACCTTTGGGTTTTCTGTATTTTCATTTCGTTTTATAGGATAAAAACTTTTTCTCCTGTTTTATCAAGTTTTAAACATGGTTACATGATTTCTTCAAGTTAACATAATTAGAATCCATTTTGGTTGTTCTAATTTTTTTCAGTAATTTGTCAAGAATTCTAAACCCCTTGAGAATTTCCTGGTCCATCCACTCCTTCGAATTCTTTCTAATTCGAATTTCCCTCTCAGGGGCTATTTCCTTTATAATTTTGGTGACCAGTTTAAGAAAATGGGAATGTGTGGCATTAATGTTTCCAATTTCCATATAGTTTGGAAATTTCATCTGACCAAGTTTATCAAGACAGACTTGCTTTGTACACTTCTTGAATGTACGGATCTTCATAAAAGTATGCTCATGACTTTTTTTTAGAACCAGTGACCTAAAGTAAAAACCCTAATTGAGATAAGTGGCAGCAAAAAGTTGTTTGAAATGTGGGATTCTATCCCCCCATTATCAAGCAATTTTCAGAACCTCAGAACCATCAAATTCTAAATCCTAAGTCCCCATTTTCTAAATCAAAATTAAACTTTTTCACTAAAAATCAAAGGAGTAAAAGAAATTGAATAACTGTAAAACCTAATAAGAATTTACAAGATGAATGTGAAGCTTTTTCATGAGTTAGTCTCAGCATTTGTTTTTGTGGTTATGTACAGTTTTTGTTATATGTACAGCTGTGTGTTGCTTTGAGTCATTCTGCCTTTGTGTGAGGATTTAGTTAAAGTGATTCCTGGTGAAAATGGTTTCGTGAATGTGTTCATTGACGTAGTGGATGTGGTCTTTGAAAGAGATGGTTTTGTGGTTGTAGTCTCTGGTGGATGTGGATTTGTGGGTATGAAAGTATAAAGACATGGATTTGTGAACGTGGTCTTTGGAGTAGTTGGTAAGACTGCAGTTGTAAGTGTATATGTATTTTGTAGAGTTAATTTTGCAGGTGTGGTTATAGTCATTGGTGGAGAGGGCCTTGTGGATGTTGTTGGGTATGGGAACAGTTTTGTGTCTTTGGTGTCTCACCATTTTTTACCCTCCACAGTACATGCTGCATCAAGTCTCCCCGATCCCAAAATTCAAAGTTCTAAAGTGACCAAAGTACTTAGACCAAAATTATTGGAACTTTAACAACCCATTAATAAGAGAGTCTCAGGTAAGTCCTTAATATGTTGTTTTACTGTGAATTGCTTACTGGCTGTAAACTTCTCAAACAAGGCAATCAAACTGTAATGTCATTGGGAGGCTTCCAGGTTAGCTATTCATTGGCAACAATGGAAAGGTTTTATCTGTATTTACAAACACGAACAAATATTCTATCACTGCAAAAAATACTACTATTAATTGATATCAACACCACAAAAGAATACCTTATTCTTCTAAATATGTTATCCAAATCTTTCTTTAAACAATTTAAGACTTTTACATGACTTGAAAATCTCAGTTGTGCATGTTGGTAAGTCTTTTCTGCTACATCATTAAATCCTCTAATTAATTCATTTATCTCTTCAAATTTTCTTAGTCTGAAAAAGTCAAAAAATAATTTATGTACAGTATATGGTAACCAAAAACATTAAGTTGTTGCATGGATCTTTAAAGCTGCACACTATGATGTAGATTAAAAATAATACTTTTTCCAGTGTGGCACACATTGAAAAGAATAGCCATTTCACTGGGGAAAAAATGGGCTAATAAATATAAACATGCCAAAACAAAACAAACTATCCTGCTATCTGGAATCACCCTAAGATTATAAGTGATTAAATTGGGGTAAAAATAGTAAAACCCAAGACCATATGGTTTTTTAGCTAGATTTCTCCTTAAGAACAAAGTCATTGGTGAAATCTACTGTTTTCTTTCTGTTTGTTTATGTAGTATTTAGAGTATTGTTAACTAAGAGCCTCCTGAATATATTAAACCAATTATCCCAATTCAAAAATGTCATACATAGAACCACTAATCCTGAAGAAGAGAGAGAAGCTCTCAAATGCATAATTCTACTTTATTTTAAGAATGCCAATGAGTGGTCAAGACAAGTTCTCCAACAACACCAAGTGCTCCTTTTTCATAAGATCCACCGTAAGAAAGATGCCATCAAAATCAAAGGAACTAGTCTCCCTTGAAAAAAACTATACCGTTGACAGAAAACAATAAATGGACTGTCCTATACTTGTATGTATTAGTAATACACTATAAAGCAGTAACGATGAAAATTTTTACATTGGATACCCAACATTGTATATTGTTCATTTTATCCTCTTTTCATACTTTCATATACTGATGTATATATATATATATATATATATATATATATTATATAAACATATTATATACACATTCCCATATACACCAGCTTCCTGAGAAATTTCAAATTCTTGATAACATTCTTAAGGCACTTAAGATTACCAAAGATGCACAGATAATGAAACCTGTGATCCACAATGGTCTCAATTATCCCTACTAACAGACCAAGCAAAACTACAACAAATTGGGCAGGTCCTATTTGCAAAGGCAGAAGCAAACTATCAACAGTCTACTTTGTCCAATGTCCCAACCTTGGAATGAAATATATTACTGAAATATATTGCTATTTCCTTATCATCTGTTGGTTTGCAGCAACATGAATGGGAAGATTGGCACAGGCAGCAGTGGCTATGAAGAGATATTGGGGCAATATTGCTTTGGGGGCAGAAATGCAGAAGGGGAGACTGTACTGGAGTTATGTAAGAACCATACTCTAAGAGTGCTGAATAGATATTTTAAGAAACCAAGAGAAAAGAGTATCACTTTTTAAAGTGGAGATGTGGAGACATAGCTGGACTTGATCATGATGGGCACACAGAAAGGAATGACAGTGACTGATTGCTATGCAGTTCCTGGTGAACTCAAGTCTCACCCAGCACAGGATTGTCTATGCTGTGATTTATGTAAAAGATCTCAAGAGAACCAAGGGAAAGCTGGTAAAGTGCATTAAATTGTGGAAGTTAAAAGACAAACAGCTGAGAAGGGAATATGAAGACAAGTGGCTAGAGAAAATGTCACAGAATAATGCATGGACGGACTTGCCGGAGAGGAACATCAAGAAGATAGCTGAAGAAGTGTGTGGATTAATGGTAGGTAGAAGAAGTAGCAAGTACATGAGTCAATAAAGGCAAAAATGATTGCCCACAAAGTGTAGCAACAAACAGAAGCTAAAACTGACAGGGAATACTACAGAGAGAAGAACAGAGAGACCAAGAGAACTATGGCTAGAGATAAAGTGGTCAGCAGAGTTAACAACAGTTTTTGGCAGAAATAAGATGTTTAGAGGTGCTGCACAGATAAGGAAGGACAGAAACAGTGTAGTTGGAACCAACTTTATAAAAGGAGAAGAATCTCTATTACATACTTGTTGACTTAGAAAAAGCATTCAACAGGGTACCATAGAGGGCAATAACATNAAATGGTAGGTAGAAGAAGTAGCAAGTACATGAGTCAATAAAGGCAAAAATGATTGCCCACAAAGTGTAGCAACAAACAGAAGCTAAAACTGACAGGGAATACTACAGAGAGAAGAACAGAGAGACCAAGAGAACTATGGCTAGAGATAAAGTGGTCAGCAGAGTTAACAACAGTTTTTGGCAGAAATAAGATGTTTAGAGGTGCTGCACAGATAAGGAAGGACAGAAACAGTGTAGTTGGAACCAACTTTATAAAAGGAGAAGAATCTCTATTACATACTTGTTGACTTAGAAAAAGCATTCAACAGGGTACCATAGAGGGCAATAACATGGGCTCTAAGAAGGCAAGGGCTATCATGTGGTCCTGTTCCATGGATTGATGTCACTGGTAAAAGTTGCTGGAGATGTGTCAGTGGAGTTTAATATACAGATTGGAGTTTATCAAGGTTCAGCACTGAGTCCCCTTCTGTTCATACTAGTAATGAGGAGACTACAAAAGAGTGCAGAAGAGGAGTCCCTTGGGAGCTGTTGTATGCTGATGATTTAGTTCTGACTACCACCACTAAGGAGCAGGTGATAGAGATGTTCAACAACTGGAGAGATGTCCTTAAGGGAAGAGGAATGAAGGTTAATATTAGTAAGTCCAAGTTGATGGTAATTGGAAAAGGTAATAAAAATGGAGAGACCCATGTGCAGTCTGTGGGGAAGGTGTCAGAGTTAACTCAATCCTGTGTGGAGGATGTTCTTACTGGTGTCACAAAAGATGCTCAGGACTTGCAAGAGTGTGGAACCTCTGATGCAGGAGATGAACAGGGGAGCACAATGAAGAGAAAGCATTGGAATACCTACACATAGATGGAGGCATAGTTGAAGAAGTCTGTGAACTTCAGCAACATGGACAAAATGGAGAGAGATATTGACCCTCTTGAAATATAGGCACATACCCTTAATACACAGAGAAAAAGTATATGGTGCAAGCAACAGACCAGTGTTGCTCAATGGGGCTAACACCCAAGGTATGTCACAGAAGCTTGAATAGTGGATGATCAGCTGTGACCAGAGGATGCTGCAATATATGGCAGGAGTAACTCTGAGAGGCTGCCAGGATTAAAGAAGTTGCACAAAGGTGCAGAGTGAGACAGCTGGGTGATGTGCTGGCACCAGCTTGACTGATGCAGACAAGATGACAAGGCACTAGGAAGAGCACTAGCATGGAAAGCACCTGGAAGAAGAGCCCTAGATATACTGAAGAAGACTTGGTTGAAGACAGTGCAGGAGAACATGAAAACCTTTGGAATGGTGGGGTAAAATACTTGGGATAGTACCAGATTGAGAGCTCTATCAAATCATCAAACCCCATGAATGGGATCAAAGATGTAAATGGAGAAATTAAAGTAAGTATCGCCTCATGTAGTAAAAGCCACTAGAAGTGAAGATGAATATGATTAAAGCTGTCACTGGTAACCTAATCAGTGCACCAATTATGTACAGTTTCACATGCAGACAGATTTCCCCCACTTTCATGCTTTTCATCATGTTATAAACAATATTTTGACATATATCCCTTAAAATTCAGATCTTATGGATTTCTAAAGATTCTAACAATATACTTAACACTTATTTTAACAGTTTATATATATAGTAAATGAGAAGTTACTCTTCCTGATCAAATGTGTTGGTTTCTTCAGCTGAGAAAGAGAAGATATTTAGATATTTTTTTGGCTGATTGGTCAAGGAAAAAAGATAATTAAAGTTATAAGTCTGATACCAATAGACCCTCATTCAAGAAGGTTATGAGTTTATAACAAATTTATTCAGTATCCCTTTTATACACCACTGATATGGAAGATACTAAAAAGATACATGCAATTTCATAAACTCAAGGTTATAGTTAAATGATTCTCAGTTGATGCAATATCTGAATTTAGAATGTGGCAAATAGAAGTTGAATGAATTGTTAGCATTCCTCACTCTACCTTTTTTTAGCTTTTCGACTAGTAATAATTTAGGAGTAGGCTATTAATTGCTGATAAATTGATCGATGAATGTCTTAAAAAAAAGTAAAAGGGAATAAGTCAGATCTGGGTGGAACCACAAAGTCCTGTGAGAAAACTATTAACACAGTTGGACAATCTGGAACTGTCATCTTTTCTGATGTATTTTAAGTCTTCCAAGCTCTTTAAGATACTCAGAACAAAAATCAAAACACTCTTGTCTATACTCTAGTCATATCCCCACCAATAAAGCTTAAAACTGACAATCATTCAATGCGTTTCATCACACTGGAACATCCAAGGCGGCTGGGAAAGATTACCATTACTAGATCAGGCATTCACTTTTAATGAAGATAAGACCAGAGAATAAAAAACCCTAAAAAACAAAAGAGAATATGTTTCGAACACCATTCATATTTCAGGAAGCTACATACTATTTCCTTGCCGGAGAGCACCAAGTAACCACCCCGAGGCTGAGGGCAGGCCATTTTAAACTCAGGCATTACATTTTCACAAAATTCTAAATTGTTGATTATGCCTCCGGTTTTGTTTTGCAATGCCTGTGCAACACTTACTTTAACTTCAAGCAGTCTTAAAGTTTAAGTCTTTCCCACCTTCCAAACAATCCATGCAGAATCCTTCCCTGCTGTGGTAAAGTTGAGTGAAAAATTCTACAGAGCCATGGCAAGCCGAATTTAGTATTTATAAGCATTATTAAGATTTGAATTATTATACTATGTAAAAATAATAATCTCCATTTACTTGCAATATTCAGTTTGATCAATCATTTGTTAATGTTTTCTTTCATAACTTGCGAGAAAATGTGGAAATTTGTTGGAAGGTGAGTTCTTGTACAAAAATGCAAAAAGTCTGTATGATACTCAAAAGTAGTCCNCAAGTACATGAGTCAATAAAGGCAAAAATGATTGCCCACAAAGTGTAGCAACAAACAGAAGCTAAAACTGACAGGGAATACTACAGAGAGAAGAACAGAGAGACCAAGAGAACTATGGCTAGAGATAAAGTGGTCAGCAGAGTTAACAACAGTTTTTGGCAGAAGTAAGATGTTTAGAGGTGCTGCACAGATAAGGAAGGACAGAAACAGTGTAGTTGGAACCAACTTTATAAAAGGAGAAGAATCTCTATTACATACTTGTTGACTAAGAAAAAGCATTCAACTTTTGAGTATCTGTATGATACTCAAAAGTAGTCCATTTAATGAGCAAAAACGTCTCACTCATAGGCATTCACTGTGCCCAAATTCCGTCACCAAGTGGAAGCAGCTTGGGGGTAATACTGTGTTTGAGCTAAGCACGGAAAATTTTTAATTGCCCCTTAATTATGATCATATTACAGAACGCAGGCAGTCTTATCTTGATGTTTCGGTGTGAAAAGGGCAGGGGGGGGGCAATACCATATTGTCAATTTAAGTACGACGGTCCATCACAGATACTGAAAACAACTGTATTCACTTGATTATAAAGATACATAAACATACGTTTTCCTTTGAGTGAGTACGATATTTAGGACATCTTCATCGTCAACCAAAGAGAGAAACGTATCCATTCTGATACTGTTCCCAACGGTAATTTGCAAATCACTGCTTTTTGATAAACAACCTTGTTTCCCTTGCAAATGCCTAGCATCTTGACTTAGACTCTCTTTCAGTTCACCGTCAAAATCTCTTTTTAATTCTGCTGTTTCCGGGTAACGTTTTGTTTATGTAGACTGGGGACGTATTGCCAACAGGGTGTTGCCAAGACACAAATCCATTACAAAATCTGTTGTGCAACGATTCTCATTAAACAAACACGAGGGGACATTATACTTGTAGGGTCATAGTCGCAAGAAATTTATAGATATTTCTACAAAATGGATGAAACAGCTACCGAAGAGAACAGTAAACCAATCATTGCAGCAAGAGAACGAGGTAATTTGGCTATTTTTGTTTTTCAAATCACAACAATCTAATATGTCAACCAACGGCATCCAATGTGTACCATTGATATCGTCCGTTGTCTCAAGTTATGTTGCAAATTGATTTTGGTTTTACGTTTCATAGATAAACATATATAAAAGTTAATATTCCTAGATGACATCTTCTAATCTTCAAAAAGCATGAACCTGTCAAATCAGACCAAGATAAGATGTAATAGCTACTAGTGGACATGGGGACAAGGTACTTGGTGGCTCAGTAGCTTTAATATTTGGTATTACAGATATTTAACATTTTAAACTTTAAATTTCTGGTAATGATTGATGTACTAACTAAAGCACCAGCTGATTGACTATTCTCTTCAACGTGACGTTTTTCACGTAGAGAGACACCTTTTGATTGTCTCTGGGGAAATTTCGATGGCTCAGGATTATTAACCGGTGTGTTCTTTCTAGCCGCTGTTTCAGTTTATTCCTTGGCTTATTTTGATTTTTTTCTTTCAGATGGTCTCCAATTTTTGTTGACAATATATTTTTATTTTCTTTTTAATTGAATTATTTTGAAATTTTTTATCCATTTGCAATTTCACCACAGGTCCTGGACCAGGAAGATATGGGCTACCATCAACTGTTGGTTTCGTTACCCATGATTTTACCAAACGCATGAATCCAGCGTATTCATTTGGACACAGCTTGGAAAACAGCAGTAAGTTTCCACATTAACAGTAAATAAAACGTCAATTGTCATTACAATCCAAAAGGGTACTAACGCCACATTTGTTAGTATGTGTAGACCTTTGAGCATTGCAGTGCTCTTGTTTGTGCTATTTGCTTGGCTGGGATTAGCTCAAAGCATTTTGTCGACATTTTTAGTCTCTGAAGCCGGAAAAAACACTTACTCATGTTGTTATTTACATAAAACTACTCGTTGATATGACGTCGGCTTTATGATAACAGAATATTTTGATTATCACTATTATCACAGTCATGACTGGTCAAAGATAACAGTAGCACTGTAAAACAAATAGAGCTTTGACCTCTTGCTCCATAAGTTTTTTATCACCTCCCGTAAACTCCCCAAAACCTATTATAATTGTTAATAATTATCTTGCTTTTATCTTTTTTTTATCATCCCATTTCAGCAGGGATGTAAATGAGATGTAAATATTTTGTTACAGCTTAAATTTTTATTGAATTTGGTACTGTATTTCTTCCTGCCAGTGTTCAGAAAGGATTGCAGTCCAGGACCAGGATATTTCATCAACCCGTGCATCAACCGATTTGGACGTGATGGTACTCCTTCATACTCGATACTTGGGAGACAAAAAGACCCAAGTAAGTTTATTGTATTCCTCTTTGTTGTCATGGCTACTGATTTTTTCCCCCCAAAAATCTGGCAAGTACTTTAAAGAATTCTTGTAGTAACAAACTGTTTGTCTATGTAGCTGTCAAGCATTAATTAAATTGCTTTTGTGAAGTTGTCATGGAAATCAAACACTTAAGCGTCATTATTCTCAGCCACAGTGGTCACGAAGTGAAAAGAATCTCGAGACTTCAAAATTTTTAACATGGAATAGTTCATCTGCAACCGGGCGTTAATTGCTTCTCTATGCTGTCACTCTAATTCGCTTCAAAAATTCTTAAAGAAACAGACAAAGAAATTTAATCGTGTTGTTATTTATCGCTAACATTTATATATTTACCACTTGGTGGTCAAATGTCTCTCTTTTGTTTGAAACCAAAGTAGACTGTTACCAGCAAGTGGTTGTGCTGAGAATTTGAATCATTTTTGGTGTGCTGTGCTGAGCATGTTGCTGTTCCTATTCAAGTTAAAAGATCCTGCATGAGCTTAAACGAAAGGTGAAGGAAGTTACAAAACAGTAGGTCAAAACAATGTGAACGTTTTCCAGTAAAAAGGGTCCGACAGTTGCAGAGACAAAAAGGAATTAGTAATAATAATTATTATATTGTTTCACTGTATTATTTCATATTATTATTTTTTGTAAACTAATGCTAAACGTATGAAGAAGAAATATAATTTGCTCATTGACATGTTCAAATCAGGATACTCTAGTGTTATGTTTTTAAATGTTTCCATCTGTTGTATTGGAATCATTGGCGTTTCTTGTGATCTAATAAGAAAAGATGAGCAACTCTATATCCATTTGTGTCACTTCCTGAACAGTCTTCACCTTAACTTTCAAGCTACCATGCCCTTACTTAAGACTGTGTACCCTTATTGAAAAACAAACATATAGAAGTCATCTGTACTCTTAGTGTCTTAATCTTTTCGTTACAGAACAGAATTTTTCATTCTAAATACACACCCATACACATAAATAAATATAATTAGAATAGATTGATAGATACATGGGTAGATAGAAACAATTTTGCAGCAAATGACATTTTAAACAGGGAGGACAGAGAAAGACAGACCAAACCTCAATACAGTACAAGACAAAGAAGAGTAAAGCTGTGGTCTAGGATTTGTGACCAAGATTGGTTGCTTTACACATGGGTTGCGGGCCCAACACCCAGCATTCCAACAACCTCACCCACAGAATTACGTAGATTATTTACATAGAGAAACTGTCACATTTTCCGGAACTAGTTTTGTAAGATCATGCATGCCATGTATTTTGTCTTCATCCAGAAAAAAATTTGGTGGTATTGGTAATGAGTGATTATTGGAGGAAAACTTAATTGATGTCAAACCAACGTCAAGAGAACTGAAAAGTGACAGTGTTTTGTTGATACACTTGAAATACTGTTTCTCAACTTTCATAGCTTTCCCACTACAGAAGTAATAAAGTATTAAAGCAACAATTATCATTTCTATCTGTTTTAGATACCTTCAAGACTCCCTCCCCCGGGGCGTATTCTCCCGAAAAAGTCCATCCACAGGGAGAACGACATGCTCCAGCTTATTCAGTAGGTGCAAGAACCCGATACCGGAAGCGTAAGTATATGCAAATTCTTACCTTGGATATTGTAGTTTGTTAATTGTATTTCACATATAAAGTAGTGATTATTTAGGATACAGGGTGAGTATTCAACCCAACATCATTCTGGCTCAGACAAGAAAAAAGATATTTTAACCATAAGGAACTATCATCTAGTGATGTTTTCCCGTTATAATAAAGGAATCTGCCATAATGAACATCTTCTCTGTGCAACGTTCACCAGTCTTTGTCAATGCATATTTTTGTCAAATGTTATCATTATTCTGATGGTCATTTTTCCGTGCAAGATAAATTTGATGAAAACAAAACGAAAGTTAACAAGAAATTCGTGCAGAGCGTATGAAGGGACTGGAAGTTTTTGCGCTGTAGTATTCAGGAATGTGAATAAATTTATTACTATATTGGATAATGAAATGACCGTTGTTGAAATGTTAAGAACAATAAAGCAATTTTAATTGTTTAAAAAGGACCTATTTTAGACATTTTAAAAGGTAATTTTGAAAATTTATCAATCAGAAACTAATATATACATATATATCTACCTTGGAGTGCATAATTGTCTTTTTAAGTTAATGACTTAATTTTGTGGCAAAAATTTGGTAAGTAATGCATACCTTTACTTAATTCCTTATATCAGGTGACACAACACCATCTGCGAACTCATACACATTACCTGCTCTGTTAGGTAGCAAGATAGCTAATAGAAAAGCATCGGCAGCATTCTCAATGACAGGACGAGCAAAAACAGGTGGCTTTTCAGAGGATTTAGCCAAGGCACCTGGACCTGGAAGGTACAATGTATTGGATCCAAATACTGTTAAAAAGCGACCACCAGCATATTCAATGCTTGGAAGAAGCTATATGCCTGGAGGTATGGTATTCTTTCTCGTTGATATATGTTATTATGGATTTAATGTGTAGTTGCAGCTATTGTAAACTCTTAAACTAAAAAATGAATTTTATGGAACCAAACATACGGAAGATACATGTGCTGCTTAGTGGGAACACTCTTTGTGGTCCAACAAAATTATATAAATTATTTGCAAACTTTCCTCCACTTCTTCCAATCTGTATTTGCTATAATAAGCGTACTGTCCGTATTTCTAAATTGGTCGACAATTATACAAATCCTATTTGATGATTAACCATATCTAAGAAACAGTATGTATAATGGTTTTCCTGATTTACAAATAGTAAATTTTCAAGTCAATACCGAATTTCCACTTCATCTGTCTGTGTTGGTGCCCTGTCATTTCATGACGTTGGCGATCATGGCTTTACCAACGTTTTCTGTCTTTTGTGGCTTTCAGCAGTTCTACTTCTGTAATCTCGGCTGCCCTTCCCGCTGACACCTCCTTCTTCATGCAACTGCTTACGTTATTTAAGAATGTTGTTCTCTAACGCTCTCTACTTCTGCTGCCTTCTATTTTTTCCGTGATTGTGAATTTCTCCAATTTTTCTTTTCTCATAATGTGGCCAAAGAATTCCAGTTGTTGCTTTCGAAGCTTCCTCATCAACGTTCTTCCTCTCCCTATTCTCTGCAGGACTTCCTCGTTCGTAACCATCTTTGGAGCAATTTCCTGAAATTCCTTGCAGCAAGTATCTGGGTATGCCTACTTACTGGATATCCTACATTCTACACACTTCTCTATTTCGCTCAGGTTCTTTGCCCTCCATGACTTCAACTACCTAAACTTGTCAATGAGAATCGTTCTACATCACATCCTTCTTCTTCTTCTTTCTTCTTCCTTCTTCCTTCTTCTTCCTTCTTCTTCTTTCTTTATTCTTCCTTCTTCTTGCTTTATCCCACTTTCCCTGTGGGTTAAATTGATGTGCTAAATTTTTTATCGATTGTGGCACCTTCCTTTCTTCTTAGAATGTGTCGAAAGCATTTAAACCTTGTCTTTCCTGCACTTCAAGTTGTAAGTGCTGAGTTGTTTTCATACCACGTTACTCCTAGTATCCATTAGACCTTTGCATTTTGGCGTCTTCCAGCAAAGAAAAAAATGGTTGGAATACACTCTCACACACGTTTTCGATAGTTTCACAGTTCTGATAGTATATTAAACAATAACTACTACAGAATGATAACCGATCACCTCAGTCCGTGCACGGTTTTTCCTTATTTACCTCTTCTATGCTTTTGTATAAACAAGCTTTAAAAGACATCACCAGACACTACATTTATTCTTGTTACCACCATTTGACAACACATGTTGGTTCTCAGAACCAAATCAACACTAGGCATGCTTGATTTGTGGAGTGGTGAATAGTCACGATTCTATTGTGAAGAAGGAAATTAATACGAAAAACTGGTGGTGGAAATTGTACTTAAACATCAGGGATGAATGTTGTAGTAGGTCTAAAACACAACGACGTGAGCACGATTTTTGTGAAAATCATTTAAGAAGCTGAGAAATAACGTGCCGCGGCATAAAGCGAACGTTTGCGTTTTTTAACTGTGCTCAATCTTAATGCACGAAAATATAAATATACAGGTTGTTACCCTCGCATACCAAATTGACGGGTTAAGAGAAGAAAATTGAGTGGATGGTATTTTTTTATTTGACGTGCTTCTATTTTGATGGAGAAGGGGGTTTGCATACCTGATTGAGGGTGTTTGGAATCAAAAAGAAAAAGAGAGCAAATGAGAACACAATACAGGAAAATAGTGTCATTAATGTTTGGATATATTTGCCAAAAATTGTAGAGCATTTGTCACAAAATTTCCGTAAAATGATTATGCAGTAAATTTGCTGTTGATCCTTTTTTTAAAACTTTGTTACGCTTTGTTATAAGCGTTAAATCTTCAATAGATGACTGAGATGATTTTTTAAAAGAAAACCACCCTGTTGAACCATTTGGAAATTGAGAGTGTTATTTGAAATAAGAGTATTTTTTGAAAATTATGAATTTGTAGCTTTGTGAATAATTTACTTAACCAGTCAAATAATAGAAATATTTTAATAGAATAATAGAAAGCAAAAAATACCATTTGACTTAATTTTTCAATTGGTGCAGATATGGAAGCTTTGTTTTTACTTTCCTTTTGATACGGGTAACCCCTACGATATCTTAAATAGGAAAGAACTTGAGTATGAGTTGATATTATTTCATCATCCTTTAAACCAATGGTATAGTATCGAAAATTTGTGTTTATTTTGTAGTATTTCAAATCCAGGACGTTAAAACAAAAACAATTCGTTATCTTTTATTTTTGTTTTCCTTGCACCAAAATCATATTTTTAATATAACTTTAATTGGTTTTTAATAAACCCCACAGTTGGCCTAAATGTTAAGTTCTAGGTGATGTCATTCAGAGACCGTTAATTTATGATAAAGTAATTTTCGTTTCTTACGCTCCTAAAATGTGTGAAAGTCTTTCTGTACACCAAAGTGTATTGAACATTTTTGTAAATGTTATCTATTTTACATAGAATATACAGAACCTTAGTTTAATTGAAGGCTTGTTGTAACAGTATAATATGAGATCCCTGGTAAAATTAAATATTTATTTTTGTGCTGTCACGAAGAGCGTGTATAGGATCAGAAAATAGCTATGAACTCGTGGGTGAAAATACCTACTTTTGCTTAAGGTTGTACATGTGAAGGAACGGCTTGCTAAATGACCTGTTAGCAGGAGGAATTTAAAAGCCTGTGACATGAGTCCGCGAGAACTCAAGTATAATGGTTATATCCTCTACCAGTCTTCAATTATTACTTCTGTATTTTAGTGCAATTCATTACAATGTGTTATTGTTATTTCTACTTGTACCACCAGTAAAAGTGAGGAAGCAAGTAGATAAATCGAAGTTTTTGTCTGAAATTTGAAATATATTGTGCTTTGGCATTGCTTTTTAACGTGATCTCATTTTGTCTGTTATACTTGTAGATTCAACCCAAAAGCCAGGACCTGGTGCGCATTATCCTGAAAAAGTATCAGTAAACCGCCGTGCGGCTCCTTCTCACTCGCTTGGTATACGTCATTCAGAATTTGTTACTCCGCTTATAATCGACGTTGTGGATTAATGGTGCTTCACTATTTAGAAAAATTGATTGTAATAGCCATACGAGGAAAAATACACATAGGATAATAACTTTTTATTACATAGTAACTGACAATGAATTAAAGAAGCAGTGTTTTTATACATGTGGAAAGAGTCGAAAAAAATTTGTAAATATAGTCATGAACGATACTGTTACTGCTTTTAAATAGACGGTGAGTGGTGGCATTACTTTTATTTTGGAGCTTAATTTTTTAATGTACAGATAGTCGGAACCAAGATATCTCGATAATTATGAATATAATTACAAACTGTGTGGTCGCTGTTGTTTTATCCTTGAAATTCTTGCTATTTTCCTATTATTTTAGCGTGATATTGGATCGAGTTGACTGTCTTAAGAAATGTTGGAATTCTTCTGTGTTGCATAAGCGTTCTGGCCGCGGTGGGTACTTTCTATCTTTTAGAAATCGATTATCAGACTTGCTTGGAATGTACAATGTACAATGAATGTACAATTTGAAAAGTTTACAACGCACAATTGAAACGTCACCATTTTATAACTTTGGTAGATACAGAGTAACAACCAACCTTTTTTAAAATTCTTAATTCAAGGTGCATTTGATAAAAACTATTAAATTTCCAAAATTTCAGACAGTAAAGGCCAAAGAAGGCCGTTTCTGTTTAAAACAGCGTTCTCTTTTGAATTTAGCTTTTATTAGATCGTTTGCGACAAGGCCTTTCTTTCAACTATCAATTACGAAGGAAAACCTCTCAATAACTAGTAGTTTTCATTGACTGGCCTAGTTTCATTGCTTTCAAAGTAAATATTCTTATTAACAGTACTGATTTATGATGATTATATGGGATGGACAATAGTATTGCAATTGTAATTATAGTAATGTTAAAATAATGTTTTTCTATCTTCTTTTGTCAACAGTAAGAAAACTTTATTTTTAGAGTATCTATCTATTTATCTATCTATCTATCTTTCTCTCTATCTATCTTTCTCTCTATCTATCTATCTATCTATCTATCTATCTATCTATCTATCTATCTATCTATCTATCTTTTTATCTATCTATCGATCTACCTACCTATTTATTTATCGATCTATCTATCTATCCATCTATCTATCCATCTATCTATCTATCTATCTATCTATCTATCTATCTATCTATCTGTCTGTCTGTCTGTCTCATTTTGAATTAAAAGTCTCGAACAATGCGTAAAGACATTTGTATAAGAGACTACGAAGAAAGGAGGTTTTTTCAGAAACACAACCAAATAAACAATTTTTCTAAATCTACCACTTTTCATAATCAAAAATAAGATAGTTTTAATAACCATCAGTACAATTTCAGACCACTATTGGGTTTTAAAGTACATAATATGTATTTCATTTGAAACCAAGTTAAAATGTCAGCTCATTCGACGAGGTTCCATATCGTAGTTTGGACTATCTGTAACTTGATTATGTTTTTGCCGTAACTCACAAATTGTTTTCTTTCTCCTGTGAAACTATGTAATTGTTATATTAGTTCTAACCAATCAGTCAGTTCAGAACGTTTCCAACATTTCTTGTGGAAAGCAATCATCAGTTTGGTCCTTTGGTGTGTGACAAAATCCTTTGTATATACCAAAGTGTATTCCAAGATATGGGATGTTTTGAAAGGAAATTTCACATTACAGTCAACAATGATACGGTATGAAAAGACTCTTAAGGCAAAGTAGAAGAGCTAAGTGAATATGAACCCAATTGTTTTTGGGAACTTTAAAAAATCAACCTCGGTGTAGGTACCGATTAGCAAGATCTTACATTCTGGAAAATTTTAGATACCATAGATTCCACACATGATTATGCCTTTAATCGTGAAGTGCACGAGATATCTTGCAATTAGCATCGTAATTGTTTATAAACACTAGATACTTAGAATAAACTAGCACCCTCCCTTAAATATTTTTTGTAGTTCCGCAGTTCATGTAAAGATGAACTTGACTTAATTGTCTGTCAGAAATTTTCTTCTCCAACATCGTACCCAACAGACTGGGTGAACAGCTGCGTTTGCGTTACAAAACAAAACAGGAAACTTTGTCTTGATCCTTGTAACATAAGAAGAGCAATCATGAAACCGTGTTATGTTATAAAGACATTTTATGACGTTTTCAGTAAACTCACGATTAAACCTCATGTTTGTAAAAATTTCTCCATTTCAGAAGCCTGATTAAGTTAGTTTGGAATTAAAAATGTAAGGACAGTAGTTGTAATCTAACAATTTTAGTACCCCTTTGGTCGCACCGCCCAAAACTAGACAATAAGCTCAAGTGCATGCAAGATTTAGGTATAATTGCTCCTGTTACTACACCGACTGACTGAGTTAGTTCATTTGTTGTAGTAGAGAAACCAAATAAATCACTCCGTGTCTGCCTTGAACCTTGCAACCCCAACAAAGGCATCAAACGTCATCAACACAAGTTACCGACAACTGAAGAAATCATATCACAGATGGCGGGAGCTAAATATTTTACAAAAGATACATCAAATGCATTCTGGGAAGTAACACCAGATGAAGAAAGCTCCAAACTCCTTACTTTCAATACCCACATTTGTCGCTTCCGATTTCTCAGGATTCCTTGTGGTATCATCTCTCCAAGTGAAATATGTCGATCCAGAATTGCAGCTATCATCTCTGGTGTTGAAGGAACAGCTAATGTTGAAGATGACGTTGTTAGATGAGGATCATCTTAAGATCAACTCTGTAACCGTACTTCTTGAAGAATAACACGGTAGTGCTTGGCATCCAGTCGCCTTTGCATCTCGATCTCTTAATCCATCAGAACGCAACCACTGCCCACTAGAGAGAGAAACCTTGTCCGTTGTTTTCGCCTGTGAAAAGTTTCGTGAATATGTTTATAATTATCATAAGTTATCGAAGTCGATATTCAATAAACCATTATTTTTTTTGCTCCAGCTTGACTCCAGGGATATGACTTACCAACAAGGGAAACAGGCATTTGTTACTGACAAATTCAGTCGAGCTGCACTCCTGGATGATAAACCTGAAATATCCGACACAGAATTATCTGCTTTTATTGACTCTGTAGTCACCAACATTTCAATGAGTGACAAACTCTTCTTCCAGTTTCAACAAGAAACTGCCTAAGATGATATGTTGAACGCACTTGTTCAACATATTCAAAATGGCTTGGCAAACAACGTTCCCAGGTAGATTCAATATTTTGAAAAAACCCTCGTTGCTATGGATGTTTTTGACCATACATGTCAGAAACAGAATGACAATGAGCGTGGGGACTTTCATTTGAAAGAGCTTTCATTTGCTACTTTTACTTAAAAAATACCTGATTGCCTACCGACTTACTTATATTTACCAGGTATATTACACGTAACAACATGGCGCTCGGGTCGGTGGTTTATGTTTCAACGCTGTTCTGCATTGCCGTTGCACCGATTAAGAAACATACTTTTTGCAGTGTAGATTCTCTTAAGCAATTAAAAAAAACTGGAATATTGTTTCGGCCTACGAAATCCGCCACTGAGAGGTTAATTTGCCTACTCCTGAAATGTGGTGACATTGAAACATAGCCTGGAATGAAATTAAAATACCGTAGTTGTGGAAAAAAGAAGAAAATACGAAAGAACTAATGCAGAATTTAGTGTGAAAGTACAATAGTTTACTTGAAATATGTTACTTCAGGTGACTCTGCAAGCACAACAAATTCTTTCTTCCTGCCTGGATAATATAACGGACAACAAGCAGATATCGAACCGAGGAGACCTTCTGAAAATCAACATGAATTGCCAACGTTGAAGGAATTACTCTGGAAACGTGGCTTGAAAATTCTACATTAGAACATCAGAGCCATTCGGTGGTACTAGCATTGCTTTTCTCAATTACTGGATGACTTTTGAAATATCAATTTGTTTGCAATAACTAAAACACACTCAACACCGGATAACATTCCACAGTTTCTTGGATATAAATGTGAACCTAAGCACCGTAAAACTAGACAGGCGATGGAGTTGCGGTTTTTGTATCGGAAAACATCCTCTTCCAAAGAAGATTCGGTCTTGGATAGAACGGTTTGGAATATATTTGAATTGAGATCATTTCACCCCAAACTAAGTGCACAATAATTTCATCTCTCATATATATTCAGATCACTACATGCTGGTGCTGTTGTGGAAGCAGGTGCTGACGAATAAAACGAGTTCACAAAATTGGATACTGGATTCTGTTGACTCAAGTTACTGGACTCTATTTGAAAGCGACAGCTATTGATAATCTGAAACTGTACCATTGGTATCTATAAACTGGATTTATTGAATGAAATTATTAGTCAACAATAATGAACGCTACATTTTGTTGACCTCTAACGCTGGATCCTTATTAAATTGTTGTAGGCTGCTGATAGCCTTGAATTTGGATTTATCCATGGAGATATATTGTTGGATGCCTTCATGCTAACTTGATTTTGTTTAGACACTTAAAAGCTAGACTGCCTGAACTTGGATTTTATTTATGGAAATTACTTGCTGGATGCCTTCATTATTATTTTATTATTATTATTTATGAAATTTATACAGGATAACAAATTCAAAAATTTTAGAAATATATACATATTTACAAAAACTTCTGTTGTCAAATGGGTCCTGTTTAAATGTTAATTTGACTTTGTTGAAATCTCGAAAGCTAGACTTATTGAAATTGTCAGATGAAATTATTGTAACGTCACTCCTGGGAATTATTCACCTTGAGAACTTATCATTTATGCTAACTTGCAGTTGCTGAAAGCTCAAAGCTAGACTTATTGAACTTGTCATATGAAATTATTGTCGCTCCTGGAAATTAGTCGCGTTGAGAACTTATCGTTCAAGTTGTATTGTAGAGAACTTCTGAGAGAAGAACAGTGAGTACACCAAGGAATACTTTGCTTATCAATTGATTAATTTGTTTGGACTTTCAATGAACTATTTGACTATTGAGTGGAGGGAATTTTATATGAGACTTAAGCTTGATGCAGTATTAATCGATGTTTGACTTTGTTTTGGAATTTCAAGTGAATTATACAAGTGTTACGTGAAGGGAATTTGAATTGTGATTTATACCTTATATACTATCGTACAATGTTTGCAATTTGATTGAGATTTTATTTGATAGGCTTACTTGGTCAATTTTATACAAGGGTGCACTATTGCTTTGGAATGCCGCTGAAATTACATATTGATAGAATTATGGTTTTATTTGTTTAGGTGATTGAACATATTTGGATCGTTTGGAATCACCCCTCTCTTTCCCTTGTCTCACAATACACCTTGAACCACTAAGTATTTTCTTATGGATGTTATTTACAGGCATCACAGACTCTTCAAATCATCTCATGAAATTTTGAGGACTCGTTAAATGAGATGCTTGAAATTGTTATGGCTGAAAACAAAGAATGTATTCTGTTGTGAGGTAAAAATTCCAATTATCGAGAGAGGTCAGAACATAAAGAGACCAAATCATTCATTTCAAAGAATAGACTGAAACAGCTAATTAAGTATCCGACAAGAATGACAAGCACAAGTAGAACACAAATTCACTTTATATACACCAACGGTCCTGAGAAAATGAATTCAATAAAAGTCATTCCTACTGACCTTACTGACCATCTGCTAATAAGATTCCTGCGTAAAGTTCCCTTCATGAAACACATTCCAAAACGAATCACATATACAAAACTATACAAATGATGACCTAAAATTATTTTGTAAAGATCTAAATTCCGAAAATTTTAGAAAAGTTTTTAACACCCAGAGTACACATGCAACCGGAAGGCATCTTAACATAATTTTTTATGGCCATATAGATAAATATGCAACAACTATGACTAAAAATGTGGAAGTTAGGCTATCTCCATGGACGACAACAAAAGTCAAGAAAAATATTCGAGACAAACTCCTCCGTAAGATTCAAAGGACAAATGAGGAAAACGATTAATCAGAATATAAACAACAGTGCAAAAGAGTAATGTCACTGATGAAAAATAGTCCAAAGTAGTCATTTTAGAGATCAACTGCGAGGAAACGAGATAAAACACACAAAAATTCTGGCCCATACTTAAACACTTTTTTCCAAGCAACGAAGTGTCTAATCGATGAAGCACAGCAATCAATGTCGGTAAAAAACAAACAACAGATAACGTTACCAATACAGAGAAGCTCTGGGAATATTTTTCCTGTGCTGCAAGAAAAGCAAAATGCAGTAAAAAAAAGCAGTGTAATTAAGGGCTATGTTTGGGCAAAACCTTTTTTTGCTGAACTCGTCAGTAATGGAGCTTTGCGTTTTTTAAGTTAAGCTTGTTGACGATCAGAAAATATATGTTGAATTGAAAAATCTGAAAAGAAGGCAGGCACAAGGCTTAAACGAATTCCCTCGTGGCCTACTAAAAGATGCTGCAAGTTTAATAGCAAAACCATTAACTTACATCATCATTGAGCAAAGGGGTAATTCCGACTGAATGGAAATCTGCCAAAATTACTCCATTACATGAATTTGATCCTAGTGTTAAAATTGAGAACTATAGGCCTATCTCTGTTTGGCCCACACTTGCAAAAGCCCTTGACCGTATTGCTCAATGCCAGTTGCCAACTTATCTGAAAAATAATGGCTTTCTCGTCAACTATCAGTTTGAATTTAGACAAAAGATGTTAACTGAATTAACAGTAACATTCTTAACTGACTACATCAAAGAGGAAATCGACAGTGGTTACTCGACAGGAACTTGCTACATCAAATTGTCTAGAGCTTTCGATACTGAAATTTATTCCATAGTTTTGAATAAACTCTTAGTTATGGTACAACATACAGGGAGCTGGTCTGGTTTAGTGATTACCTCTTTTCACCAAATCATTCTGTAGACATGAGTGGAGCTATTTCAAACGCTTACCCAGTCAATGCAGGAGTACGCCAAGACTCAATATAGGTTCTATTATTTCTTCTCCATAAGAACAATATGAGCATATGCCCAACGCATTCCTTGACCATCACGTATGCAGATAATATTGTTCTCTTCACTGCATCCAAGTGTGTACATGACATTGAAAGAAAGTTGAATGAAAACAAACATTAACAGTATTTAGAAGTAGCTAAAGGAAAGGAATTGATTCTAAATCTGAAGAAGGGAAAAGCGGTGTCAATGTTGGTTTGGACTGGAGAGAGATTAAGTTTGCTTGTTGGGAGGCAGTTTGAAACTAATGTAATGGGAAACTCAACAAGTCAACAAGTTATAAAAATATTGGACTGCATCTAGATCCTACTTTGATGCTTTCAATGCACTTTGAAACCTATAAAAAGGCTGCCAGTAGAGTGAACACGAGGAGAAAAATAAGAAATAGTTTGACAAGGGATGCTAATGAAGAATTGTAGGGAAAGATTCTATAGACAATTTTTGATTATTGAGGCACTGTACCACTTGGACTAACTGGTTCTAAACTGAAGAATATCAAAGCATCGAAAAAGGAGAAGGGACGTAAATGTATCAACACTAGAAAAGAATATGGAAATACGAATTCCACCAGTACTAGGCAAGATCGGAAAGAGCCAGATCGATTGTGTAAATAATAACACTTGCAAACTGTTTGGAAATTATTTAGAAATAAGATTAGAAATCAGTAGCGTTACCAAAAGTAAAGCTTGAGACTGTGCGAAAGGGCTTTTATTTTCTTGCTGCTAAAACGTTTAATGAACTACCCAGTGAGGTTAGGAACATTAAACGCAAAATTATTTTTAGAAAGCCACTAGAAGATCATTATAAACCGGCAGAAACGATGCTTTTTATGCAAATTTTACGTTTTTTAATGATTTACTTTTGATCTAACTCTAGGATAACAGTGGTTTTCACACTGAGATTATCCTGTGAAAAAAGTCATTTTACACAGGATTATTATTATTATTAACTGATAACACTGCTAAATAAAAAGGTACAAGTAATTACAGCTATAATTGGGGTGATAGGAACAATGTTAAAAGCATTGTTAAAAAGACTGAAGGAGATCGAGATATCTACCAAGATAGTAGAATTGCAAAAGGACGTGCTGCTACATTGTACAAGAATCTTCCGACAAGTGCATGAATTTGAGGAATACTGTTTTCACCAAACATCAAGAACATGAATCCACTGATCAATTTACATAAAGAGCACTATTATTTAGATGAAGAATATTTGGGATCGTAGAAATATATGTGTCCAGTGTACTGGATGCGAACCATCAACTGTGCAAGCCATAGGTTCTGTTTTGAAGGTCGGAAGTCAAGAATTATCCAAATGAATCGTAAAATGTACTGATATTTTATCCTCTCCTACCAGAAAAAAAAAACCAAATTCATCTCAGATATTTTCACCATTCAACTTCTCTAAATCTAAGAATTAGCTGACGTTCCAACATTATATATTACTTTTTCCACTGCTGGTAAAAGACTACTATTAGGTAATATGTACGATTCTGATTTTACTAACACTATTTTGCACAATGGAAGAGTTGACTCAAAAATCCTGCTGTTAAATATTATTATTATGTTATTCTGTTAAATGTGTAAAAAATTTACTCTCCAACACCAGAAGGTGTCCATTAACACATCTATTAAAGACGCTTAATATACATGTTTTAAAATTGATAATAGGAGAGCATGAAAGATTTGGGCTCCTCAAATTGTATACAAAATGTGTTTTGAGAACCTTTACCAATGGAAAAAGAGAGAAAGAGAGAGTTTTGGTGTAGAATAGGGTAGAAAGAACCTGAAGACTAACTACGGAATGGTATTTCTTGCAACAGAATTAAGCACAGAATCATCTAATTTAATCTGACGTCTGCCCTACACAAAACTGGATGTATGTGTAAATTTGAAATAGCAAACTTTCCATTAGACCAAGAGAGAGGCTTTACAAAGTATTTTATGCACGTCGAACAGTAAGAAGAGGGATCGGGAATCCGGTAAAAAGACTGGTCTGTTAAGTCGCAACTTTGTGCTGGAGAAACAAACATCAAACACTAGCCACCAGTTTATCGTTTAAGTATTGCACTTGCAAGAGTACACATCAAGCTAGGCTTAATGAAGCAGCTCATAAAAGGCGTTAACAGAGACCGGGAATGCTTCCAGTGCATCCACCGACTCTTTCCAAGTCTGTCCTTCAAACCAGTGAAAGATGGTGTCTTCGACGGACTCCAGATACGAAAGATACCGATTCAAGGAAAAAAATGAATATGATGAAAAGTCAGCACAGCTGTTAAATTTAGCCGTTGTTTGCCATCGGTAGTTGTCTAGTAGACAACTTACTAAGTAAGATAGCGCTGGTAAATTTTATTCATACCCTTGTACTTTTTTATGGGAGAATCACCGGAAAAACCAAATAGTTCGATGGAGACAATGAAAAGATTTGCAAATGCAACACTTGAGTGGCTCGATTTGAGTAAGAAAATTGTCTTGTGCATTGGTTCCTAGGTTTGAAACCCAACTCTAACTCGGACTCCCACTCCAACTCCAATTCCACTACGAAAAGTTTCATCTCATTAGTTACAAGAAACAAATAAGGACAGAAAGTGTTACCAGTAATGATACTACTTACTGGAAAGCTAAGCTGAGCAACCGCAAGGAAAGACCAGCTACTGATTAATGGTTGTTTTCAAGAACCTGGAGAGCTGTGTTATAGCACAAAGCTTACAGTTCTAGCGTGGGGTACACCAGTAGAGTTTCAAGCAAGAGAGAAAACGAACATTCAGGGTATTGAAAGAGATTGCTTTAAAAGTAACAATAATATTGATACTAATAAAAAGGAAAAATAATTACCTTAGGTTCCTGAAAATTAACAGCTGACAACCCGAAACTGAAAATAACAACAACAATAACAACAACAACAACAATAATAATAACGATAACAACAACAACAAAAACAACAACAACAACAATAATAATAATAATAATAATGAAGTAAGAAAAATATTAGCAATGAAATTAAATTAAATACTATAAGTAATAATAATTATGTCATGTATAGTAATAATAATATTAATGAAAATCAATAATAATAACAGTAGTAGTAATTGTAGTACTAGCAGTAATCGTACGAACAGCGACAAGGAAATTTAAATGGTTTTGTAGAAAAGTTGGGAGTAGATTTAAAAATAAAGTTCCCTGAAAATTATAGTCAGAAACAGCAAGAATGTAAAAAATAGGACAGCACAACAATTTCCAGAAATTATACAAGGAGTACAAAAAAAACACTAATATTGCTTTTACTACTACTACTGCACTAACTGTTCTTTGTCACTGTTACTATAATTGACTTTTATTTCATTGTGTTTAAGATGTTTTTTTCGTCTTAAGGTGTCATTGCGGCTTCATTCTTTGGTCATGGCTTTCTATCTTACTTTGCAGATTGGTACTTGTTAAAAAGATAATTTATACTTTTCACCTCTTTAATTTTTAAAAAGAATAATTTTCTATGAACGCCTTGTATTCTTCTATCATAAACTTTTCTCTACCATTTGCCATATATATCATTACCAGTGAACTTGCCTTTTATTGCATAGCAGACCTCAGACCTTGACATGCAGGGTTTTTTATTTTTGAAGTTATCTTTAATGGCATTGTATAAGCAGATTTATGGCTTTTGAGAAACCCCATTTCCGTTGCATCTATGTATCTTTTGCATTTTAAAATTACAATCAACTTAACGTATGGAAATATAGAAATATAGAAATATAGAAATATAGAAATATAGAAATATAAAAATATAGAAATATAGAAATATAGAAATATAGAAATATAGAAATATAGAAATATAGAAATATAGAAATATAGAAATATAGAAATATAGAAATATAGAAATATAGAAATATAGAAATATAGAAATATAGAAATATAGAAATATAGAAATATAGAAATATAGAAATATAGAAATATAGAAATATAGAAATATAGAAATATAGAAATATAAAAATATAAAAATATAGAAATATAGAAATATAGAAATATAGAAATATAGAAATATAGAAATATAGAAATATAGAAATATAGAAATATAGAAATATAGAAATATAGAAATATAGAAATATAGAAATATAGAAATATAGAAATATAGAAATATAGAAATATAGAAATATAGAAATATAGAAATATAGAAATATAGAAATATAGAAATATAGAAATATAGAAATATAGAAATATAGAAATATAGAAATATAGAAATATAGAAATATAGAAATATAGAAATATAGAAATATAGAAATATATATATATATATAGAAATATAGAAATATAGAAATATAGAAGTATGGATAACATAGATAACATAGAATGTATTTACTTGCTAGTAAAGAATCGTAACAAATTCTCTTATCTATTTATACGAGCTTTTATTAGTGTTAGCACTGAAAATGATATGCAGAATGTTGTAATAACTGGCTTAAAAGATAAATAAATTGCACAGGTGAATTAACAAGAGATCGCGTACTATTCGTACATATAACAGATGAACAAACAATACACTTTTCGTATCCAAGTGAGTAATCATTGCTTCTTTTCTTTCGTAAGAAACATTTGAGATATGGATTACTCAATTAGGTCAGAGTAATTACAGTAGCTGGTATCATTTATTTTGCTCTGGTTTTAATTTGCACAGCTTTTCCCTATAGATTTGCCTTTAAGTATACGATTACGAAAAATTTTAGAGGATTAAGTAACAGTTAAAAATTAATTTCTTATTCCTAAACCTACAATCTCTAGAACACATATAAAAAAAGGTTAAGTTTTCATTTTTTAAAAATATAGAACTTCCTTTATTTTTAAGTCTTGCAGGTCACCTGGATTCCATTAAAAGCCGTTTTTGAACATTAATATAGGTAAATAAACCGGGTGAACAAAACAAAGCAACACTTGAGAAAATTATCACAAACAGGCATAATTCAGTTCCCATAGGGATCCTATGGATGGTATTAGGGATTTTATTTGTTTGTTAAGAATATCTGCAAATTTCATATGATCTAAGCAACTACGGGTAATTCAGCCTGGACTTATCGAGTCCTTTGACAAGTTAACAAACACTTTACGAAATAAGCCAATCCTGCTCATGTTTGACGGGAGAAGAACCAATGAAGATCAAATGCATTGTTTAGCTGACCAATAATGCGTGAAGGTGCTCAGGAAAGTCCTTCAACCCTAATGCAACAGGTTAACTGAGCATAAATAATGAATACACCAGCCGGCCTCCGACTGAAAATTTCCTTCTGGGCAGCCATCCTTTTATGTACTTTTTTTACTCAATTTTGAAGAGGGGCACTCGTAGAAATGCGATGTTTTGCCGCCTTGCATCATTTTCCCATGGAAACTTTATTACATTCGCCTTAATAATACAAACCCTTTACCTTACTCCAGCATCATGTACAGATAACGAATACGATAAGATTTACACAAATGGATGGGCGATTAAAGTGCCCGAGAAGGATGGCTATAAGATTGCCAAACGCATAGCAGAAAAATATGGATTTGAAAAAGTGGAACAGGTAATAATTTCATTCTACTTATAGTAAGTTCTATTTGTTCCTCTGGAAAAGCTACCACAGTTTATGCAAGAGGCCCAGGAGACCACAATGTCAAAAGAGGTCCTTAGGGGTCAGACGATCAGAAAAATAACATTGAAAAAACTGGTGTTATGCTAAAAATTACCAGTCTTCTTCTGTTAATCGAGGTCGTCGATGAAAAGATTAAATGGCCCAGATTTCTTACCTAGAATTATTATCATAATACTTAAAACCAGCAAATTAACATGTTGATGAAGTCTAGAAAACTGATATTGACTGAAAATTATCGATAGAGAATTGAAACAACATCTAATTGAATAAGGTATTTCACACTGGTTTTTGTGAGATATGTAAAATAGTCATACATGCTACTGTTAACGTTCCATTTTATCAAGAAATGCTTGAAACGAAGATATCTCATTAGTTACTAAACAAATAGGATTTTCAGTGACAGTTACAATTGCATCTACAGTTGAATCTTAACAATAGAAGAATCTTCAGGTTTGTGGTCTTTTTTGCTTCCATTTATTACATGAGCTGGTTACAAAGTTCAGAAGCTAAGAATATTTAAGCCAAATAAGTTAGGGATCTAGATAATGAGAAGAAATGCTCGTTGCTGGGATTCTTCACCTATATCTTTGAAGTATTGCTAGGTAGGTTGGTAAATATTAATAAGCGGCATGCATTCTGTTTTTATGTTCCTAAAATTAGTTTTGTAGTGTTTGATAATTGCACTGTTTAAACACTTTCAAATGCCGGATAATTGAAATAACGAAGAAAAGAGCAACCAAAAAGTGTTATCTAAAATGAATATAATATTTTAAACTGAGCCCTCTTTCTAGATTGTTTATATTCATATTGTCTAACAAAAATCCTTCAAAGAAAGAAAATTTAATAAATGAAAAATAAGAATAAAGAATTCCGCATCATTGTTGTATCGAAGTTAACGAGCTACCGTTTTCATAATCAAAAAGAGAAATCTTGGATGTGGAAAAATAGCTTAATCTCAGAAAATGGTAATAATTTTTTCAAAATCAGTAAAGGTCAGAAATAGCGATATATTTATCTGACAATTGTATCCACATGTATTAAAGGCTTCTTCTTGTAGTACAAACAAAGAAAAAACATAATGTATAGATACATTATATAGACAAATACATACATATATATTCATTCATAATATATAGGTATACATAAATGCACAAGACTCAATGAAAACGAGAATAGCTCCGAAAATAGTATGGTATTTGCGATCTTCATATGATATGGCCGATAAAAGTGATAAGCCCAAAACAGTCAGTTTTGTAAGCTCTTCTTTACAATGATCCATGCATCCAACATGTATTGAGGTATAAGTAAAAGGTTTGATTTTATTTGAAACAAATGCTACTAACAAGAAATTTTATAGTTAATTAGTATAGCTAACTGTCACCGCAATTACACTGATAATATATAAATACTCTACCAAACTATGTTAAGTAAATTAAAACATTACTCGTTCGATATCAAAAGAGTTCGACAAAGCTTCCTGTTTGAATCTTTGTATTTTGATAAACCTAATTCTTCATGTTTAAAAGCTCATCCTCCTGCCGTTGCTTATCTCAATCATTTCTATGCCCAGTGTCAACCAGATGGAACTGATGAACTTAAACTTTCCTTTTGACGGACTGGCAATGCTTGTGAAAACGCGATTTCTTATGCTGAATATTGCTATGCTGAACGAGTTTGTGAATCTAATTCTTCCCCAAAATTTGGGAACCGAGATTTTCGGAAGAATTATCATGGTCATAGATTTACCATAGTATTTTGAATTTCGGCAAGTCAATTATTCCTCACTTTTCGATGTTTTTTTCTCTATCCTCCAAGTAAAAGGCTGATCTTTTGGCTAGATCATCTTCTGCCAATTCTTCTCTAAATGACACTAGTGCTTCTTCACCAAAGTTCTCTTCGCAATTTAATCAGATTTTGGGCTCTGTCATCATAAGCCAAAGGCTGGCTGCAAAGGTTATTTTTAGGCTTGATCAATATAAAGTTTCTTGTATAGATTTGATTTCGATGGTTGTCTTGAAAGAGTGTGCTTGTCAGCTATCTTCTTTGTTGCTGAAATTTCTAACCTTTGCCTATCAGAGTCTTGTTTTCACCTCTTGGAAAGTCATGCTGTTATTCATGCGACATTAAATGTTTTTAGTTAGCTTTTATGCCTTTTTTCCTGTTTCTTTTCATAGTTCTATACACTCAGCGGCATTTGCTTTTTATGGTTCTTAATCTATAAACTGGTGTGTTTTAAAATGTTGTATATCAACTGCTATTGTTTGAATCAATCTTTTCATATAAATATTACTTACTTAGTTGAAATATCCTCAGACTTGTCTATATTTCCCCCTTTCAGCTCTTTATGTAAATGTACTATTTCCAGCTATGATGGTCTCAGGCGTGCTCTTGCAGGGGACATTTATAGAAGCTTTTCAAAAAGTTTTTAACCGACTACTCTTTCTGATGCCAAAATTGGCATCAGAAAGAGCACCTTTGTTGACCGTAAGCACTAATCCCTATATCACGGCTCATTCATAGATTTTGTGTAGGTTATAACTTAAATTAGCAAGTTTTAATTTATTCCGAGTGTACGATCTTGAGACTTTTATCCTATGTATACAGGACGTGTATACATAGGATCCGTGGCTTAATGGTTAGTGCAACTGCACAGTAACCAAGAGTTCCGGGTTCGATTCCCCGAGCTGTCGAGGAGAATTTGGAACTTTGCAAAGAAAAAAAAGCCATTGGTTGGCGTCAGCAAGGGCATCCGGCCAAGAAATTCCTCACTGCCAAATCCAAGTCCCTGTGAAGGGCACCGTCTGAGCCCCAATTGCTAGGGGAAAATGATGTTAAAAATAAAAAAAATCCCAAAATAGGACGTGTGTATAGTGGTAGAAAGTGGTAGAAAACAGTAAAAACTTCGCCGCGCCTGGTATCTAGCTTTCTGTAACTTCCTGTGACAAAAAGCCCCATATAATATAAAAGCTTTATCAAGTCAAGTGTTGAAACTTTTCCTGATATCGTGAAATCAGAAAAAGCTTATGGCTCATGGCATGATAAAACTCCTATGTGAACGACTTACAGTGAGTTCATCGTCAAGAATGTTCAAGTAAATTTATTTCTCATCATAAAAGATATGACTTTATTTTAGTATGGTAGAAAAATACAAAAAAAGAGCAATACAGAAGAGAATGGCATACCCATTTGTTTTCTCTCTCTTCAAAATAATAAAATTTATAAATAAAAATATATAATAAAATACGAATTTATTATTCTAATGTAAAGACAATTAATAGCAATAAGTGCCAAAAAGGAATTGTTTTTCTCTTTACTTCTTTTATTTTCTCAATAGTCGTTTGGCTTGAATTTTGTTTTAAAACAAAATAATGTAAATTGCTAATACGTTTCAATTTTTGGTTTTTGAAATTCAAATCCTCTCCTTTTCTCCAAAATTTCCCTGTCCTCTTTTCCGTTCGGATTAGATGTTTCTGCCTTAGAGTGGAGAAAAGTCGTCGTTTTGTAGGAAGGTTAATAGTATATGTATAGGTTTGTATGAAATCTCCAACAGAAAGGACTCGAAAAAAAAAATGACGAAATTAACTGGAATATAGAGTTGCCAAAATGTTTTTGTTAAGAACCGAGGAACGATTGCTCAGTTTTTACAGCATGTGGTAAAAAAACCCACATACATTGATTTGTGTCCAATTTGTTGCAACTTCCACATCACGTATTTCCTTTTCATCGAATTTTCGAATCTTCGAATCTCCCTAAATATTGTTCTTACTATTTCATGTATGTGAAATTAAAAGTAAAAAGCGACAAGTTTCTCTGAACAGGTATAGATTTTATGTAGAATTTGGAAAACAATAAGAAGATCGACCTGTTTCCTATTTACTAGCTGAGTTTGCACTTTAGAATAAACTCAAAGAAATACAAATAGGTTGCAGGAGGCAATAAAAAAATTTTCCTTTCTTAAGACCGATACCAAAATTTTCAATTACAAAGCGATTTTTACTAAAACATGGAAATACTTTCTTTTTAAAGCTGAAACTGTTGAAACAAGCTATGCTGATAAAGAAAAGCAAGAGACATTTTTTTAAAGAAATAAATTGGTAATATTTTGATTTTAGTTTTTCTGACAGTAGGGGAGACTAGGGCTAAATGAAATGTTTTAAAAAAAGTCTCGTTTTTCCTCAAGGAAGTGTTCTATTGTAGAAAAGATAGTAAACTGGTATGTTGATATTTTGAAAACCAGTGTTGGTTGAAAGAAGACTAGAGCCTGGGAAACAATTAGGTGAAAAATTTTGCATACGTGTGTTTTTAAACTTTTAAATGATCAAAAAAATAAAGCAGTTGCTTGGCAAAGATGTAAAAAAAAAGGCTCCATGGAGAGGAGAATATTTCTGGCAGTGATTTCTTCACAACATTACATCATCTATTCTAACGACGTGTACTATTAATCTCGCTTTTAGTGAACATCATGAGCAAGGACACTTCAGTGGCCTTGTCAAGTTACTTTCCGAATATGATAAAATGCTTGAGCACGTTTTTGGGTTGCCGTTCCAAGCACAGAAATCTGAAACTGGCAAATTAAAAACGTAGTTATTTGAATTATCCATACCGAGTTAAAGAACCAGCTCATCTTCAAATTTTTCATTTATTTTATACATCAATTATTGCAAAAATCAAGTGTATATTCGTGCAAGTTTAATCAGACGCCAAATTTATTCATGGCATCTGTCAATGCATTGCTTGCCTGAGCATTTTTTTACTGCCTCGGCCTACCTGAAGGAACAATAAAAATGAAATCTTCTAGCTTTTCTTTGGTGACTTAGTCAGAAAATGAGTATTTGCAAAAAATTAGAAAGGGAGATGCATTGTATCAGCTGAAGATCAAAGTTACCGGACACGTCTGGTATTGGGAATTTGATGTTATTCGGGTGATATTCTGTGAAAATTATCTTGTAAGCAGGGACAGATACACACATCCACACTATAAAATATAAAAACAGAGATTAGTTAACATTGATGTTGTTGTCCAAAGTAGTCGACAATTTTTAATCATTCAATGGACATGACTAATTACAAACGTCGGGTAATATTTGTTAAACATTTGTTAAACAGGTGTCAAACGTCCACTGTGGTTTTCAAATTTGTAGATACTGATTTAAAATGGAACAGTGTTTAAACAGGAGTGTGAATTGCTAATAAATTATTGATGCAATGCTACTTTTAAATATTAAGAAAATAGGGTCCCGTTGCTGGTGACCTGTATCCAACATTGGGAATCAAAAAATGGAATATATACATATATATATATATATATATATATATNTCGACAATTTTTAATCATTCAATGGACATGACTAATTACAAACGTCGGGTAATATTTGTTAAACATTTGTTAAACAGGTGTCAAACGTCCACTGTGGTTTTCAAATTTGTAGATACTGATTTAAAATGGAACAGTGTTTAAACAGGAGTGTGAATTGCTAATAAATTATTGATGCAATGCTACTTTTAAATATTAAGAAAATAGGGTCCCGTTGCTGGTGACCTGTATCCAACATTGGGAATCAAAAAATGGAATATATACATATATATATATATATATATATATATATCAAATGAACGAGTTACAAAGTAGACCAAAACTTTTGTATTTAGTAAAAGAAGAAAAAGATTAGATTTTGCTAAAGATTATCTCCTAGATCTTACCCTTTCTCTTTCTTGTTTCTGCTTAATGCACTTTTGTCTGCATGCTACATTGATGCAGTTGTAGTATGAGTTCAATTTAACATACCCAAATATATCTCTATACTAATTTATCCAGATTTTTTTGTATCGCAATTTATGTACTCCAAAATTCATGTCAATCCAGAATAATTTAAAAGCAATGCCACATTCAATATTTGGTGTAAAGGAGTAGTATTTTGAGACCCCCCAGAAAATTAGCGTTAGAAAAAGAAAAAAGCGAATTACATTTGTTCAATTTCTCTTTTATTTTATAATAAATCATTAAACAAGGAAGATCTGCAGTGCAGAGGGACAGAAATTGAGGGGGAAAAATTATATACAAACCCCAGTATAATCTAAATATTATTAGAATTGTTAGATCTTTCAGGGAACTTTCAAGTTGTCCTTCGCATTCTTCTTTCCCTCTCTGTTGCATCTTAGCAAACTTTCAAACGGTTCTTTTAAGGAAACAATAAAATGTGTAATGAAAGAAGGTGCAATAAGGACTAATGCTGTTTAATCGTACGAGGTGAATGAATACAAAATTTAGGAAGATTGTTAACACCTGTAAATGAGATAAGCAAGGACGTTGGTCAGAAACAGCAACATAGAAATGGTGTGGAGAACACAGCATCTTTTTGAACGAAAAAACCATGCACCAGAATGCTTGAAAATTGACATTGATATCTGACCAACAACACATAGGGCAGAAATCTTGACACTTATAATAAACGAAGAGAGGAAACTGACAGTGGTTCAAAGGAGCATGGGAGGACCAATGCGGAATATAATTAGAAGGAAAACGACAACCAATGAGATGACAAGAGGTCAAAACGAAAGTGAAGGACATTATTCAGAAATAGAAGTACATGAGAAGAGAGTGGGTAGGACACCTCGCTGGAATATGAAACACAAGATAGGAAAAAAGAACTCCACAATGAATACCCAGAAAAGGAAAAAGAATAAAGGAGAGGAGATAGAAGAAAGAGAAGGCAGTAGGTTGATGCCAGTGACTTAAGATTGACAAAGGTGGAGAAAGATATGGAGATCATCTGCTAACACTGGCACGACGAGCCAAATTGTTGTTAATGATGAAAGTTGCAATTAAAAAAGATTGGCTATGGCGAATATATAAGTTCAATATTGTTGTTTGCAAAGGCCAGCGACGATGAGGTATTGTTCAGAATAAAGGAGAATGTACCTTTGAATATTTGTATCTGTGGGTAGGGTAACAGTGTGTTCAATTATAGGCCGTTTGTTAATTTATTGAATCAATCTTTATTCCATTGAAAAGTATATATGAAAACCTTGAACGAGATTTTGCCGAACGAGCAAAACGACATACCAGGAATTCATGTTTCCCTATACAAAAACCTACTACTTGCTCTCTAAAAGCACTGCAAATATTTGAAATTTTATTATCTAAAGGGGTTTTAGTCACCCCAAAAGAGCGAAAATACCAGAGATAAAGTGAGTTTTATAGAAAAACTTTTTTCAGAGCACGACACTCCTATGGAACCCATTATTTTCTGTATTAATGTTATCATGTCGAGTTGGATAGTAAGAGCCAGTCATGGAAATAAATATAAATGTTTTTGCTTGGAAAAAATACACCTCACACAGTAATGCATTGATTAAATCGATAAATCAAGACATGTTCCTGAAAAGTAAAAAACAGGTGGCGCCTATCTTTAAATTCAGATGAAGGAAAAATAAGGTAACAAATATTTTACCGAGTTTCTTACCACACGTCTTACAAGAGGTGACGTAGCACTTTTAGCTTTCGGTCCATGTAGTCCTTGCCAAATGGTTAGCAAAATAACGGACTGTCAAATAAAGAGAAAATAGACAGGATCTGGACACTACAAGACAATGCGCATTAACCTATGCACAAAGAGAAAGAGAACAATAAAAAAAGATACAAAATATTAAAGCGAAGAATCAAGCAATGGAAAGAATGGAGAAAAGAGGATATAAGCATGAAAAATTGAGGTACGGTGATTAATCGACAACCAAATATAAGAGAAAGACAATATTGATCTTCAATCACTTCTTGTACAAAGATTGAAGATACTCTATCAGTGGTTTCTATATTAGTTTTTCTTCAATTACAGGTTGATTATTTGAGCCAAGACAAAAAGGACACTATGTCATGAGTTCTTTTTCATATTAAAGGTCAGTTATGCGATTAAAAGCATTACTGGAATCATGTAACTAGAAGCATTTACAGCATACCGTTGGATACAATTTATACGAACATTCTTTTTTATTAAATGTAACATGTACAATAATTTTTTTAGATTGGAACACTAGACGGCTATTATCACCTTGAACATCCAAGGCATCCTGCCAGATCAAAAAGGAGTTCAATTGACAGAACTGAGCTCCTCCAACAGGAAGATGAGGTATGACAATTAAGAAAGAATTAATTTTGGCATAATAAATGGCGCTGAAAAAGAGATATTTCTTTGCACATAGTCCTAAAGTTTACAAGATGATGACAAGCCATTGAAAGCATACTACCACACGCTCATCATCATCATCATCATCATCATCATCATCATCATCATCATCATCATCATCATCATCCCAGCATCATCATTATCATTATTATATTTCTGAATTATTATTTTTAATACTATTATTAAGACTGTGAGGGTCATCATTTCCTTTTGTAAAATATTTGACAGAGAAGCACACATTAACAGAGCAAGAATCTCGTACTAGTTAAACTCTTATGAGGAAAACCTGTTCTACCCTGGACAGAAAGAAACCCTCTTTTTATTTATAAAACATTACAGAACCCTGGTTTATTATGTAAGGATTTATCAAATAAGATTTCAGTTTTTATTCTGTATTTATTGTGTGCTAATCAGTCGAATTTGTCATCAGGTATAGATGTGGTAGGTTTATTTACATGTTAACAGTCAACCATTAGTCTTTGTTTTTATCATCGAAGGTGTGATGTTAATCTTAATAAAAGAATACCTGGGCTGTGCCCTTTTGCACGAAGTTCAAATAGTACAGCGATTGTGAGGATAGTTCCGGCTCCAATTTTATTTTGCTACTAATTCGTTAAGAGATATTATTTTTGATTAATGTATGAAAGAGCACGGGGCTTTCTCTGCAAGAACGTAAAATTTCGACTCGAGAAAGAATAGATATAGTCACAGTATATTTAGTAGTAATCGAATGAACAGAGATAGCAACAGGAGAATGTTACATGTTTGTTTGTTTTCTTCATTACGTGTTACGCTACTTTACTGTTAAGTTTGTCGTTATTTACATCCTAAACAAGTCAGAACGTCCACATAGCTTTTCGGGTTCACCAATTTTATTTGGAGTTCTTCTGAGGTAGAGATGTTTTCCCCGCATATTTATAAATAATTACCAAAAGGACTATGGTAGTGTGGTTTTAGTGATATGAAAAATAGGTAGATTGTTTTAGATTTGTGTCCTTCTTACAGATATGTCTATAGGTACAGCAGAGTTCTCATACCACAGTTACTGCGACAGACCCGGTTTTGGGGCTCTTTTGAGCTAGCCCTTACCTAAGAAGATTCGAGCAAAAATCGGGAAATATACTCTGTAGTTATTGTATTTAACTACACAATAGATTTGGAAGTGAAAGTAAATTCTTTAAAATGCTTTAAAGATCAAGCATTAGTAACTTCAAAGCAAGTATTAAATTCTTCCATTCAAGAAACATAAAATACAATTATTTTGATTTGAAAGAAGGATTTGAGAAAGGGTTGCTCACAAATATCTCTATATCAACAACTGTCCAAACTTTTCTCTATTTCCTCAAGCTTACACGTTACTCCTGATATTTTGAGCAGACCAACTGAATGTTAACGGCACAGAAAGTGTACATTAATTACTTTTGAGAGAATGGGGGCTCATACTTAAACCTAAAATTTAGCTTTGTCTTCTTTTGGTGTTGTGCTGATGGTTTTAGAGGGAAAATTCCGATTTGTTATTGATTTTGAATCTAGAGAAAGCCTTTTAGAAATGATTTATGCTACAAACACAGGCCAGAGGAGTTGTACATGCAAAATAGATCAAAAGAAGCACAAGGTCCATGACAGAATGAAAAAAACAGGAGCTTAGAAGATATATTTAAAAGGCAAACTACAACTCGGTTTCTACAAATGAATAAATCTTTTAACACCTGCTGGATCAGATGCTAAATATCTGACGTAGAATTTTTAAGGATTTTAAATGAAAACAAAATCGGATTCCCTCCACCCCATCAGATTTTGCTAAAAATTCTTTGTTTACATGATTCATGTAATTGTTCCTGGTGAAAATTTAAATGCTTTTCTTTTGGGGTTTTTAATGAGAGTTCAAGAAAGTATAGCCAAATACGGGCTGTCTCTGATCATGCTGTGATCTTTTCCCCAGATATCTTGGGTTCAACAACAACATGAAACGAAAAGAGTGAAAAGAGGAACACACCATGAAAGAGTCGTTGCCAGGGGAATAAATCCCCGTTTCGCTGATCCACTCTGGGATGAACAGTGGTATCTAGTGAGTATTTTTTACTGTTTTTCTCTTTTGTTTCTCCTTTTTGTTTCGACATCGCAGGAATATATCCACATTTTATCATCGGCTGTGACATATTTCAGAACAATTTTGTTAATTGTTGGATCATTAAAAAACTACTTAATGACTCTGGTAATTTTCATTCCATTCCTTTTTGTTAATGTGTCTATTAAAAAAAGGCAGATTGCCTTATCTCTTTAATCGTCTGCTCTAAAAGTGCGGGTTTGTTTCAGACTGCTGTGTGGAATATACATATATATATATATATATATTGAACAGCTTCCATGTAAATAGTTCAATGACACGGGAATAACAAGTTGGAATAGCTGTAGATTAGTGATTGTCTCCCCTTACTTTCAGCAGGCTCCTTATTTTTAGTAGTTTTGGTTTTAGAAAGCAACAGCAAAAACAATAAAAAGTATTTGTGTTATAGGATATTTTTCATTGAGAACGAATCCATTTATAGTTCTGCTATTATTGACCTTACTGTTCCACTCGACTATTTTCCATTTTTCTTCATCATCTTTCAATTCATCTATCTATCCATCCATCTATCTATTTATTTACCCATCTATCTATCTTTTTATTTATCTATGTATCTATGTATCTATGTATCTATGTATCTATGTATCTATGTATCTATGTATCTATGTATCTATGTATCTATGTATCTATGTATCTATGTATCTATGTATCTATGTATCTATGTATCTATGTATCTATGTATCTATGNAATTTATATGCTGCATGTGCTTTAAAGCGTGCAAGTCAACAGAAGGACATAGAGTCGTCCCAAATAGCATTGACGACGACATGGAAAGAATTCAAGGTGAGAGAAATCAGCTGGAAAGATAAAGCAATCATCATGTGTGTACTTATGTATCTATGTATCTATGCATCTATGTATCTATGTATCTATGTATCTATGTATCTATGTATTTATCCATCTATCTATATCTTTAATATTCTGTGAGGTTCAGTGAAGCTCATACATTGATCATTTAGAACTACTAATTAAATCTTATATCTGATCAATAAGAGAATCGATGAAAACATAATAGTTATGGGTATCGTTTGTTTGCTGTAAACGCTTTCTAATTTTCCTTCCACCTAATCATAATGTATTTTTTATCTTAGGATGACAAGAGAAACACATTGGATCTTGACATTAATGTTATTCCAGTATGGAACAAAGGAATTACTGGGAAAGGAGTTGTTGTCACCATATTAGATGATGGTAAAGAAAAAATAAATACATTGCATAAAAATTTGTATCTAATATATTCTATGTTATTAATTATAAAAATCAAAACTCATCTGCTTGTATTTTTCTGAAATGACTACTTTTGTGGGATTCCAACACTATATTTTCGAAAACTTAGCGCGTTACTTTGTTTTTAGAAATAGAGTAACAAGCATATATCAAAACATTTTTTTTATTTATTCACGAAATAACTCACAAATAATGTTAAAGGAAAGGTTCCTAGAGATAGTAACCAGATTGTTGCACACATATTTTTCAATTCCCTATTATTCATAAATATTTGTATAAGATAACCATATCACTAACAAACTACGGTCATAAAATTCCCTGTAGAAAAAAATCCCAGACAAACTATTTTAGAAAAAAAAACAAAAAAAAAACTGGAACATTTTTCTGCATTAAAATATGATAAAGAATTCGAAGTCTTCTATTCAATAAGTAGGATGAATAATCTGGTACTGTTTATCAGGGATAAGATACAGGCAAAAGGCATTAGGAGCTTTGCAACTGCTGCATAATGCATATAAATGGGACTTGAGGAGATGTGAAAAACGTGTGGAAATTTAAAGCATCTGAAATACCTGTGTCTATAAATTACATTTTTTGATTCTTGTATTTGTATTGTAAACGACATGAGAATAAGTAGAACTATTATACTTCAACCTCGATCATCTTTCATTCATTTATGCAAACAAGGATATTTAACAGAAAGGTTGGCAATCTTAGTTAAAGTTGCAATGCCGCTTCTCTTTCCCTTTTTTCATAAGTACTTCAGTGGTCTTTTCCCTGATGAAATATACTTTCTGATTCCTCCACTGCAAGGAACCGCCACCTTTTCCCTTTAAATAAATACCATTAAGTGTAAAACTAAAAATATGTGGAATGTAAGCGAAGAATTATCTCAACCTATATCTTTTTACCCTTAAAAGCGGAAATATATTTCTCTGTTATTTTTAAGCCCAGAGAAGTATCCTTTTTTTCCCTTTCATTTTTCTTGTACGTTAACTAATATGTAGGTTTGATTTATACTGCTAGATAATGAGCTATATATGAGAAGTGAAAGATACTATTTTTTGAATTGCAATAGCAGAGAGAAGGTGATGAACATTAGCTTTAAATTTATGTGCCGTAATTATTCGATTAAGTGCATGGTGCGCTCAAATAATTCTGGGGATTCTAAAGGGTGCGCTTATCCAGGGGGTGCGCGTATTTGAGGGAGTGCGCTTATTGGAAAAGTCAGTCAACTTGTAAAGCACTAAATGTCAAAAATACCAACGTCGACATACATTAAGTTCAGAAGTGAAATTGACAAATACAAAGATGTCTGTAAACATATGAACATTGTGATTTACTCACATGATGTTACAAACATAATAGAATATACTCACTAAAATATATGTTTTTACTGCTTTTATTTATTTTATTGACCTTCAATTTTTTACTTTGAAAAAAGGGTGCGATTGTTGAAAAGGAAATCTACCAAAGTGGGTGCTCTTAATTGAGGGAGTGCGCTTATTAACTTTTTGGGGTTACAAAGGGTGCGCTTATTCGAGGAATGCGCTTATTCGAGTAGGGTAAAGTAAATCGAATAATTATGGTAGGCCACATTTAAATGGAAAACATGATGATAGAAAATTCCAGAAATTGTGTGGCCTCCTGCATGAGTCACGTAAAGCAACTGAATATAGGTGACAGAGGAAATCCTAGTGAATTGTTGCATTGTTCCAAGAGGAGAAGTTGAAAGGGAAAATTCAGCAAGACAAGAACAATGGAAAAAAGGAACTCACTAAACACAGAATTGTGACACTTGGAAGCAAGATGCTGCTTGATAAGATGTTTGTATGTAAAAAGGATTTTATTTCTGTTACTCAGCTATTCTATATAGCATTCACAAAGGCATGTACCCTATAATATTAGAGGTTTTACTTTGTCTGGACATTGTACATAGACTGCTTAAGAATCATTTTTTCTTTTGGTACTATTTTAGTTAAATGGTTTTCTATTATTTTTTTCTATCATTTTTGAAAGTACATTCGATAGTGAAAGCTACCAGATAATGTCTGGGCTTTGGAGTACACGAAAGATCTCAGAAACATCACTAGTACTACTTCAATTTCTAACTTTTAATAATGAAAACATCTTAAGTACGAAACAAAAATAATGTGCTAACAAAAATAAAAAATGTTTTTCAGTAAAATTCTGGAAATTGTGCCATGAAATCTTGTTGGAGGCTAATACATTGGAATTTTAAGCTACCAATTTTGAACTGTCAGGCTAGAAGTTTTGTCAAAAACTGCACAATAAATATCTTCGATATTCAAAACTTTTGAATCTAGATGATAATGATGTATTAAGAACACATAGGAGAACAGAATTTCATGACAACTTTAGGTTCATTTTGTGAAACATATTTATACTTTGCAATAATCTGCTACTCATTTACAAATTCCTTAAAAATATTTCTTATTTTAGGTATTGAACACAACCATACAGATATAGAACAGAATTACGTAAGTACTTTTATTGATATAATTTGGTGAAATGGTGTAATTTTGGGGGGATGCGATATAAGATTTCCTGTTAATTTGTTCACAGGTTATGGGAGTCTCTCTTGTTCCAAAAACATCCAGTTATTGTTGCAAGCAGCAGACTTGACATTTTTACTTCAGTCAGTCGTCTTTATATAGTCTGTTTATGAGACAGTTGTGAAAGTTGTTTCTAGAATAATGTTTCTATTTGTCTAGTGCCTTATCAACATTGTTGTCATCATCATTATCAAACCTCTTCTAGACTGCACTGCTAGAGAATTTCTTTGATACATAAGGATCACTCTCTTCAATCTGCATTACCCTATCTATTCTGGTGTCATTTCTAAAGAGAATAGCTTTACATTCTGTTTAAGGATGTGTCTGAAAGTTGGGAGTCAGGGTGTTTTAAAGTACGTGGGTTTTGAAAATTAATAGTTTATACTGTTTTAATAACATAATAATTTTCTAAAAATGTTCATCCTTCTTGGAAGTTGTTATTGACAAACATATAATACACTTTTCAGATTAAAATTCAAAATTGGGAGAAAACTTTTTTTAGCAATAAGGTTACCAACTGATGGAGGTCATCATATAAAATTACAATTCACCTCTTTTGCACCTTACTTCAAGTTACTCTAGTAGCTGTAACTGTTATATATTTGTAAATGAAATTTATTTTATCATACGTGTACACATTTGACACAACTAAAAAAGACCTGGAGAAGATGTTTGGGTTTTTCTCATTCTTGTCCCAAGTTGTATAAATATTAAGAGTAAGTACAAAATCTATTGACACTGTTATGGCTACTGTCAATACGACTTTTACCATTGCTATAAAGTAAACTGTTGTCACTATTACCTGTACTATGACTTATTATTACAACCACCAACACTACCACAACAACAAACACTGCTAATACTGTTAACAAATGCTACTGCTATCATGCCACTATTGATATTAATATTATTTCAAAAGCAGTAATAGTTATTTTTTTAGTACTGCTGAGATCCACGGCACTCGTAACACTAATATCAATAGAAGTACCATCACCATCTTCACTGCTTGTACTGTTACTACTATATCCTCTTGTCCTGCTGCTACTAATAGCTAACAATGCTTCTAGCACTATTGTTACTACTACTGTCACTACTCCTACTGTTTATACTACTGTTTTACAGCTACTACTACTGTTACAATTACTGCTACAATTACTGCTACTACTACCTCTACTATTAATGCTACTATTACTGCTTCTATTACTGCTACAACTACTGCTACTATTACTGCTACTACTACTGTCACAATTACTGATACTACTAATGTTACTATTGGTGTTACTACTACTGCTACTACTACGGATACTACTGCTTCTACTACTGGTACTACTACTGGTACTACTACTGTTGCTTCTACTGCTACTTTCACTGCAACTATTGCGGAAACTACTACTTCTACAATTACTGATACTACTTCTACAATTACTGATACTACTACTTCTACAATTACTGATACTACTACTGCTACTACTACTACTGCTACTACTACTACTACTACTACTACTACTACTACTATCACAGCTGTTATGCTTTTCTCTAGATTTTCCTTCTTCCCAAATTTTTACTTTCACAACAACTAACTGTTGAAACTGATCACAAAACTACGTTACTGACTCAACCTTTGAGCTTTCATTTGCAGGGTTTTATTTCGTAACCTCTCTTTGCGATTGCTGGCAGAGAATTATACAGGAAACAAGACTGTAAGTTTTAATCTCCCTTATTTTGAGAACTATCCTAACCTGTTATGAAAAGAGTAAAAGGTGAGGATCTGACAAAGGTAATCAACTTTACTTTACAAATGTATAAGAAGCCATCTAAGGAATTATGGGAATTTAAAAGTGATAGACATTTATTTCTTCTCCTACATGACCTAACTTTTCCGTAGGACGGTGACGGTGACAAAAAATGCAATGGACGACATAATAGCAATAAAAAAAACAACCAGGGAGTTTTTTAAATGGCTCAAACATCTACGTTTGCCTTCTAATGATTAAGTTATCTTAGTATCATCTGATATTGTACCAGGAAGAAAGTGGAAGATAGAGCATATCTTAAAGCTATTTGGAGTATAGGAACAAAGAAAGAGATTGCGAGTTGAAAATTTGGTTATTTGTTAGTCATCAAAATTTTCCCCTTTAAAAATAGTCCATATCAGATTTACAGACAAAAGACAGACTAAATATTTTCCTTAATGTTACCTAATATTTTATATGAAGTTATAAAAATGTTATATACAAATCTACAGAAAAAATGAATTTATTTCTGTGCCATGAATGTACTATATATGAGCGTACTGTAATGTACGCTCATATATTTAGATCAAAATAATATCTCTGCACTATAAGATAAAATTCTACTTCCTTCAATCTGTTATTTTCATCTCAGAAAAGAAACAAAATATCTTGTCACCTTTCTACCTGTATTTTTCTAAAAAACAACTTTTCCTGATCATTGTCATCAACTCAATCCAAATTCTGTCTCGTCATGTATTAACCAATAAAGAACTAAACAGGTTTTTGTAAGCGTACAACAAGACAATTCCTTGAATAGCTTTGAGATTTAGAATGCTTTTTACAGCAAACGTATTGCCATACTTTAAACATGCTATCAAAAGTCGTCCTAAAAGACCCATAAAAATCTTTGCTCTAGTTATTTTATACAGCCAATTACAGATGTTAGTGTCTTTTTTAGATTTACCTTCTATTTTTAATGGTAGGAGAACTGAGAGTGATTGTAGTAATATTTATTGTGATTTTTATTTCCCTAATAGTACTAATACTAGTTGTAATAATAGTAGTAATAGTAGTAGTAATAGTAGTAGTAATAGTAGTCGTGAGAAATGTTAACTTGACCATACTGTAATGTGTTGTATGCTACACAGTATTAAACGGAATTACAGTACTAGATGATGTATATGCCTATACTATATCGTTGTACTGTACGAAAGTAAATTGGAATTGCTTGCAGCATGCTCCAGTATACTTGAGCGTATGAACTTTACCACCTCCAAAAATATTGTGCCGCCTTTTGCTTTAGTTAGCAAGTGTTAGTAGAAGTATGAGGAGTTGGTGTTTTGTTCTTGCTGCTGTTGCTGGACGAAAAAAAACAATATCGGTAAGTGTAGTAGTTGTAGTAGTAGTAGTAGTAGTAGTAGTAATAGTAGTCGTAATAGTAGTCAGAATAGTAGTAGTAATAATAGTGCTAATAGTAGTCAGAATAGTAGTAGTAATACTAGTAGTAATAGTAGTAGTAATAGTCGTAGTAATAGTATTTGTAGTAGGAACGACTAGAAGTTTGTATCACATTTGCTCATTTAGACCAAAATAAAGAAATATTATTTTTCTGGAGTTTTAAAATGGCTTTTTACAAAAATCCAAAACAGTTATATAATACAAATAGAAGACAACAAAAATTTCATTTGGATTAACGCTATCTTAGCAAGCATATTATTTTATCTAGTAGCTCCAAGGTTCTATATATTTGTGACAAAAATCAGAATTAAACCCAAGTTTGTTTTATGAAAATGCCATAAAATATCAAGGTTCTGTATTTACATTCTGGTTAGCCTAATTTAATTTTATTGTAACGTTCGATTGATGAGAGGATGACAATATTCTTATACATAATGAGATAATGTTTTTATTGATATAAAAAGGTTATTGTAATTGATTTAAGGCTCTTATTGACAGATAGATGGCATAAAATTGACAAGGATATTATACATTTATTGGCAATAACATCATATTTAACTTTGTTGTGACGTAACTTCCATATTAACAATGATGTTTTAATTAGAGTAACATTAATGGCAGCACCATCCTACTTTTATCAAAAATCTAAGTGATTTGCAAAGTTGTAGCATTCATCTTGACGATGAACCAACGTTTTTATTCCTACTTTTTGAGTCATAACACTATTTCATTAACACTACACTGATGACCATTTCTAAATTTATCATAGTTCAAAACTGAGATGTGGGCTATATCGAGCAAGGATCTATTGCTAAAAATTTATGATATCTCAATTTAAATGGAGCTTGAAAATTATTAACCCCATTGGGTGTGAAGAATAAACCCCATCACATTTAATATCGTACAATATGCTATGTGACTAAATAATATTTTTTGCCTTTCAGCAAATGTCTTCGATATAAGATTTTTGAAATTTCTAGGGAACTTCGTAGGAAGATAGAAATTTAGTTATTTTATAGAAACATAGAAATTTGAAAATTTCTTCAAATGACTCTATAATATTTCCTCTGGTTAGCAATTTCTTAACTTTTATTTCATTAAATGCGTAAAGAGATAGTATTATTTTCTTCACTTATAAACCTAATTGTACAATGATATATTTTTTCATCTATAGACCTATTTAACTCAATAAAGTTCTGCTTTATGAAAGACAAGTGAAATTTTAAAGATTTATTGTGATAGCCTTGAATTTCCATTATTCTACCAACAGCAAGCATATAAGAAATTAAAAAAAGCAAACAAGTAAATTTGTTTTCTCGATTTCCATACTTTTCTGGACCTTTCAGTACACTCAATAAGAAGCCAATGTCAGTAGCCTACATGCTATAACATTCTCTACACGTAAAGGCACACAAACGTACTATAAAAGGGAATAAAACAGAATATTTATGGGCAAATAAAAGGTGACAAGACTTTTTTTCAGTAAACTGATAACAGGAAAATCAAGAGGTTTTAAAAGAAAAAGAGGAGCTTTTTGTGGGCAGACGTTATTTAAGTTGCAAGATACAAGACTAATGTCTCAAGAGGAGATGTAGAGCTGCACACATAGTAGACAATATAGAACAAAAGACAGTACAGCAGACTGGTATTTTCTTGCTCATTTCTCTTATACCCATTATTATTCGTAAGTGAAAATATACAGAGGAAGAGCCTGCATTACACACTTTGTCTTATTTTTTAAGTCAATGGTTTTGAAGAGTCGAAAAACTGTTGATTAGATTGTAACAAATTAAGCTATAGATGTCACTGGAAAGATTATTCAGAGTTTTTTTTACCAAAAGTAGCTATGATCGTTGCAAAGTTCTTATATGAATATCTTCAACAAGAAGTCTTACAATATTAATACATTGCTTAAACTTAATTCCTTTTAAATCGTCAATGCTAATCATCTTCAAATCGGAATAATGACCACGATGATTAAGTATGTCATTTTAAGAAACTAAAGGTATTATGTTATAAAAATATTTAGTGGAATGTGTTTGGATAATGTGCTGTAATTAATGATCCCCCAAAAGAAAAAAATGTCATCACCAACTGGGTATCAGTTTAATGGTAATATTTATGACAAAGAGGTTTTAAGTATCATGGAAATAATATAAATAAAAATGGATGTAAGAGTGCCATAAGACAAAAAATAACTGTCACAAAATAAAGTAAAAGAATCTATTTAGAGCAGTTACACTATTACCAAGATTTTCCGGGTTCAATTTTCTTTGGCTGGCGAAAAGAATTTGAAATTTTAGGAAAGAAAAAGCCATTGTTTATCGTCCGGAAGGGCATTCAGCCAAGAAATTCCTCAATGATAAAACAAAGCCCCTTTAAAGGGCACCGTCTGAAGCCCAATTACTGGGGGAAAATGACGTTAAAACAAAAAAATAAAGGTAACAGAAGAATTAGAAGAATAATAGTGAAGCTGAAAGGGAAGATAGAGGCAGATATGCTTGCAAGGGGTGAAATGGAATGAATAGGTGGGTAATTTAAATTACTAAAGAAAAAGTGCTAATGGCGGAGAACCTTAAGTTAGATTGAGGTAGTTTGACCATGCAGTTAGAATAGAGAATGAAAAATCAGGAAAAACAGCTTTGAACATGAAGATTACTTAAAAGGGAAAGATCTAGAAAGATATTAGGTATAGGCAGAAACAGATGAAACTTTAGTTTGTCTGAAGATGGCGTTTCAGGTGGAGATTAGAGAGTCTCATTCAACCCATACAGGAAGGGTAAATAATAATAACAACAGAAATAGCAAAAGGTAATTACTTACTGGCATATCACTTAAGTTTTACACTTGATAATCTCAGTTAATGATAAAACTAACAGCAGAAGTCGGGTTGTTATTTAATGCTTTGTCCAAAGCCATAAAGCTAAGCAATTGAACTTTTCCGCCCAAGGTTTTGTATCCATAGACATTTCCTCCACTGCACACAGGATTGTTGTGCTTCAGATTAAAGTCTACTCTCAATATATCAGTGTGCTTACTTTGAAGTGAGACAGCGGTTGACTATGCCTTTTTGGAAAGTGCAGCTTGCTGATAAACTGTACACAATGAAATTTATCTGTCATTACATGCTTTACACAAGAATCGTTCAACAGTATATATATATATATATATATATATATATATATAAAGATTGCATTACCCTCTTATTGACAGNTAATGATAAAACTAACAGCAGAAGTCGGGTTGTTATTTAATGCTTTGTCCAAAGCCATAAAGCTAAGCAATTGAACTTATCCGCCCAAGGTTTTGTATCCATAGACATTTCATCCACTGCACACAGGATTGTTGTGCTTCAGATTAAAGTCTACTCTCAATATATCAGTGTGCTTACTTTGAAGTGAGACAGCGGTTGACTATGCCTTTTTGGAAAGTGCAGCTTGCTGATAAACTGTACACAATGAAATTTATCTGTCATTACATGCTTTACACAAGAATCGTTCAACAGTATATATATATAAAGATTGCATTACCCTCTTATTGACAGCCCAGTTTTTTCACGTTTTTCAGGATAGGTCAATTCTGTATCTCCATGCACTTCTAAGGACATCAGTTATTGTAACAGAACTTAATGAAATTTTTTTTTCACCGCCATCTTTTGACCGCTGAGTCTTGATTATTACCGGTAATTATAATGAGCTGTTTATAAGGCAATACAGGTTAAAAGCCAGTAAGGAATGTCACACTGTACTAGTGTATATTGTTAAGAAACTTTCGCAAACCTTCTTTGATGATATTAAGATTAACTGCCAAGGTTGAACAGATTTTTCAGGTACATACAAGAACTCTACAAGGATCTTATCAGTTTTATCTGACAAGCAAGATCGTAATTCCTCAGTATTTGAATGAGTTGGCATATGATTTATCAGTGAATACTTTAAAGTAATCCTGTGATAACATATGGAATTACTAAATGAGCAAGGCCTTTAAAATTTTCAGGAAATCAGCCTTTGAGTAGAACTCAACTAAGTTACAGGAAGTCTCAATAATTCCATACTGGTTTCCAGTAGATCATTTACAGCCTTCCGAGTCAGATAACAGTGTTTGGACTGTTAGCCTTGACAGAAATTTTCTTGCAGACCCATGCCGTGTACATTACCATACGGACAGTATCTCTTAGAACAGGGGTAGCGAGGATCGTTATAAGGAATTATTTGAAATCTCTAGAATTTAAAATTCGTAAAATCTTTAAGTAATCTTTAAGCAAAGAGAGTTACACATATCAGTTTCCCTTATACAATACTCATCAGTTTATCAAAAGAGACTTTGATTAAAAGTTATTTTTAATCTATATAATATTTTCGTATTGACAGTAGTGACCAACCTATACTTCCCTTAAGCTAGCTTATTCTTTTCTTTGATGGTCTAAACTTAATTTTGTTTTCCACAAATTCAACTTTGAGAATTTTCTTTGGAATTCTTCTCTCGTTGCACTTAAAAAAAGACCAAGACCAAGCCAATTGTTGCTTTTTTACCATGCAATGTTACTTATTGTTCCGCCTTTTCTATAGAAATTATTAAGACACACAATCGTCCAACTTTATAACAATCGTTTGCAACCACTTGGTGTAACATTTGGGCTGCATTACAAAAGGGTATGTTATAATTGGACTGATTAGGGCATTTTTTATCTGATGATTGCCAACTGAGCTTCAATGGTAAGCCCCTCTCCGGATTATTAAGTCTTGTAGTACTTAAAGGGTTTTAAATGTATTTTTTCAAGTGTACTTTATCAATCTAGTGTATCCAACAATACTTACAGTTGTCTTACAATTATGTACTTTAGGATCCAGCTGCTAGCTGGGACGTTAACGACAACGATCCTGATCCATTTCCAAGATACGATGCAACCAATGAAAACAAGTAAGACCAGCTAGTTTGTTAATCAGACTGACAGAATTGTTTGAAAAAATCAGTTCTGCTTTTATTCTACTTCTTTTTCTCATGCATTTACCTATACTACAGATTCCCTACACCACATTCCACTTCTTTACGCGTACTTCGGTTGCCGAACACCCTTTACAATCACTTCCAAACAAACATTTTCCCATCAAAATTTGTACGCTAGCTTTATCCACTCCTTTTTTTGTTTATCAGCTCCATGCTTTGAATTGATTGCTCTTGTTCTTCTTTTTCCTGTTTATTGATTACTTAGTAAGATTATGAATTGTCCAAATGCCATCATTTACCTCAGTCTTCTGTCTCCTCAGTCAGAGGTTTTATTTCTTTTTGCGTTTGTCGGCCTGTCCATTTGTCTGTCTGTTTGTTTATCTACTTGTTTGTTTGTCTGTTTGTGTGCTAAATAAGTCTAAAAGTTTAGATAATGTTTATAGTACCAGAAAAAAAAAAAAGAAATGGTTACATTTTGGCTTCGATCGGCGAAAATTTGGATGCTTTGAGCAGTTTTATTTAAAGGCCTAACAAAACTACAGAAAAACAGACCTTTGTGAACATAGAAGAAAACACAATGCTTGGTAACCAACGGTGCTGTGGGTTAGTTGCTTAACACACTTGTCTAGTCAACAGGAGCTTCTGGTTCAAATCCAGACCTTGCCTTGTTTTTATTTTGATAAGATGTTTCTATAATTTCAGAAATACTGTCAGAAAAAGACAACTAAACACAATTATTACCAATTATTGTAGCTGCTTAGAGACTTGGTCTCTCTGAGTGCTTTTCCAGCTGTTTTATTTATATTCTTGTTTATTATTTCCTTACATTATAGAGACTTAGCCCATCAAACTATTATGTTTAATAATTTAATAATTCAAGGCAAAAAAATTTCAATTTTCATGTTTTTTATCAAATTACCTATTCTTCTAAGGGAGTTGTTTCTTTTTTATTCACAAAAAAAGAAACAATTCATAATTATATTTTTTATCTTACTTTTTTGAATGTAATACAAACTCACATTGGTCCCTTTATTAAGGCGATTGATCAAGCTCTAGGGTCGAATTATTAGTACTATGTTTGTGGTACCCGATGATATTTTCTCAGCCCCTTGAGTGCTTTAAATGCGTTAGTGGTAATGGTGGTAACAGAAAGGATAATGTTGATGCTAGACACTTTAGTATTGATGAATAAGAAAAGTCTCTCATGCATTCTTATTATTTTGTAATGTAAGATTGTTTTTTACGCATTTATGTTTGAGCTGATAATAAGAGAAAAGGGGCTTGTGATAATGGTGGTAGTGATTTTGGCTATCGTTGAAATTTGTATTGTGGTGGTTTCTTATCTAGTTTCTTATATAGTCCCATGTGCTTTCTAATAAAATTTCCCCCGGCTCCCCTTAATTGTAATTTGCTTCTTTTCATTTATTTCACCCTAAGCAAAGCTGAAATCCAATCCAGTAAAGAGGAATACATGTACTTTTTTTCGTTGTACTTTTAAAGCCTTTTCACTTAGTAGTTTCTTTCCTCTCTTAATTCTGTCTCCCAACACATGTACCAACTCAAATATCTGACACTAATAAGGGGTAAGCGAGTTGAAATATTTAACATAATCTTGCAACTTAAGAAAATCCATTCTACTCTTCTAAGCATCTGTCATATTTCAAACACAAATGATTCAGAAAATGACTACTGACATGAGTACATATGCAAATGTTACATAGTACGAGGACTAGACATAATGATTTAAAAAGCTATATTACCAGTCAACTGTCGAAATTTCAGTCAACTCAAGCATATAAATTAGCATGTAGAGCAAACAGAAGAATTTAATAGTGTATTATTATAAAAAATTTTGAATGCATTAGGAGCTTGGTCATCAAAGAATCTATTACCAATTTTTGTAAAACCTCACATGAATGTGTAGAGAGAAGAATAAGAAATACAAAATTGCGTAGCTGTGAATCTTTCGAGTAATAAATGTCACAATATCTGACGTTATGCATTTTGTTCCAATACTCCATCATTAGAATCTACTTTAAATGTTTCATGAATTTTGATGTTTAGCCCCGCATTTGTTTTAGTACTCCAGTTTGAAATGCGAATGACACGTATCCGGTGGTTTCGCTTAAAAAGTTAGTTTTAGGAAAGTCTTATTTTTCTGACTCGTATTTTCATCATTTTGTTATACCTAGTTAAGGAATGTGATATAAAACAGCATCAAAGGTTTTTTAAGAACACCTGATACCGTGTATAGGGCAAAGCTACTCAGATATTTTTTAATAGCCAGATTATAATTTGCTGTCCTAATTAAGAAGTAAAAGCTGTTAGAGCTTTTGTGCCTAATCTATCACAAACAACAATATCATTCTCTTTGAAATGACCAAAAATTGCTGCCATCAAAGAGGCTTACTGCATCATTAACACATCACCATATCTGATCTTTGTTCCAAGTTTGACAATGCAACACAAACCAGATGCTACAGAGTCTCTGAAAGAAACCTTGGAGAGGATCGTGAAGAAAAGTACCATTTCATTGCGTATCCAACTCAGACGTATCTTTAGAAAATTGATCAATTGACCAATTAATTGTTTACTATGCAAAGGTAGTTTCTTCCAAAAGCTCCAAAAGTATGATGCCAATCTTGAGTACCCTGTACTTTAAATAAAAAATGGGTTTGTAGACAGATTCATAAAAATCGTTAAGCGAACACCAGAAAAAGTAAAGAATTACAGGAAAAGATCCATTCTGGACAATCACAATCCTCAACATAGTGCTAGGATTAGACAGAGTATCTCTAGCCATGCACTCTTTTTAAGTACCATTCACAAAAACCTTTCAATATTCCATATAGGACCCTACTCCAGCATTCTCTTTTTAAGAAGACAAGAGTACTAAATGAGGCGGGGATTAGAATGCTTGTCTCGGAAGACAAGCATTGGAGAAAAGGAAGGTAGTTTCTTAAAGAACTGGAGAGAACCAAGTTTTTACCGTTTAGTTTCCTTATTGCAACATAGGCGTAAAAAGAAAAGGACATTATCAAAGTCCAACATATAAAAAGAATATTTCTAAACAAAGGATCACCAGCGCATGATCCCGAAAATAGAAGAACCTTGAAAAACGGGAAAACGGAGAGGGAGAAAATTAGATATTCTTTACTGGGTCTTTCATTGACGTTACCCCTGGTAAACAGTGGGGTCATTTTTGTCTTTCAATGATACCCATCTATGAAAGACCCAACAGGAAGCAAAAGATCCAGAAAAGGTGGAACAGAAAGCACGTAAAACAACATAACACGCAAGACATACGGATCGCCCCTCCAGGACCCTCTGTGGTAAGGCTCTTCCTCTCGGATTGGTCTTCAGCCAGTGCTCAAGCGTCTCGAGACCACCTGTTCTGCATGGTTGGGCCCTATAGCCGAACCCCAGACAAAGAGAGATCAGAGCTCTACACTTGATCTTAGGCAGAAGGCCGAGAAGCGATATAATAAAATAAGATATGCTTTTCTATAGTCAAGGAAGACTAGGGAAGGACAAACACAAGACAGCCATGACTATGTCGTGGTGAAGTTGTGGTGAAGGTGTAGTAAAGATTTGGTACAGTTTTAGTGAAGTTGTGGTTGCTGGTGGGAAAACGTTATGTAATTTTGTATTTTGAAAATAAAATACCTTACAACAGAGTTCAATGGAGTTTTTTCTGGAACCATAATACAACAGCATCTCTGATATTTAGGAAAATAATTCCTTCTTTGTTCTCCAATTTTATGAGGGCATTTTAAACCGTTCATGACCATTGAAAGGTATCCAGCAAACACCAAGTTGTAAAGGAATTTAACTGTGGAATGACAAGCTAATCAATAATGAATTTTGGGAGACGTTTTATTGATTTTATTAAAGATTTTCCCCACATTTAAAGTGATAGTCAAACAATATAATAGTCAAATAATTGTTGTAATTAGCCGGGTCTAATATAAGTTCATTTAGCTAATTTTTTTTGCAAGCAGCCAGCTAGAACTTGAAAATGAAACAAGTTGTTCTAATATTTCTTGCTTAGTGTTCATTAGTTCTTCTATTTGAAGTCAATGTTGTCCATATAAACAGCTGATAAACATTATTATTTATTTCTTTTTAATAAACTATCCAATAAACTAAGTAACTGATCAAAAGTAATAATTTTAATGCGTCCGTGGCGATTAACTTAGGTTCTACAACAACAAAAATTCAAACGGCGGCCAAATAGGAAAAACTGCCTTTTTTCCAATCAAATAAAGAAACTTCAGGTTTACTACAATGAAGAAACATAAAAATATTACTATCACTAATACAATGTAATGTCTGATGTTTTCGTGTTAATCAAACAAACTTCTTAGCCAAGGATTATAGTCCAACAGGGGCAAAGTTATTCCTTTATTTCAAAGAACTTGGATCTAATGTTCTCTATCCTGTGTATTCAAGCTGCAGTGTATTATGTTTCGATTTTTCCTCATTTTCATCTTTTTTTCAAATTAAAAGCTATTTAAGACAAGGTATAAAATTATAGATTTTTAATTTGTTGGGGTTTTTTTTAGTTCTTCTCTCCTTTATTTTAAGACACGGAACTCGCTGTGCAGGTGAAGTTGCTGCTCAAGCCAACAATAGTAAATGTGGAGTAGGCGTAGCTTATGGAGCAAGAATAGGAGGTGTCCGTATGCTTGACGGACGTGTAACGGATCGTGTCGAAGCCGAGTCCTTGAGTTTAAATCCTCAGTATATCGACATCTACAGTGCCAGTTGGGGTCCAAGTGATGATGGTATGACGGTTGAAGGACCAGGAACATTAGCCATGGCAGCTTTTTTGAATGGCATCACGAAGGTGAATGCAACTTTGGTTATTTTTACATTTTATCACTTTAATAAAATAAAAACTTTAGAGCATTATTCCAGGAAATTTTTGTATTCTATCATTGTCTCCATTGTATACCATTAATTTGCTATTTGCTTCTTTTGTGAGTTTAGGTTTTGTCTTTTTAAATGTTTTACTCACTTGTACTGCTCGACATCGTGGTTTTCTTTTTCTCCTAATTGTTTCCTTTTCTTCTCATGTTTGCTCCAAGCTCAATTTTTACTAACATCTAAGACTTTTATTTAATATAGTCTTTTTTCCCTTTTTCTAACATTTCATTCTGTATTGTGTTTATCCTTTTGCATTTTTTCTTCCTTTACATTCTGTAAATTTACCATTTTAGCTAATGATATACGCCAGTATTAGAGAGAAAGCTAAAAGACTCAATTAAACATTTTTGAAAGTAGAACACCACATTTGAAGTCAACTTTGAACAACCGTTAATCCATCCAATTTTCTTGTGCATAGTTTTTAATAGGGACTGGAATGAGGGCCATCTGTTTTGGATTCCAGTTTACAGAAAAGCTAAAATCCCACGTGTTTTTCTTTGATAGCTTTTATTCAAATAGTCTTCTTCTTTCGTCACTTGGATTATCACTGGAGACTTTTTCTCAAAGTAAATTTTTGCAGATAAAGTGATCAAAATCTATTAAATGTTCAGTGTTTGAAATAATGTGAATGGCTACTTTTAAACTTCCCCCCTGCACTTTTCACCATACCTGCATGCTGTCACCCAAATGTGCACACCTTAATACATCAACCTATCACGCCAATCTTTCTACTTTGAACCAATGACATCCTTTTGATACATATACCAAACAGCGTTTTTTAAAATTCGCGACATTTTCAATCATAAAGAAAGATATCAACTGTGAGCTAGGAAGAATATTAGCCTAAAACTACCACTGCATGAACGAAGCCTCTCAGAAGGGCACTGTCTGAGCCAAGGAAAAAACCTACGTATGTTGAATCTTGGGCATAGAGCAATTCTTTCATAATATCTGATAAAGTGTATTAGGGGTCATTCATAAATGACGTCAACCAGATTTAAGACTTTTTGGAACCTCCTTTCCATTTATCAGGCGTGATTGACATTTAATTTCTACCCTCGTTCATAGATGTCAACTTTGGTGATCATCTTTCCCAAAGACCTTCATTTAATAACATAATCTTCCTTTTTTAGCTTTTAACGTCATTTCCCCCCAGTAATTGGGGCTCAGACGGTGCCCTTCAGAGGGACTTTGTTTTGGCAGTGAGGAATTTCTCTGCCGAATGCCCTTCCTGTCGTGAACCAATGGCTCTTTCTTTTTTAATGTTCCGAATTCCCTTCCCTCGCTCGGGCAATAAAACCCGGAACCTCGGGTGCGACTTACGGTGAAAGTGCACTAACCATTAAGCCACTGCTTATCTCATTCAATATAATCTTCCTTTATAGAGTTGATTAAATGAAGTACTTGATGTTGCAAATTAAAAAAACTGCTGAATTATTATTTTACACGTGCTTGATAAACCTCTTTGAGCCAGGATGAACTGTTGCACATTATTCTATAGTCAATTCCAATTACCACATTGACTTGATAAAAAATATATTTAGAGAAATCATCACTAGCATCACTTATCTCTGGGTCATTTTCAACTTTTCACTCTTCCGTGTACAAATGCTAGCAATGGGAAGTACATAAAACTGTCGATTTCGACGGTTTATAGTCATGGGGAATAACCAAATAGTAAATACCAATGCGTCATAATTTTAGCAATCAGTTTCGTTACATGATTATTTCGGACATATAGCATTAATCTTCAAATCAACTAATCTCATTGAAACTTGTACCACAGGATGGTTGATTGTAGACTGGAATTTTGAACAAGGGGCAGGAGAATGGAAATTTTGTTTATGAGACCTTTGACTAAAGTTTGCAATTAACTGAGGTCATAGTAAGTCTAAGTAGTTTACGATTGCTTGAACTGTATACATTAATTTGAGTGCAGACAAATCGATAGTAGACAGTTCGAGATTAAATCCCTTTAGGGACTCAAAAAGAATTGATACCATATAGTATCCTTCCTTAGGTAATTTGCATTAAATAGGCTATATGATCTTCTTGACATCAGAATCAACAAGATTATCCTAAATAGTAAAAAGGTGATCATAAAATCGCTTTGATTTTGGTCAAAAGATTAATTCGTTTTTGTTTACATCAGCATTCTGATCCTGCTCCTTACGACATTCGACGACGATCTACTCTTCCGTGGAGTACTGTAGTTACATTTGAAAAGGTGCTCAATTCTCTCATCTTGTTGTTCTAGATCACGTTTACATACGGGTTTGTAAATAAGTAAGTACAAATCTTCCTGTGATACTTCAACCTTCGTTTCATCAACAAATTGTGGCTTGTGCTCATCTTTTCCATTGATATTATCATGGGACGTGTTCTGACGGGCTTTCCTTGCTGGTACCATTTTACATTGTTGCATTTTCGTGTGAACCATTTCTCCAAACACCTTTACCTTCATGTGGCTGTTGTCTCTCGTTATACCTAGGAATAGACGACCCACCTACCAATATTTCCCCGACTAACCTGCTTGATATTGATAGGAGGGTAGCTGTCCTTCTGGCTCGCAAATAATAATTAGTTGATTACTCATTAATTAGCAAATTTACATGACTAATAGTATAAATGAAAATGTGTGCATTATCAAGGCACATCTTTATGCCAATTTTTGTGCTGATAGCTTAAAAAAAGGGCCTATTGACACTTTAGTTTGCCCTTTGAACACTCACCCAGGATAGAACATAGATTTTTATACAAACTGTAACGGAAACTGCGGCTGATAAGACGCCTGCTGGCTCTTTTCGCTTACCAACAGGACAAATAGCTATTTCTATTGATGTAGTTTTTTCCCTTGGACGGCTAGACCGTGAAACTCTCTGGCTTTTGAATGCTTTTTCCCACCATGTGACTTTTTAAGTCTAGAGTGAACTTTAATCTGTTGCCTTTCCAGTCTATCATCCCTCTTTCCTTTACACTTTCTTTCCCATAGTGGTTTTATCCCTTGTATGGAACTTAATTATTAAAAAAATCTTCCAAACAAAATAAAAGATATTGAAATCTCCTGTTCAAGCTCTGTATGAAAAATGGTTAATTTTATAAATAAATTGTTTAATTACTTAGCTTTCTACGTTAAGATGGAAAGTACCAAAAAGTCTAGAATGAACCTGTCACACAGAAAAACTTTCCAGGTATGGCTAAGATACTGAGAGTAGAAAATTACCTAGGAAAACATCAGGCATGAAATTATAATATCCTTCAGTTGTGAATTACCAAACAGTTCCTTTCCTTAGGCGTATCGTAGGAAAAGAAAACTAGAAAATATCGCATATATAAATTGTATAGCATGCAACAGAGACCGAGGAAGGAGAAGAGATATACACAATGAGACATAATATATTATCAGCTTTTCAAAAAAAAAAATATATAAAATAATGTTGAAGAAAGACATTCCAGAATTTGGCAAAAGTTATCGGTACTTGGGTGACAGAGTAACATAGAACCATAGACTTCATTTTCATTACAAGTATTAATTTCATGGTTGTAATTCTTATATTAAAAAATATTATATATTTTTTAACTAGGGACGAGGTGGTCTAGGGGCCATATATATTTGGGCCTCTGGGAATGGTGGACGTCATGATGATAGTTGCAACTGTGATGGTTATACTGCTAGTATCTATACGTTGTCCATCAGTTCAAGTTCTGATCACGGAGAGAGTCCTTGGTACAGTGAAGCATGTTCTTCTACATTGGCAACAACTTTAAGTAGTGGCGCACATGGAGAAAAACGTATTGTAAGTAGCTTGAATTTTTTACTACTCACTTCTTTGTTATACTGTATCTTAAATGATATTTGTGAATATATGTTTCAATTTGCTTGAAAAATGTCCAAAGAGTTGAAAATTAGATGAAATTTTATATCATCTGGGCACCCAGGTATAGATTGAGAATTTTTCTAGACACCTTGGGTTTATTTTTATCATTCTTGTTAATGATCAAGGGCAGGAAGTCTAAAATCTCTCTTTGTAATTAAGCTAAACAGAAAAATTCAAAATACAGTTTATCAAGAAGTTTCAACTGCAATGTTTTTCAGTACTTTTACAATCTAAGATTTCAAATTAATATACGAAACCATCTTAACTTTTAAATTGTAATGATTTTTTCGATTCTCAAAAGATATCATTCCAGTTTGATTTCATTTCTTCCTATTACTTTTATTTAAACAATTATTTGATTTTACATTAATTTATTGTACTATCTTATACATGGCGGAAATAAAATTACATTCATTTTGGCCGAAAATTATGTGGCTGGCACGTGACTGAACCAGGTCTCTAGAATAGGAAACTCAAAGTCAAGTTTGTTTTTATGAATGCTTATAATCAAAGAGAGGTTCATTAAACCCTGCTAATTTTTGTGTCAGGCTGTCTAAAACAATTGAAGACTACTATACACAAATTCCTCTTCTCTACAAAGAGTAGATGATGATAATTGAATTTGAATTGCCTCCAATGCTGCTATATAAAAGCAGATCTGGCTCTGCAAATGACTTTGTACTGTTTTATCTGGAAATTCTCACCTCATTCATGATTTAGCAGTAGATACAGTGCAGTAAATGAATCACAATTAACAATTTTTGGTATAATTTTGCATTGTTTTTTGGTCAAACTTAATTGATAATGGGTTTTCGTCTATAGATACTAGGTATGTTTTGTTTTATTCTGTCGATCAATCTTAAGAACATACAGCCTGGCATAGCATTGCTACTTAAACTCATAAAAAAAACCATTCTTTGTAAGACAAGGATAGGAAAGATAGGCAAGACATCCTTTGTAGATGAAGGAAGAATTTTTCAAATTTAGTGAAAACCAGCCTCGGGATAGTTTAGTACAACCCAGCTGTATTCACTACGTTGACATGGATGGACACAGTTTTCATGGTTGCTGAAATGCTCTTGTTTACTTAATTTTTTAAATTTCTATTTTTAAGAATAGCCCTGCAAAAGCCTTGATAGTCATATCAAAAAGCAACGTAACTATATTCAACACTGAGATGCAAAGTACCTTGATACAAAGTTTGAGATTTTTACATTACCTGGTTAAGTTAATTTTTCCTCTCTGCGTTTATTTCATTGAGAATGTGCCAAAATTACCAATTTTAAGAAATGGTGACCTCTGTAAACGCCGCAATGATAAAAAATACATAGCCTATATTTGCACAGGACTGGGAATTACCTTGACACATTGCATGATTAGGTCTCTATGCTATAAAATTGGTCTCTATAAATCACTCTTTTGGATATGGCAGCTGCGTTAAATGTCATATTGTAACATTATATTACATTGCCCATGATCCGTGCAAGTTGGCAAAGTACCCTAATCTGACACCAAACCTTAGTGTCACACTTTGGCTGATTAGATTCATATTTTAATTGTAGGTCTCTATGTCTAATAAATGTTCACAAGATCCTCTTTTTTGGCCCTGGTGTCTTCCTAAGTAGTCATGTTGATGCTCAGTGCAGAGCTACAAAGTACCCTGACACCAAACTTGAGCTGTGTATTTTGTTTAGTTCTCGACTGCAGTCTCTGTTTCAGAGTGTAGACTCACACCCCTTTTCCCTTTCTGAAGCCTATGTTTAGCGTAGGGCTGTGAAGCACACTGGTACCAAATCTGAGCTTTATTATGTCAAGAGTGCGATTCTATTCGGACCAACCACACGCACACGCATGCTTTTAATTATAAGTAAATAAATAAATAATATATATATAAATATATATAATTTTATGTTGCAGTATGTTGCATTCTATTATCTTAACTGAAATAACATTGCATTAAATGGTGGTGGTGCTAGTAATGCAGTCATGAATTGGAAACAAGGTTCTAGAATGTGATAAAATGTACCAAACACTTTTCTTTCGTGTGTCCTTTTTCTAAGTAAGGTTTTTTAAAAATCATCTTGCTTCTCATTAAAGAGATCATTTTGTCTCCACAATTTTTCACTACATTTTTCACATTTGATAGGGTCTTATTTAACAAAGTAACACCAGATACCGTTGTGTGTAGTCATTCATGGAAAACAATTTATCGTGTATGAGTTTACCTTGTACAATTATAACGAATATCTTTGCACTCTTCCATTCATCATCATCATCATCATCATCAAATACGCCTTCGGGCGTTTGTAGACATTGCGCTAAAATCAATATTTATTGAATTTTTATTTAGACATTCCTCCGAAGAGTTTTGGCGCGTCACCAACCAAATCCATTCATACTTACCTCACAAGGAATGAAAGTGTTCCTGCTGCAATCTTTAATCCTGCATGGACTGCATGATCTGACTCTTTCATTGGTCTGTAAAAATCACTCATGACAAAGAATGGAGTAGTGAAAGTAAAAGTGATACCGTCATTGGTGAACTTAAAAGGGCAGGTGATAATGACGCTGACGACAATTGTTAATATGAAAATATTAAAATTATAAAAGAAAAGGTTCTTGATAACTGAATGTTTTACTTTATTTTTCAGGTTACAACAGATCTCCACAACCAATGTACTGAACGTCATACTGGAACATCAGCTTCAGCTCCACTTGCTGCAGGAATAATAGCTTTGGCATTGGAGATGAAGTGAGTTGTTGTGATTTGTTGCTTTTCGTGATTGTAAGTAAATTTCTGTTCTTAATGTCTGTCAATATTTGTCTTCCTTTTCCCCCTCTTTCCCCGTATTTCTTAGCAAGACCGTTAAAAACAATTATCAGTACATGTACTTTAAATAGTGTCAATGCCACATGAAATTAGATATGCCTGCTTTTCTTATAGATAATTAACATAGTAGTTGAAAAAAACTAAAGAGATTACAACTTAGAAAGAGGTACTTTCATCACAATATTTTTGTGCCGTTTTTTCAATAACTTTAGTTTTCAAAACCATGGTTTAAATACTTATTTATTCTTGTTATCAACTTTGCTTCAATCCGTTGCTTAGTAAAAATATCAGTATAAGATTACTACTTTCATAGGTCTTTCATCTGAGGTTGTTAGTTCACTGTGTTCTTGCATTTTTCAATATTGCCAGTGTTTTTCGTCCCTGATCTTCTTCAGTCTATTCTTTAAAATTGGCCTCAATTCTGTGGTGCGATTTACCCAAATGCTGTTTTTTTTCACCTACTGAAATAAAATAAAATAAATCTGTGTAGCTAAAAAATTCACAGTACGCATTGGAACTTCTATAAGTTTTTGCTGTTCCCAAATTTTGGATGCATAATTTAAAATAGACAAATGAGAAAATGTTAACCGACTTGTGTATTTTGCTTTTAATCCCAAAGTAAAGTGTTAAAATGTTTTAAAATAAAAACATTTTTTTCCATCTATTTATGATCTTGACGATGATTTAAAAAAAATCAGTCAAGTCGCTCACTGCTTGTTTACCTAACTTTTAATGACTCATTTAAATTATCAACTACATTTAGCGCCATTTTAGACATGACGCCTACCAACTTGCCTTTATTTGGTGAGTCCTAATTTGTCTCATGACATCATTGAACAATTCGGTATGCAATTGTTAATGCCTGTTAACTAATTTTTGAGGGCCGTGCATTCTTGGAAATTACAACATTTGATCCATATTCTGTGATGTTCTTGTTCCTACTTTTCCTTTTCTTGCTTTATGCTACACTCTTTTCGGTCAATGTGATCGGCATTAGCACTAGGAGTGTCAACAGTGGGTGGAGTATTGTCAGAAATAGCTGCTAATTGTTTGTGCTTGATGACAAGAATAACAGTCGTTGTCAACAGTAGTTCTTTTAACTGAAGGCATTGGAAGCTTTGATGTGACATTGTGAAATGGTTACAACGTTTTGATACTAGAAAACTGTTAGATTTGGTATTCAATTAAGTACTTTCCTAACATTTTTGTTACTCTTCTCTGGATCTTGACCACTTGTAAAAAAGAAGAAAATTTGAGAGCATTTAAAAAGGATATTAGAGCATATTTTTTATTATTCTGTCCGAAAATACTCTCATTTTGATGACAAATGTTAAAAAATTCACACATTTGAAGAAAAAGGTAATTCAGTAGCCCATCCGAGTCACTGAAGTCAGAAGTTTCAAGTTAAACCGGGTACTCTCTGGTAACACGATGTGAACTTGTTGTTCTGCTAAATGCTGAATAACATTTGTTTACATATATAATTATAATCGTTTACTTGTTGCTTGTTGGATAAGCATATCATAGTCAATAACTAATAACTAATAATATTTATAACTTCAGTTTTCCTGGGCAGTCTCTGAAATTACTCGTTGTCGGATTTCTCTATGTATTTTTTTGCCACTAAATTATTGACTGTGAAAATATTTACTATTTTAATTTTTTGCCGCTTTGGTTTTGTCAAAAGACCACTCATCACTTATTTCATATATTTAGCTAGATATACATGTATATATCTATGTATGAATAATATAGAAGTTAAGAAATAATTCTTTGTCGACCAACTATATTTTTTTCTTTTAAGAGGTCTTCGTCTTTATTATTACTTTTTGCCATACTAACCTCTACCACCTGCCAATTAGTAATTACAATGATAAAATATATAAATGTACGTTTGTACGTGTGCTTTGGACATAAACACAAGAGCTGGGAGTCCACATCAATGGATCACAGCAGATGGCGCAGTTTGCTGAAGAAAAAGCAGAAGGTGGGAGAGAAGTTTAAGAACCTGGCAGAAGGCAAGAGAGCCAGACGAAAGGCTCGCAACCATGTAATCACTCACACCTGCATCCACTGTGGCAGAGGATTGGTTTAGCGTACTATTATTACTACTATTACTACTACTACTACTACTACTACTACTACTACTACTACTACTACTACTACTAATACTACTACTACTACTATTACTGCTACTACTACTACGACTACTATTACTACTACTACTGCTATTATTATTAGCAGTAGCAGTAGTAGCAGCAATAGTAGTAGTAGTAATAGTAGTAATAGTACTAGTAATAGTAGTAGTAATAGTAGTAGTAGTAATAGTAGTAGTAGTAATAGCAATAGTAGTAGTAGTAGTAATAGCAATAGTAGTAGTAGTAGTAATAGCAATAGTAGTAGTAGTAATAGTAGTAGTAATAATAGTAGTAGTAGTTATAGTAGCAGTAGTAATAGTAGTAGTAGTGTTTGTATCTTCATGTCTGCTGATTTGCCATAACAATATTGTGTTCTCCTATAAGTATAAATATAGTATAAATGTAGTACAGATTAAACTAAACTAGTACAAATCTAATATAAAACGCCCCCACTCCACCATAAAAGGAGTATCTGTGGATCAAAAATGAGTTTTATTTGTTTAAAAACTAATACAAATTTTTTCAATTTATTTTTGTGTCAGAACCTTCCTGAAAGGCAGAGGAACTTGTAATTTGAATGTCTTTATTATTGTCTCTGTTAATATTCATTTCAAATTGAAAAAAAAATATTTGTAAACAAAATGTTTACACTTTTACTTTTGACAGTTAAAAAATAAAATTCAAAAATTTTCAATTTGTGAATGTTATGTCTGCTTTTAGCCCAAAACTGACGTGGAGAGATGTTCAGCATATAGTGGTTCATTCTGCAAACTGGTTGGCACTCAAAAATGACCCCGATTGGAGAATGAATGGAGTTGGACTCCATGTCAACGAAAAATTTGGATTCGGTTTATTAGATGCAGAAAAAATTGTAAAAATGGCTGATCCCAAAGTTTGGAGGACAGTTCCTGAAAAGCAGGAGTGTCGTGGGAGAGTATTCAGTGATTCAAGGTGAGAAAAGCTTATGTTTTGTCAAAAATAAATGACAAATGGACAGATAACAGTAATTGTAACCCGAATAAAACACATTAAAATAGCATTATTAGGAGTAGGTAGAATATTGAAACCGTGCAGAAACCTGAAGAGGATGAACATACATTGAGATCTTTAGTTACTTTTTGACAGCCTAATGAAGGTAAAAAATAAAGTGCATAATTGTAGAGAAACCTTGCAAGACACTGGTACCTAAAAAGAATTTTCAGAGGGGTTTCTCACCATATTTTAAGTGTTCCATTCGTACCTTTGAGCTGCGAAGGGGAAAAAGGTAGTAGTTTTAGAAATAAGGTAATTCTTGTCTTACATTATCAGAACCCTTATCTGATCAATTGGTAGATAACGACATTAGTATTTCTGGGAACGTAAAGAGGTCTAACGTAAATTACCAGCTTCGTGACATGATAAAACCGTATTACTGAAAAATTATAAGGAGTTTTATAGGCTGACAAATAAGGAATTTTATAGAAATGAAATGGTATGGTATTTGTTTAGGAAGCAATTTCCAACTTCATCCTACTACGCGTGTTACAAACGTATTTTGGTATGGGGATATCTTTTCAAAAGAATATTTTGTATCAGTTTGATACAAAAGAGAAAAAAAAGCAAAGTTGATGATTGGTAAAAGACGAATGTCTTTTCTGGCCCTACCATTCTATATTATTCATACTTATTTTTAAAGGTCATTCCTGGTAGTATGATAATAAACCGATTAAATATCTATGAACTGTAAGTTGTACGCTGTACTTGAATATTATATTTACGTTCAAATTTTTAATGTATGAACTTTTTAAGATTTCAAGTGTCCGTATTGTCCTGTATAATGGATGGATAGTTGGATTTGCTAAATGATTGCCATTCCTATTACACTGTTTGAGAACAACAAAAGTCTGAAATGGTTAAAGGCTTTGAACCAGCTTACTAGTAAAATATTCAATACAGCTAAGCTTCATTTTTATTGTGTGTTTAAACATTTATCAGTGTGATACACCACTTGCATAAACAGGAGTAGAATATAACTGAATTAAATATTCAGGGAAGTTGACGATGATTCATGTCTAAAGACTATATGACATCAACTTAAACAGTTAAGATATAATGAAAAGTTTGGTGTCAACATTTATTAGGGAAAGAAAAAGATTGAGTCAAAGTAACAGTGTATACATAAAAAAGATAGGAATTTTTACTATTGAAACAAAATATTTCTTAACAGCTTTTACTTGGGGAAATATTTTGAATTCATTCTCAAAAATCATTCTCAAAAGTTCTTTAGGGAAAAAAGATAAAAGTGGAATTAGCTTTTTCCCTTTGCTTTTTACTTTCTTTGCTCATGATTACAGCTTTAACATGATCGAATTTTCTTTACCTAGGACAAAATTATAAAACACCTTTCCTATTTGTTAATAAAATGTTTTTCCAGTTTGTAATCACTAGACTTTGCACCGCGTAGATAAGGTTTCATTTCATTTTTACCTCAGAGTACATGCTCATTTTTGAGAAGTTGCGTTTTTCCAGAAAAGAATAAATTTTACCTTGTTAACTTGAATTTAACTTGAATGGGCCTTGAGGTAGAATAATATATCAGAGTAGTAACTATTTATCAATAATATAGAATTTTTCAAACAATTTAAGTTTAAAATTTAACATCCGGAAATTAATCTATTAAAGAAACAGAACAGGAAATGTAAGTAGTATTTCTCCAAGCTGTTACCAATTCTCCCAAAATATAAATAACGAAGATACTGGTAATCAGTTAAAAGCACAATTCTTCACAAAATGTAATGTCAGTACATAATCGAACTGTAATAAATCTTTGCACGATCAATGTCATCGTGACAAAAATGCTAAAAGTTAACAAAACAGGATTTTCTAAAGGATATTCAGGTTAAACTGAACGGACATCGTTAGTATTATCATCATCATCATAGCGTTTCGCGCCACGTCTCGAGCCATCGCCTTGCATTTTGAGTTGCCTCCTTAAGGTCTTCGTCGGAGACTCTTGGTCCAAGTGGACAGTGATGTTGAATGTGGTCGAACGACTGAATCGGATCAAAACAAGGACATTCTCCTGGGTACCTCAGACTCCAATGGAGCATATTGTCACCAGTTCTCCCAACTTTAGCTCTGGCTCGGTTAGTATTATGAAAGTCCTAGAATAGGCTGGGGTAAACAAAACATTTAGCAAATATAACAAGCTGTCAGTATAGGTGGTTATTGGGAGTATACGAAGCACAGATTTGCGTTGGGAATTTACTATCACACGGAAAATAAGACGTAAGGCCAAAGGCTGTGAGGGATCAAAGTTTCACGAGGGATCAAAGTGAAGCTAAAAATTTGATCAAGGATAGTAAAATCCTTGAAAATATCCAAATATATATAGAGAGATTCAAATTACAGGACTTAAATGCTTAACACCAAACACAGGGACAGACATACAAGCTGACAAAATTTCATGATGTCCCTGCTGTAAATTTGCTTCCAACGTACTGTCTTTCGTTCTTAAACTTTTCCGCACTTTAGTGTCAACGTTCAACTCTGGATTAATTGATATCCGAAGCAATTTAATCAGACTGAATTGGAAATAAAAGACTGAAGAAGAAAGAAATGTTATTCTCTTTTAGCTACCTAAAACTTTTGTATAGATATCCTTGGGTGGAAAATATGCTTTCGGTACAATAACACAAATCTAAAGAAATGGTTTATTACAAATGGTCCAAGCTGTAATTTTTGTAAGCTGGTGATGATTAATTTTGTATGATTAATTTATGTTTATATAATTTAATTGTACATTTGGTATAATGCCGAGAAGCGTAGTTTAGCATAAGAACAGATGGGTGTTTGAAGCACAGGAGAGTGCGTTGTGTTTGATACAAAGGGATGGAGAAACATATGGTATAGCCCACATAGATATTTGAATATTGAATAGAAGTCTTCAAAGTATTGGATTACATTGCATAGAGTATTCTACAACAGAGAAAAATAGCATAATGCAGTACATTTCATTGCAGTATATTTACAAAGTACGGTGTAGAGTAAGGTGTAGAAATATACTGTGGTATAATAGGTACAGAGAAAGAGAATAATTCTTGTAAAGACTGGATGCCTCCAAGCTACATCTGGTGAAAGTAGAGGTCCAAATTAAAGATTGTGAAGAAGGGTCTGCGTATCACTCAATTATTTTAGTTACTTTCATTACCAGTTAAGAAAAACGTTCTTGTTTGTGTCCTTATTTGTAGTATGTAATATAAAAAGATAGTAATTCGCTTTTACTAATGTTTACTTGTTGATTTTCAGATCACTTCGTTGGGATCAACCTTTGACCATTGAAATAGAAAGTGATGGATGTAAAGGTACTAAAGATGAAATACGTTATGTAGAACATGTGCAAGTGGTAATTTCTTTAGATTACAATCGCCGTGGCGATCTCACGATACACCTAACTACTCCCATGGGAACTCGTTCTTGTTTACTTCCAACAAGAAGCGAGGATTCTTCGGATGAGGGTTTCAAGAAATGGGCATTCATGACAACACATGCATGGGGTGAGGACCCTAGGGGAAAATGGACAATGGAGATAAAAGATGCGGGGGATTCCCGTGCCAATTTAGGCACATTACATGATTGGCAACTGATTATTCACGGGACGCGTGATAAGCCCAACCATCAAAATATAATACACCCTGAGATCCCTATTCACAGAAAAGCTGTACCCGACGACGTCAAAGCCACAAGAGGAAACCAACAGCCTTCTGTCACTATTACAAAAGTAACCTACACGTTTGGCCAACAGCCTTTGAATACGGTTAATTTCCAAGGCTCCCCTAATATGAATTCTTTGCCAGCCTCCTACGCAACACCGCCAAACCCTCAATTACCGTCAATGGGTGGTGCAGTAGAGTCCACTGGTTTCTCTTCCAATAATGGCTACCAAATGAACAGTTACTCTCAAGTAGAAAATTCCTCTCCACAACAGCGATTTGGTTCTTCTGGCGTTTTGGGTGCACAGACCTATCCGGTTCAGAACTACAGACCGAATCCATTCCCATTTGGAGACGTGAGGAATAATGTACCTTATAACAACGGAATTCAAAATTACGGCAACAATTACAATCAACAAAATTATGTACCTCAAAATGTAGCCAACTACTTTAACAGTCAAAATAATGGGGCCTCACCACCAAATGCAGTTAGTCAACCCGTTTCTTCTCGTTCTAGCTCCAGTTATGAATATCGTGAACTTAAATGGGACAATCCCACAAGTATACATATCTATGCTGACCCTCAAGCAAATTTATGGGACTTTCTCGGACGTGTTGCAAAGCGAAGGAGAAGAAGTGATTCGAGTCTAAATGAGACTGGTAATAATAAATTAGAAAAACAGACTAAAACAAACTCTTTAATACAAAAATTAGATCATATTCGTCAAAGATTAAAACGAAAGCAATCTAGTTTGGTCTAGTTGTCTAATCAAGAAATTTTGAACCAGTCCTTTTGATAATACAATTTTGGTATTGGGTTTGAATTTGTAAATAATTGGGGCATTTTAGGTTTACTAATAAATATCAATTTGGGGTAAATTTGATTTCGTCTTCTCACAAAAAAAACACACTAGGAAATACAATGAACTATGTTTAGTTGCCTTTACTTTCACTGATTTTAGTGAGTGCCTGCTTTCTGCCCCGTGTTAAATAATAAACAACAATTTTTAGCCTTGGCTTTAAGTTTTCGCACTTTATTAATTTTCTTGAGTGTCTGCAAATGAAACAACAGAAGCCTAGTTTAGTTTCACCCCAAGCAAAAAAGGAATCCTTTTTATTAGATTTCATTAAAAAGAACAATTTTAAAAGTATACATATACAGAACAGTGACTGCTAAGACTAGTTTTAAACAGGCTACATAATTTTTGAATCTTAGCAATTGCTCTTTAGATTTTTTACGATGTTAATTGAATTGTTTAAACATTGAAAGTAGCTGGGCTATTAAAAAGTACAGCGAAAAAAATAAGAACAACTGTTTCACAGAACATTCTTCTATCCTTGATATTTTTATCTTTATTTCTTCACATATTGGAAGACATCTAGTGAAATGTTGCCATAGGATAGCTTGCTTTTTTCACTATTTGGTGTTTTTCAGAACTGAGTCGTTTGAAAATACACTTTATTGGATTGTAGCTATAAAAATGAAGAATGAAAAACAATAAGCAATAAAAACAGCCAAATGAAATAATAACTCTTTTTATTCATTTTGAAAAAAAGTCTACTGTATTCTTCTACAATCATAATTTAAATTTATCCCTTTAATCTATTTCTTTACTTTATTCTGTTAAATAACTTATACCTAAGAAAGTGTCAATAAACAGCATGCTTGCTTTCTTTTTAAGCTGGCATTATATTAAAATTATTATATTAAAACAGGAAGGCCTGTTTTAAAATTGTAAGCTTTATGCTATATCAAATTGTTTCTTGCAGAACAGAGGTTCTCCCACGTGTTCGTAGGAAAGGTTTGTTCGAGAAAGAGAGAGAGAGAGAGAGAGAGAGAGAGAGAGAGAGAGAGAGAGAGAGAGAGAGAGAGAGAGGCTGAACAGAAGCTTCAGCTTTGGGGTAGCGTTCCGTTTTGCAAATTATTGTAAAAATTGGATTTGATGAAATTTGCTGCAAGGTGATAAATTTCCTATCGTTAATGTGTGGGTGTTTAGTTTAATCTAAATGATTTAGTTATGGAATGATCTCATACGGTGGTAGTGGCATTAAAAAGTCACTGCATTTCTTTATTTAGTAAATGCTCTAGATACAAAAATACATCTAAGCAAGTTTCATTTTCAGGGTACCCTTACCTATATAAAGGTTTCTTTGGGTATCAGTATCAGTGTGAAATATGTAAAAAGACCGTACCATTAGTACTTCGGTCAACAAAGTGTTAATTTATTATTGTTAGAATTCACGTAAAATATAAGGTACGGTATGTGGTCTTCCATTTCTTTGGAAGCATTTGCTATTCCTTAAATGTAAAATCCATTTCCTTAAATTGGACTTCCAGAGAATATTGAATCTAGTTAAATTTGACCACGTGCTATTGTTTGTCCTTATATTTTTAAAAGCAAAAGTATTAAACAAGGTCTATAAATATCTAAAGTAACAGACTACACAGAAATTTAAAACCAAAGAAATCTACTCATTTCAGAATTTGAAGAGTTCACCATTGTGTTAAAAACATCTTGAGAGAACCAAATGGAATTCATTTTTACGACAGATTGCAAGATTAATTTCAGCAACAAGCTAAAAAACAGGTCTTGTCTAGATTTGTTGATAATAGGTCTTTCTGAGGCCCATTTATTTTAAAGTTTTAATGTTATTTCAAGACATTTTAGCTACTGTTGCACTACCGCATGTCTTCAAGAAGACGCTACTGTTTTCGAACCCCAAATTTTTTTCTTCTGAGCTGATCGATATTTCCCATCCTGTCTTGTTACGACCCTGAAAAGAAAACAAGCAATTTCAGTCCATAAATTAATGTGGTTGTAGGAAGAGACATTAATTTTCATTAAAAAAAACTTGTAATATTGTTGTTTTCCAATGTCAGGTCCACCAGTTTGTAAGATAATCTCTGTATTTAAGTTTCTTAAGACACACCCATTTCATATTTTATTATTTATGGAATGAAATGATTGGAAGGTTGGAGGGTTGAAGGTTATCGTACAAAAACAGTTTAAAAAATTTTAATCTCTTGTTCGACATTAATTAAATGCTAGCAACTTAATTCCCAATAGCTGAACAAGCTTTACAGACAAACTTTAAACAAACCTTCTCTTCCAAAGGAAATCTTTCGTTTGGACACCTGGTTGATCGATTTTACAAAAATTCTAGTACTGAAATAGATCAGATGCAGTATACTTCTTCTATAGTGTACAACAAACAACATCCATTGACGTCATAAATCTCTACATGATGGTAATAGGGATTATGATTATGTCAGTTGCTGCTAAGCTAGGGGTGCCCTTCGAGATATTACGAATCCAAACAAAATAGTGGAAGCCTGTCTATAATACGTGTTTCCACTTTTAGTGCTAATGGAGAGAATAACCATTGCTTGAACAGTGATATCGGCAGGGTACATTAAGCTGTAAAATCTCATCTAATTTGTTAATGATAAAAAGAGAGCCATGAATCACACACAAATCACATACATGTAAGTATATCACATACAAATCAATTGCCCAATGTACTTACCATATATAAAGCAATAAATAAAAGAATTTTAGATGTTTAAAAACTATAATTAATGACGAGTAAAATATTAAACTATAAATATGATGTGATACATCAATGTTATTATTAACAAAAATAAGGGTAAAGAAAAAAAATATTACACCATATATGATTTTTAAAATTATCCTATAATATTTGTTCAATAATAATCTAACTGTAGCCTCTTATCTATATCAAAAACTAAGTTTGTAATAAATCTAAAAATATACTAAATTTACTATCAGCCAGGTATAAAAAGAAGTATTAAATTCTAACATCACGTATAAAATCATAGCCTTAATAACTTACTAAGGATAGCAAAAAATGACCACAGATCCTGGCTTTATGTTGCCAAATTGCTAGCGGTAAATGTTCTAACACGTCACAGCGACATTGTAGAAAGAAAGGAATTTAGAAGTCATAGGCTCAATCAAGACCTTCGGTAATGTCATATTAACTGGCTAAGCGGTAGCAAGACTCAACACTGGCAAAAGATAGAAGTAAGGTAAAGCATCTTATGGCCAGTTGTTTTCTGGTTGGATGAAAAAGNACAGTCGGGACGGTAATCTAGAGAAACGGTGGCAGGGGTAGCATAATACAGATCAGGAAGACCGTATTATCAGTAGGGCCCCTTGTAACGTAAATGGACATGTAACATATAACAGGAGACAGACATTGAGTAGCGCTATATCTGTAACAATCTATGATTACCCAATGGAAACAATATCAATAACCGTGCTGTAAAGAAAATAGAATATTTAGTAATACACGTAGATATGGCTCTCTTTCTTCAAAGTACATGGGTATTCTCCTTCCGAGTACTAAGGATAATTTTAAATTAATAATCTTTTTATTCTTTGAAAGTATCAAAGTGCTAAAGTAACAACATACAAACCAGTTCACTTTCAAAGTCATTTTATCCTTTATGAAATTACATTGGAGACAATTTTTCCCACTGATATAGTGCTGGTTATAAAGTAGGTATAAAAACTTCCAAGTAAACCTCAATTTTGTTTCATTTAGTCGAAGAATTTGCAACGATAGATCTCTATTTGTGTTGTAGGCACAATAGTGCTCAACCTGGTCAGTGCTTATTAACACCTTTTAAGTTTAAAAGCCTTCAAGGACTTGTATTCTCTCCAGCTAAAAGGTTTAAGCCATGCAAATTGCTGGGAAATTTTCTTCTGCGCTGACTATCAAAGTTGCAGTAACTCCCTTTCATTTCTTTTTGAAAGGTTGCTTGATAATATTATATATGGGGTGTATTTTGTAAGTGTGTTGTGATCCATCGCTAATTTGCGGAGTTTTTCTAAGAACTGTTGGCAGCTACAATATGCACGGGGCGTTCATAAGGTCAGTAAGACTAACAGGATCTGGTGCGCAGTATAGTTGTGAATCATATTCCAAGAAATCTTTTACATTATCCTGCTAATGGTTTCAATTGCAGCATTTTCAGAGTCCCATGTGTCTTAGCTGATAGTCTCTTTCCAGCACACTGCTATGCATCTCTTTTTCTTTACCGATTAGTTTCATGTCTTCAGGTTAAGAGTCTCTGTGTGCTCCCTTGTATCGTGTCAAAGAAAATGCTGTTTTCTAAGTAAATTTCTTTGCGTGAACTTATTAATACTCTTTGGTATATTTTGCCCTTTCTTTGACCCTGTTTATGAAAGATTTGCTTTAAATAATGGGGTCTCTTCACTGAAAAAAGATTGTAAGCGTTTCCAGAACGTCAAAACAATTTTATTTGGAAACAAACACCCAAGCATCTATTCATGTACTCTGCAAATATTAAACAACAGCCTAGTGAGCTTTTATATTCGATTCCTTGGAGGACTATTTTAATGAAAATCTTGTTCATTTTAGTTGAAAGCGTTTTCGCTGTTGCTTAACTGAACCAAACAAGACGTCTAAATAAGAAAACATAACTCAAAAACCTATTCCACCAAAACTAAACGTTATATTTTGCATGAAAAGCATGAAGTGTTATTTGCCATAGAAAATTATATTAAGAACGATATATTTTGTTTCATTAATGATACGCATAGAATCGAAAGTGTTTTGTACTGTGTCTTTCAGAATGTATAAGTAGCTAATTATTGAAATGACAACAATACTGACATATATAATCTTTGAAAAATGATGTCCCTACAGTCTCGTGAATTATAGGTACTAATACCAACAGAGCCCAATTTTATGTTTAAACTGGTACTGTCAATAAATTTTTAAAAATCTTTTTTAATCTCGAAAATAGATGACTTTACATTTATATATACAGTCGAATCTCTGTAGGCAGATACTCTGAACAACGTACAAGACTCTCGCATCCCAGCTGAAACTCCTTGAGTTCAAACGAAAGGAGGTTATAGCCTACACGAAAACCTCTGAAAAACGGATTTCTTTCACCCCAAATGATAGAATTCCTTTCGTTTGAACTCTTTTCACGAACAAACGTTTAATGAAGACTGAAAACAAACTTTTCACTCTTATTTTCAAACGAATCTGTCATCCGCCAATCTTCATTATATTGTGTCTTTCATACTCCATGTCCTATCACAACTTACCTTTTATTAAAGTAGGATTTTATGTAAAATATTTAAAGTACAGACGTATCTCAGAAAGGAAAAAATGCAACTATTACAGGCCTGTCACTTGTTCAACAAGTCGACTGTAAAATAGAAATTCATAAGTATTAAACTTTTTTATGAATATACAGCAATAAAAGCCCTATAATGTGTAAGATAATCAAAGTAAGAAACACGTCTTCTGAGAAATGCTACAATTTGAAATATTCGTATTTGATGTTAAGCCAGTATAGAATACATATTTTTTAAAGAATTCTTGTGAGATTGTATAAAGTCGAATGTTATGCAATAACCTAATCATTGGGAGGCTTTCGATGACGTCACAACCAACCAACCAACCAACCAAACAAACAAACAAAATGATAATTTTATCTTTCTTTACTGTAAAGAGCCAAAGTAAAAAATTTTATACTTTTAGCAGGCATAAGTAGTTTAAGGTTAAGTTGGTTTATAAGTTAGCAGTTAAAATTAACATTTTGATGAAAAAACCTCCGAGAGCAACGAAAGATTCTGCCTGAAGGAACTGTTCTGAGATATCATGTGAATAATTGTTAGTGGTTGCAATGCTTACATTTTGTACCTGTATTTAATTAGAGCACAACAGTTTTACCTAAATTCTTAGCTTCAGCAGTAGCTTAACAAATCCATAGGCAAACTCTTTGCGTGTTTGTGTTTGTGAATTTCTGCATGTTTCTCTCTCTGTGTGCCTGTTTGTATATACTTGTAGTCAGTGTGTTTGTGTGTGTGTGTAAGCTGCTGGAGACCAAGTGAATAGGCTGCACTGGGAATATCTCTCCCAACTACAGGGGCGTCGAAGACGCAAATTTCCTGGTTGGATTTTTAAAAAAAATTTCTCCAAATCGACGACGAACCAGATTCAAAATCACATGAACGACGTGATCGATTTCTTCAATGGTACGGAAGAACAGCTTGAATCGAAGGCTATTCGTTACTAACTAGTCAGAAAAACCTGGCTAATCAGCATCCAGGCATCACCACGTGGAGGTTGCCTTCATGGACGCCC
>RDPX01000227.1:395221-410619 GCA_003991215.1 Morbakka virulenta
AGAGAGAGAGAGAGAGAGAGAGAGAGAGAGAGAGAGAGAGAGAGAGAGAGAGAGAGAGAGAGAGAGAGAGAGAGAGAGAGAGAAAGAGAGATAATAAAGAATAAAGGCACTCCCCACCTTATTCCTTCTCAGAACTTAACACAAACTAAATTGATCATCTGAAACAGAATGATGATACACGTGGGAGATTACCATTCTGATTATACATTTAGGTGTCTCTAATTGTTTATATACCTACCTGTGACCGTGCTCCGATCGCCATGCATTTGCAATCAAAGAAATTTGCCGATGGGCAAAGCTGATATATGTGTGGGCCTTTTTCCTACAAATATGAAAAAAAATGAGAAGCAAATATTGAATTCAATTTCAGAAAAAGTTACCACTTAAAAAGGTCAAATCGCTCATATGTGCTTCCTTACCAATGCTAACAGCTTTCAAAACTGAATTCGCTATACACAATTGTGCATTATAGCAGCTTAAGATCTTTGAATTACACGAGATTTAGCCCATCTGATTAATAATAAGAATGTCCGTATATGCACCGTCAGTGATATAGTCAGATAAAGTCGCATCTGGAAAAAAGTCAAACCTTTTTAGTTTTTCAACTCATTTTTCTCACCATCTGCAGCAAATGCTTCAAATCCACTGAATGACGTGAAAACAATCTTACTATATTTACACCTTCAAATTAAAGTCCTATCAAAATCCAACTCCAATGCTTCATATTCAAAAATTATATCAATAAAGTAAATTGTCTATCTTCCGGCAAAAAATAACATCAACTTTCGTCTTAATTTACAAATAATAGCCTATGTCAAGCTAAGCTTTCCGAGTCTGACTTTTTCAATTAAACTGCCTTTAAATACTTAACTACGCCGTACAAAAAAAGTAGAATTTTATCAGTTACGAGAAAAGCCTTGGTAAAAACCACACACCAAAACCGTGACCTGAATGATATATTCTGCCTGAAATCTGCATGATACGGTCTTTATTTATTCATTTAATAGGGTAGCACGCTCAGAATTTTCAGCTATCTGTTTTGCTTTGCTCCGCTTCTTTTTAGGGGCTCATTTAATGGGTAATTAAAAAAGTGTGTTACAACACCACTTTATCCATGAAATTCCTAGATTTCTTGATTTCATTCTGCGGTACTGTACTGAAAATTATTAGCTCGTAGCATTTTTTCAATAATGTGATCCACTGCCTGTGCATAAGTTGTCGCCATCTTTGAAGACCCTATTTTCTGTTTTTATTCCTAGCTCATATGTTAGCTGACCGTTGTCCACAGCATCACATGGATCTCTCAATTTCTGCTAATCATGACGTTGATTTCCTACGTCATAACCGAGCTTCTTACTTCTTTTCTAGTAACATAATGAACAAGAAATCGTTCATTCTTTGTATATATTTCTTGCATGCTTCCCTTACAAATGAAAGGTAAGGTGATCTAGTAAGCTAGTTAATACTTCTAATCTAGTGTGGCTTTACTTTTCATCTGCTAATTTTTTTCATTTCAAAAATTCTCCCAACTTCATATTTCACTGATCTAAAAGAGAAGTGCAGAAGTTTACTGATTGAAACCAACATTTTAAAAGTAACTACTTAATGATTATCTGGAATAACACTTACGTCATAACCAGCTACAAGCAGTCCTACACCATATGGCCTTCTTCCATATGCCATAGTTGGTCGTTGCATTTCTTGATAAAAGTCAAGAAAAAAACTTTTCGGATTTCCTTAAAATAAAAGCTCAGCAAAAATGAAAACAGAATTTACTCAGGGTAGTAATTATTAAGAGAGAAAGTCAATTAGTCTTCCACGCTTGCAGAAGCAAATTTGTTCCCCGACAATCCTACGTTTACAGCAGATTACAAATAAAGGCGGTAGGCTATTTTAAGTAAGGTTTAAGACCTAAGCTCAGGACAAAAATGGTCTTCTGGGTTGAAAAAAACACAGGTATGACAGCCAAAACAAGATTACATCTTGCACTCAACTAGGCTTGGCTTAGAATCAGTTTCTATCCCAATCAAATTGTACTATGAGCGTAGAAAGGCAGTTTGCTAGAGAATCCTTAAAAGAGTGCAGTTCACATAGAGTATTCTGTGGAATGTTGCCCGTTGTTATAGTGAAATAATGTAAGCTAGACTTTATCAGAATTAGCTGTTTGCTCAACATTTTCAAGTTCTCAACAGATTACCATGGGAAGGACAGAGTGGGTCGAAAATGGCAAATAGCAGATAAGAATTCAATTAGGCTTTTCACATCAGCGTTTTAATCAATCAGTTCGTCCTATCACGCCCTTACTTGCCTAGGTCAGCAATAACCAGAATCTGGCATGTTGTCCAAACATTGCCGTCAGCCATCAATGTAGCCAGCTCGTTGACATAAGCTGCTCTTGTGACCCTCCTGAGTGTGTCTGATTCAGCTGGTTCTGGGTTGTCCTCTTTCTCAGTGACCGTCCTTTGGTTCCCAGAGAACAAGCCCTTTAATACTCAGCTTTGGGTGGCAGTAACAGTCGCTTGTGAACTGAAGTCTCCTTGAGGCTATCTTGTCACCGACACAACGCATCCTGCCATATACCTGCTCAATGGTTGTGCAGGAGATCCAGTACATATTGTGGGGTTTTCTCAGCATTCTTGTGTAGATTCCGTTAAGGAACTTCTCCATTGCCTCTGTAATAGACCAGGCCTCAAACCCATAAAGGATAATCAATTTCACTTGAAAAGAAACGCTGCTTTAGCTCCGGTTTCATGGTGGTACATATTTTTGTCAACCCATTGAGGGCTTGCCAGGCAAGAGCTTTTATGATTGTGATGTCTTTCTCGGAACTGTCGAGTCAACACCCGAGGTACTCAAAGTGCAGTTTCCATTCTTGTTGTGTACTGGCTCCAGTGTAAATTCGTGGAGGGCTCCCTATGTTGTATGAGAGGAACTTGGTTTTGGGACCATTCAGACGTAGCCCAACCTTCTTACATCCTGTTTATAACTGGAATGGACGTTCCTGGGCTTCTATAACACCTGACGGAAGGGCGATGTCGTCTACAAAATCAAGATCTGCATGGACTTCTTTCGAATGTCTCCTGGATTTACAAGGCGTAAGTATGCAGCCATGGTCCTTCTTTCCTTCCATAGCTTTCTTCATTACATAGCCCAACACGATGATCAGGGTAAACGGAGACAGAGTGTCTCCTTGTGGAACCCCAGTTGTGATGTCAAACTGCACAGTCCCTCCATCTGGTTAAACTACCCTCGCGTTTGAGCTGGTGCCGATCTTCTCGATGGCTTTGAGAAGGTGCGGTGGGATAACGTGTGGATCTTTATTACTAGCCCCTATGGATTGAATCAAATGCGTTCTTGAAATTGATGAAGGTGATAACGGCTGAGAGATAATTCACTCTTACACCTTTTATAATTTTTCTGAAAGTTTGTGCTAGTGTGGTTCTCTCTGTCAAGATGCTATTCTGATTGATCCCGAGTTTGAGGTTGATCCCATTGTGTATGTAGATTAGTATCAGGCGACTGTAGGCTTTGGCTATGATACAAATCAGGCTGATCCTCTGATAGTAGTTGGTGTTTGATGGGTCTACAGATTTTGGCACAGGTACAAGTTTCATAAATGCCCAGAAAGCATCAGCCTTATCGAAACAAATTTCTTGTGACAGGTCCAGATAACACCCCACTTAAGGTGGGGTGTTATCTGGACCTACACCTTTTCCTGATTTTCGAGATGTCTTCACCATTTGAAACTCTTCCATAGAAAAGTGGTCGTCATTCATGTCAGAGGTCGTTATTGATGTCTAGATGCTCGAAGATGTTCGGTTCCTCCTCCTCCAGGGCTTCTACATCAGGTGGAGATTTTTAAAGTAGGGTAATTAAGTGGATAGTCACTCCTCTGGAATGCTCTCTGCGACTTGCCCTTCTTTAGTCCTCTTGCAACCAATCATCTCCTGGACCGTTCCACAGGCCTCTATATCTCTGAATTCTATGAGCTATCTCAATATTTCGGGTACACTCTATAAGCTTCTGTTCTCTAAGCTGGGCGTAGACTTCGTACAGGTTACTAACAGCAACTTTCCGCGCAAATCTGCTTTTGTTTGTGCAGTCAGTGCCACATCTCTGGTGTTCCTTGTCAGCTTTCTGTCTCGCCTTTACAACAGGTGGATCAGATAAGGTGTGTACTGACTAACTCTTGTGTTTCTTTGGGTAACACCCCTCCATGGATTGCCTGTTTGCCTCCAAAAGTTTTCCATATTCGTTCCATTATCATTCGTCTCAAGCACTTTGAATCAATTCGCAGCGGTGGACTGTTGCTGGATCTCAGGTGATGTTGAAAAGCACTGCCAGTCATATTTCATTTTCCTAGCTTGCTTGGCTGTCCCTAGGCCCGGACCACAGAGTTGTCTGGGGCCCGGGCCTACAGTACAGGTGTTGTAGGCCTTGAGATTGCGGCGTACAAGGAAATAGTCAAGTTACTACAAGGTTTAGGCACCTTGGCACCTGTTTGAACGTCCACAGCTTTCCCTTCTGAAACTAAGTGTTGGCAGCAATCTGGTCGAACTTATTCAGAATATTCAGACAATTACCATTTCTGTTAGTGCCCTTGAAGTCACCTTGGTCTTGTATAAAGTTGTGGGCAGGCACGTCCTGCAGTGTGTTACTTAAGACTTCATAAAGCTCTTCCAATACGCTCTTCTCTGCGCAGGTGGTAGGCACGTAGATGGCTATGACTGCTGTTTTGGGATTGCCATCGAATTCTGCAATAAAGATTCGTTTGTTAATTCTTTTGACATTTCACAGACCTTCCTTTACTTTTTTGCCCAGCAAAAGTCCTACTCTACCCTGGGCAACCTGTGCCCAGGGTGGAGTAGGACAGCTGGAACCAATCTCCTTGAACTCCCTGTTCTCAGTGTCGGGCAGGTTGATGGGATGCTCCCGCAACCCTTAAATTCTTATGTCTGCTTCACATATTCTGTGGTCAGGTTCAGCAGCCTTAAACTGTTCCCTCCGAGTATTCACATTGTTTGTCTCCATCTGTGTCGGCGACGTACAATACAAGAGTGCCTCAACACTTCCAGTTTACTCAGACAGCTCCCAACGTTGTGTGCAGTATATGGGTGCGTCGTCATACTGTTGACCGGCGTGAGTTCGACTAGCGTTTGTGCCGATGGATTGCTCCTCACTCACTCCTGGTGATGGAAGTATAGGATTTTGGGTGTTTAAATTCTCCATGTCTAATCCTTACAACGGCGATAACCCATACGAGTTGCCACGTGATAAGTTGATACTTTGGGCCAAACTGAAATGAGGTCCTTCCTTCCCCGCTCCTATGTGACAGAAGCAGCATCTAGCTTCTCCCTCTAACGAGAGGAAATCGCATGAAGCACTACGCCTATTTCAACGGATAGTTCCCATGAAACAAACTATTCCCTACCGGATGCCAACCGGGTAACGCTAACAGGTAACGCACCTTAGCAAAAGGTGACCTGGAAGTAGTTGTGGCAAAAGGTAACTTTATCCTCCCACCTCTAAACTCCATAGCCGGATGTAGTTTAAAGCCATGCCCAAGCCAGACACTACATTTGAACATACATAGTAATATCATGATATTAGATATAACAAAGACTTAATAACCTTCATTTTCCATCAATTCATTTACGGCAAAATCTAACATGGTTTATTTTAGTTTAAAATCACAGGGAAGATCGTACCATTTTGAGCCAATACCTACTAAAAAACAACAAACGAACTGGTTGACATGTTGTCTGAATGGGCAAAGGGCCCAAGGTGTTTATTGCCTTGATGAATTCTTAAAATTAACGAAACAAAAAATTTCATATCACAGTTTTTTGTCGGTGGTGGTGGTATGGGGTGAGGGCAACAGAAAATGACCAAAATAATTACAGGTCAATTCCTCCCCTCACATATAACAATGAGACCAATAGCAATATTATAATAAGAACTTACAATAGAAATATTTTTAAAAATTCAAGAAAATTCTGTATTGGTAAAATGGTAAAGACGGAGCTGAAAAACAACCATAAAACAATTGAAGTGCAATCAGAAAAATGGTGATAAAAACGACAAGAAGATACTATGACGACGATGACGACAATAATAATAACAATAACAACAACAACAACAAAATACTACTACTACTACTAATAATAATAATTGGTAATGGAAATTCAAAAATAATTATATTTCTAAAAGTTATGAAACATTGAACAGGTATGGAAGAAAAAGAAGAAAATGATGGCATTTTCGGGTGCTTTCATAAACCTTTAAACACAGTGTAGTTCTTGTGGGGTTTTGCTTGTGGTCCAAGATACATTCAAAATCTGTCTGGGGCTGAAAATTACATATCATCTTAAGAACCTGACACAGGTCAAGGCAAATGGTGCTAAGATTAAAAAAAAGCTATATTTCCTTTCACAGTTTTTCTCAGCATATAGATACCTAGGCATTGCAGTAGGCAATAGGGATTTGATACTGATGTGTAATGTTACCAGCGCTTAAGGTCAAGGCCTCTTATTTTAAATGCCAATATATTAGATATGACAGTACTCAAACAGAATCTGCTCGGAAAGGCTATATTAAAATCCTAAACGTTACAGAAAAAGGTGAAAAAGATTCCTAGATCTAGGCAGAAAATAATGTTGGAAGCTTTTCTCTTGCTCTGGTACATGACGATAAAAATATGTTGGATTAAAATATGTTGATAAAAATCTAATTTATAAGAAACGATTCTTCTATCGTTTCTTATAAATTAGATTTTGTACGACTAATAAAATGCTGACTAAAAAGGCTCTCTTCGGTATTTCTATTTGAGTATTCTTTTAGCACTCAAAGGATACTGTCAGCTGTTATCGATACCAATCTTGACACAGGTAAAGGCGTATTGAAAACATATCTTGAATTCAGGCATTCATCCCGCATAAACGAACTGTAAACAAGGCAAACATACATTAGAGAGAAATACAAGCAACTGCATGAAATTTTGTAAATATGATACAGCAGTACAGCAGTAACAAATCACCAGCTATATGCCAGGTTCTCTGTTTGAGTTAATCCTAGGAAATATTATACCCAACTTGTTTCTCTGGTAATTGCCAGTCTCACACATTTGTAGATAAAATTGACAGGCAGATTAAATCAATAATTAATCAATAATAAAAATAAAAAATAACAATCTAATAACATATAAACCGTTATGCTGGCAGTGGATCTGGCTTTCCTAAGGGTGTTCTTAAAAATATATGTACTTGCATATGCATGATAAGAATGTTCTGATTGTGACCATACCCAACAAGTCAATGCCAATTACAAATCATTGCTAAGTTTCACTACAAAGCCCACACGATTTACAGCGCCAAACATTCCTTAGCAATGCTGACACTATTAATAGCAATAATAATATTTAGAAAGTGATTTATTTCTCTCATTAGCTTTTCCCGTCATTACCAAGCTAATAAAACTAATTTTTTCAGGGGAGATCACAAATAAATGTTTTCTGTTTCTTAAACACTCTTTGATTTTATTATTAGTGTCCTTCCAAGTAATGCTATTTATTCATTGCTTTAGTCAACTACCAACGGAATCTCAATCAACTACCTAAATAACAACATTTTCGCCAAAGAGATGAATGGTATACTTAAAAGTGTTGGTAATACGAGCCTTTTATTTATAGTTTGGGTACTGCTTGCAAAAAGAGACGCAGTATTGGACATAAGGGATGCATGCAAAATTGGCACAGAATAAGTAATTTTAACACACAAACACACACTATATATGGATATACATATGAGTAGCCGTGGCTTCATGTTTAGTACAGTTGTACAGTAACCAAGAGGGTCGGGTTCGATTTCTTGTGTGGGCAAAGATACTTTGGACTTTGGAGCTTTACAAAACAAGTAGCCATTAGTTGGCGTCAGGATGGGCATATAGCCAAGAAATTCCTAACTTCAACATCAAAGTCCCTCTGAAGGGCCTGTGTCCAATTACTGGGCAAAATGACATTAAAAACCATATATATATATATTGGAAACTGAAGACTCTCTCGTCAGTCTTAATACATAAATTTTCGGGAACATAATTAGTTGGGATGTTCTTGCCCTATATGGCTTTTATGTCCCACATGCAGACAAGTCCGCAAGATAATAAAGAGTAAGGGTTTTTGAACAATGTTGCTTCTATTACAGTTGGTAATTTTTGTTTGTTTCTTTCTCTCTCTCTCTTTTTTTTATGTACTAGTGAGTCACCATACATCAAGGCTAAAAGCCACTCGAGGAGAAGGGTCAATGAGATGGATAGACTGACAGGTGGATGATGATAAGTATTGTGAAAGGGTCGAAAAATATAAATGAATAAATAAAATTTGATGACTTGTAAGGAAGGTTTTGATAAGTGTTTATTGACATTTGATTTGAAGATGTCCAGGATGTTGTAGTCCTCTGGGAAGCAATCTTGTGGCAAAGTATTCCACAGATTGGAGGTTCTTGGAAAAAAACTTTACCAATTATTTGACACTAATATGCTCAAAACACCTTATACCCATAAAACAAATGCTTCTTCAGCTCTTACGATCCAGCGCTTACCCTCAATACCCTTGCTCCGTCAACTGACAGCAGTATGATACAGAAATAGTATTCCAAACACGTTTTTTTATCTACCAGAAATTACAAGATTAAAAAGACAAAATGTATTCGTCAAATAAATACGCCGTCTTACATATTTAGCGCTACATGTTTTGTAGGTTTGGAGATTTTAATAGCTTCAGGGTCACAAATTAAAACATTCACAAGAAGCTCCTTTATGTCTGTATCTACTAGAACACTACGCAAAAAAATTCTCAAGCATGAAATAGTGGGTATAGTTTAAAATTGCAGGCTTCAAGCACGCTTTTTGATCATCACAACGGTAGTCTGTCACCCCTAATCTTCCTTCAGTAATGCAAAAATATAAGCCTTAATTATTCAGAGTGAAAAAAGCCCCAACAAATAACCGTCTAATTGGCACGAAGAATAAATGACCTGGTTGTATTTGTGGAATGTCTATTTTTAAGATAGATTTAATAACAACAGTGGGAAACTTAAGTTGCCCTGATACTTTTTCTAGCACTAAACACAGCTGACTGTTGGCAGATTGCTATCCGCAGTGTCACAGCTTCAATTTACCCTAAATACATCTTGTCTCAAAAGAAGCTTCCTTAAAAAATGTTTTGTGTTTTAATTAATCTAACTACTTATACTAATGTGCTTAGGATTATTTATGCAATATAAATCTTTATGTCATTAATGCAATTAGCAGAGCAATCGAGCTCTCATTACAGAAGCATTCTTTTGAGGTTCAGTCTACACTGTCGTAAGCAAGTTCTTACCTCAGTAATCTAGCATCTGATGTGAGTCCGGCAATGCTTACACCAATATGATCATCAATCGGAATGATTTTCTTTTGATGAGAGGATAATTCTGAAGATGATCTCTGGTTAAAAATAACACAAAATAATTCTGTATGTAAAAATGTGGGATGATAAAGTCAAGACAGCTTTCGGATCTAAAAAATTGGTTAACTTGGCATGACACACACACTAAGGGGTTAAAACGTGACCCAACCCCCCACACTATTACCAGACACCTGGCTCAATTAGGAATATTACACAGGTATTCGTATAGTGCAGTGAAAAGGAAAGTACAGCCAATAGCGCCAGGTCACAAATTCAAAATGGTACAGTAAAGCTACAATGTTCTGGGGTCAAATGCCTTAATGAACTATGACTATGAAAATCAGATTTCACATTTTTATAACCCTTGAAATTGTTTTCATTGCTTTGACCAAGTCCTTTTTAGTTACTAGTGTTGTATGAGATTTAAACCCCATCAGTACGGTACTGGTTTTGGAAGGGCGAAGTTATTTTTGTCATTATAGACTTCTAAGGTGGGGTACCCCTCCATTAAGCCCAAGAGTTCTAACACATTCTCTTACAGGTTTTCACATCACTTAAACGTTATATTCAAGGCTACTAGAAGCTTCATCAGAGAATGCAACCAGTATGTGTACCTATATATAGCAATATATTTATAAGGCAAACGACAAAAAAATCAACAAAACTTAGTTTAGTTTTTTTTGTCATTTGCCATATGATAGCTCAAATATTCTTATATTATTGAGCACTGTCAATAGCAAATAGTTAATTCGATACAAGTATATATATAATTTTTTTTCTCTGTTTCCTGTACAGTATTCTTGTTGGCTTTTTGTCTCTGCATTCATTTTTATTCACTTGTGGCTTTTATATTTGCTCTATCACGTCCAATATTAGTTTTGTTTGTACTTATGTTACGGCATTTGAAATAGGATCATTTTAAGTGATTTTAATATATTGTATCATAATTTCATTGAAAATAACAGCTGCATTTAAAGTAACTTTTTCCTCTACATGATTTGTAAATTTTTTTTTCTACTTCATTTACGTATTAATTAAACTTTTTATCCATAGAGACAGAAGTTGTTCTTTACTTTTGTTATCATGTGTTTCATTAATATATATATATATATATATATATATATATATATATATAATACCAGTATTACTTATACCAATATTCATACTTAGTTCATTATTGTTAACATGTACGTCCAGTTTTTTGCACAACTGTACTTGTCACTGCTAAATGCTATTTGTAAATTTTTATCAAAGTTAAAAGGTTAGCACTTTTTAACCAATTGGAAAAATGTTTCTGTTGTGTGTCTTCTTTTTTTTTCTTACCAAACAAAACTTGGCCGAGTTCCTTGTGTTCAGTACTACTTTCTCTTACCTGCTATTTTTTGCAAGTAACTTTGCACCTTGGGAGTGAAAATTTCTTTGTATTAAGTCTTCATCCCAACAGTAATCATGAGAATTACAGTAATCATAATAATAATTCTCAAATATTTAGTACTTGTTAAACTGACATTATAAAAATGTCCAATGGTTGTAAACGAGAACTTAGTGAAAACCCTTGATGATGACACTAATCATGATAATAAACAGAACTGAAACTGACAAAACAAACTGACCAAACCCAGTGACTAATATAGATCATTTGACTTTCTAACTGTGAAGACCCATATTCAATTAATGCTCTTTTCAATGTGGCTATACCAATATCTTTAACAGTCAGGTCTGTGTTAAAGAGCAATACAATATATTGTATTTACTGTAATGTGTCCCCCAGTAATGTATGATACTCTTGTTTTCTTTTCTGCCCTGTCTTGAATCATAATGTAAATTGTGGGAAAACAGGGGGAATACATAAACAGGCAAAACTATATTGCACTGCAAGATTTCTAAGATGCTTTAATTCAAAGCACTACCTGTTTTGTGTTGCATAAGTACTGCTAGTCCAGCTGAAAGTAGTTTCTATGTTTGTTTTCTTTTGAGATTCTAAATTAATTAAAGCCTGTTAAGCTATATGTCAAATCAATAGTTTTCCACAATTATGATTATTGTGGTAATTCATATATCTGAAAAAAGATAAAATGTGACATTCTTTTGTTTATTTTTCTGATTATCTCTATGCCTTGAAAATTCTGAAATTTATGGACTCAGAGGAAGCCATAGATGTAAGAGCTTTATCATGTCATGAGTCCTAAGCTTTTTCCGAGTTATGTTTCAAGAGATACTTCTCTCATCGTCAGCCTGACGATGGGAGAAGTATCTCTTGAAACATAACTTGGAAAAAGCTTAGGACTCATGACACGATAAAGCTCTTACATCTATAATTTCTATGCTTGTTGTGGCTCTAAAAGTATGTGCTAAAAGTAATGACCCCTTGCTGCATTAAGCAAGTGGTTGTCACAAAAGGGTTCAGTAAAGCACTTTATACAAATATGTAAAACACTTTATACAAATATGTTTTGTATTAATCTGCTTATTTCTACAAAAGTTGACTGTATATGCTGTTAGGTTGCACCACAATACATAAATTTATTCTGTCATTACTGAAATACTTTTAAAAGTATTACCTTCAAGGCTGTTAGAACAGCATAATCCTTTGACTTCATACCAACAGTGGCACTTCCCTAAACAAATGTAAATTGAAAAGCTTGTTAACTAGTGAATACCATATGTATTTCCTCATAGGCCCTTTGCTCAGAGACCAAAAGGCATATTATTACAAAAATGCATTTTCCCTATAAAAGTACTATAAGGTGGGCAGATGTAGTCATTAAACTCCATACTTTTTGCCAGAGTCAGGGCCTGCTGTATATGGGTCAATGGGAAATAAACTGATCTTCAAAGTTATGAAATATGGCAGAACACTTTGTAAAATCCAAGTACAAATATCTATGTCTTTTATTTTAAAAGCCATAACAACTTTTACAACAATGATGTGTCAATTCATAAGTAATTATGTGCTTCCATGTTTCAGATTGATGCTCTTTACATAGTAATGCAGCTGATGCATTGTAAACCTTGTCTTAAGATGATTATAGTTCATCCATTCCACAACATGAACCACAATGGAACAAGAACAAAAAAAAGCCATTTTTGAAAATTGGTGTTTTTCATTATCTGTTGTATAATGTGTTAATTAGACTGATACAAGAGCATGTTTGACAAGAGGGTAAGTTTCTGGTCATAAATGACACCTACTTCATCGAGTGACCCAAGAAAAATAGTAGTGTCTTTAAAAACTTTCTTTAAACTATCTTTAAATTTTAGGTTTTTGTTTTGTACATATAATTATTTGGATTTTGCACCAAAGATTTAAGGGCATCTGCCCTAGGGAGTAAAAGATTAACCATTTTAACCAAAAATTGTTTCAAATACAATACTGACTCTTTCAGAATTGTGACTCTTGAAAATTTGAAATAAAGCCAATCCCAAAACTATTGTAATATCTACTAACTGAATTAAAGTTGACTACTGTTTAACATGCAAATGGTCAAATTTAATCGATTGCTTGTCTAGGTAAAGATCAATTAGTAGGCAATGAGTACAAAGGCAAGACCGAAAAAACATTTAATAGATAGTTTTCAAACCTGTTTTACTGCCTCCATTGCATATTCAATCTGAAAAATACGTCCCTGATGAAAAAGAGAAATTGTTGTTGAAAAAATCTATTTTTATAACTAAAAAATTTGACTTAAAATTTACAGCGAATGTCACCTTGGTAGATGTAGTAGTAGTACAGTTGAACCTCAATTATCCAACTAAGATGGGCAGGAAACAATTTGTTCAGATAACTGATCACACTGGGGAACAAAGATCTTAAGTAATGAGATATTTACACATTTATTGACTAAATATAATGCGCTGATTTCAAATATGACCTTACTTTTTGCACTACACATCCAGATTTTACTGTACAACATACCACCAGACATGAAAAATGTGATTTTTCATGAAAATTCAGCTACAAAAGTTTTCAAAACAATATAGCTCTTAGTGAAAAAACAGAATTACAGCAAAACAAATGCTCATAAAACACAGTGCAGACAAGAAGAATTGAAATAAACCAAATTAATTAAGAGATTAATTATGAAAAATTGGGGAAAAAAACTAGTCATGAACTTGTTTAAATCAGCGTCAGTGTCATGGCACAAGAAAATAGTATACATTACACTTTATGCTGGTAAGAAACGTCACTTATAGCTCTTTTGAGAGTGTTTTTTTCTAAGGCAGGTCCCTTTTGATGCTCCAACAGTAATCTGCCAGCATGTGTGAGTCCCATCGTCCTTGATATCTCTTCTCAATATCNAATTACAGCAAAACAAATGCTCATAAAACACAGTGCAGACAAGAAGAATTGAAATAAACCAAATTAATTAAGAGATTAATTATGAAAAATTGGGGAAAAAAACTAGTCATGAACTTGTTCAAATCAACGTCAGTGTCATGGCACAAGAAAATAGTATACATTACACTTTATGCTGGTAAGAAACGTCACTTATAGCTCTTTTGAGAGTGTTTTTTTCTAAGGCAGGTCCCTTTTGATGCTCCAACAGTAATCTGCTAGCATGTGTGAGTCCCATCGTCCTTGATATCTCTTCTCAATATCATGAAGGTCTTGGTGAAATCTGACTTCCTTGCTCATCATTCACATCACCCAGGTTTTCTGGAAACTGATCGAGATGACTAAATAGGAAGTGTAGCTTTATACTCATATTACATCCCTGCTTCTCGAAGGATTTAAGCAGTCTTAAAACAATGTTCTTGTAGTCTTCATCCCTTTCATTTCCTAAGAATTTCGACACAACATCCTTGAATGCAATCTAGGCTTCTTTCTCTGTGGCATTAATTTTTCCTATCATACTTTCATCGCGAATCAACTGGCAAATTTGAGGTCCATTAAATATTTCTGTTCGAATCTTTTCATAGCTTACTGCTGGAAGTACTTCTCTTATGTGATTGAAGCAGGGGCTATCCTTGTGGAGAGACCTAACAAATTGCTTGATGATTCCTAGCTTAATGTGTAATGGTGGAAAAGTTATCTTCTCTCTGGATACAATCGGCTGGTTCACAACATTTGGACCACCACTTGTCAACGTTTTGTGCTCTGGCCAGTGTTTCTCTGACCAATGTTTTTTTTATCTCTGCTGTTCCACATGCAAAGAAAACAGGGGTATTTGGTGAATCCCCTTTGCTGGCTGAGAATAAGGTTTACCATTTTTAGGTCAATGCATATGATCCATTCATGAAGTTGATAGTTGAGAAGCTCCACTGTCTTCATACTCTCATTGGTCTCTTTAAGCAGGATTGAGTGACTGAGAGGAACAGCTCCATTCTTGTTTGTGTTATGGAGTAGAACACATTTTAGACTATGTTTTGAACTGTCAATACACAATCGCCAGTCACTTGTATTATACTCTTTGAGATCAAGGTGAATTAATTGACCTTGTATGTCATCGCAAAAAACAAATCCTCACTCTGAGCTGAAATACTTGAGAAACTCTGCTTCTCTCATGCGGAAATGTGAAATGTGAACCTCATCACAAAGTAGATGCCTCTCTCCAACCCTAGAAGCTAATAACTCAGATGCCTTTTTAGAGAGATTCAAGTCTCTTGCAAGATCATTAACATCTGCTTGACTAAATTGCTTTGGGCTGCAATCAAATACTACCTCTGAGCTTCCTGAATCTGAGTTACTTGTTGGCTGAGATTCAACTTCTGACTCAAACTCTCTAAAGACAGGGATCGGTAGATCGTCTGAATGTGGCACTGGACTGGATAAATAATTTTGCATTTACTTTTTTTGCTGTAACCACTTGTTTTTACTGTGCAAAAGTAGCAATCAGAACTGTGATCCTTCGGCTCTCTCCAAATCCTTGAAATTGAAAATGACATGTTTACTTTTTTTCCTTTGCTCCATTGCCTAAGCTTTTCATAACAAGTCCTGCAAATCTTGTGTGGAGCC
>RDPX01000227.1:411021-424735 GCA_003991215.1 Morbakka virulenta
AAGTCAGGTTACTACTCATAGGCCTGCTCTTGTATACTTTTAAATTTCTTTATAAGTATATTTTGCTGTTCATAAAATTTTGTACGGAATAATCATACACGTAACCAGTTTTATTGTTCAGTATTGTATAGCTTAGTAGATGATTAGTAATAGAATTTGCTACCATTATACAAGGAATCATACAAAAGTTAAGCTAAGTGTATTCTTACCTTGAGAAACTGGTAGCTGAATATCCAAGGTTTGGGTTGTGTATGGTGCTCTTTTGGATAACAAACTGATTCAGACCATAAAGATTATTGTCATTAAATGGTTTCTGTAACATCATAATATTAGTGAGCTATTTAAGAAATGGCCTTTGTTTCCTTATGTTATTGTTACAATTTTTGCATATTGTTTACACAGGTGCTTGGCTTCTGATATTGCTTCCAGCTGGTCTAGACACACTATATATCACTTTGTTTTTCAAGAATGCTGGGTCCCTGCTATCCTTTGAATGTTTTGTTTTTATAATATTTGAATGCAGTCACAAAATATGCCAATCAAAGCCAATAATTCATGAATGCAAACACTGATGAGTAAATGTGAAAAACATGAAAATCTGGTATTTTGGCCAATATTCATAGAAAAAGATCTGGACGTATAGGAAGAAAATGATGGTCATTTTTGAACTCAGCACACCAGATTTAGTAGGAATCAATCAAGAAACTTCATTACTTTTGAAAAAAATTGAAAATTGTTCCTCAGTGTTATCTGTAAATTAAACGACACCTTACTCAATATACATGTACATGTATTTTTGTTAGAACACAGGTTTATGTAAATAATTATTTGGACTGGAAGATCTTGTTTGGATAATCTAAAATTCAGATAGTAGGTGTTTAGATAATTGCGGTTCAACTGTTGTTGTAGTAGTAGAAGTAGTAGTAGTAGTAGTAGTAGTAGTAGTAGTAATAGTAGTAGTAGTAGTAATACTAACAGTAGTACTTATATCATTATTACTACTTTTATAATAATACTTTGAGTATAAACCAGGACCAGAGAGCATTGCACAAAATGTCATTCAAAACTTGAATGGGTTATATCTGGTGATTGTCAACTAACAACAAATTTAATTAAAACACAAAAAATGAATGCTGTAAATGTCTTTTATTTCATTCATTAGAAGTAGTGCCAGACATCATTAAATCTAATTAATATCTAAATAAGAGTACACTGCACCTTCTTCTAAAACAAAATGCAATATTGCAAAAGTTGTAATTTTATCACAAAACATTTTCCATCTCACTAATCACAAAAAGCATTTTTTAAGACTCAAAATATGGATGTCAAAGGTCCTGCAGCTTGCTGCATCTGAAGAAAACTTTTGCCCTCAATTCTGGCTTAAAGCACTAAGTACTTTCTAGCATGATACAAAGTACATCTTTTTAAAAAGAAGACAACTTACCAAGGCATTGAATAAAAAACCACAAGAAATATATGAAGAAAATTGCAAAACAAGCATTCTTAGTGATTAGCATTTGCCAAGAGGAGAAGTAATCTCATCTGGGTTAACATCAAAATAACAGCCCATGAACAGTGGAGAAAGATAAGGACTCAGCTTTCTATCAAGAAGCACCAGTATAATTTTTTCTGCAGTGAACGAAAGCAGCATTCCTCATTCTCTAACTGCCTTAAGGCTGGATTCTAAATCTTTTACATACTTGACTTGTTCCTCCTTAGTTGTCATGTGACCAATGCACAGGGCAGTATCCTCAGCATAGATGTTGACAAACTGAAGCAAATTACCAAGTTTAGTGATGTAAAGAAGGAAATGAGTTGGGCTAAAATAGAAACTTGAGGAGTGTCAGCATTAATAAAATATTCATCAAACATTATTTTATCCAGCATACCATGGACTTTATGATGCAAGATATTTCAAAATATTTTGGCAATGTTCAAAGGCATTACAACCTATTCTCATGAACCTTCAATGACAGAAAATTTCTTAGAAGACATTCCCAGTCACAAATGGAGTCAAGCAAGGCTGTAGGCTCGTCCCAACTCTGTCCAGTACGATATTCACAACTATGCTGTCTGACACATTCTGTGGTGATGATGCAGATGACATCAAGATCAGGTACAGAACAGGTGGTAGACTCTTCAACCTGCAGAGGCTTCAGGCCAGGACCAAGATGACAGGGGATTCTGTGTGTGATTTTCAGCTTGCAGATGACTATGCACTCAATGCTGTCACTGAGGCACAGAAGCAGCAGAGTATAAACTTTTTTTCAGATGCTTGCAACAACTTTGGCCCACAATAAGTACCAAAAAACCAGAAGTCCTACAGCAACCTGCACCACAGCAGGCATATATGGAGCCTGCCATCACTGTCAAAGGGGAAACTCTGAAGGCTGTTGACAGGTTCATGTACCTTTGCAGAAGGTACATGAACCTATCAACTTTCAAAATCTGTGAACATTGACAACAAGGTTGACTCCTGTATTGCCAAAGCAATCTGAATGTCAGGCAGACACCCCTCCAAGAGATTGTTCTATGGTGAATTTGGAGATGGGAAGTGCTCACAAGGTGGCCAAAAGAAGCACCACAAAACACCCATCTGGCAGTTGTACCCACAAAGGTGCTGCCTCGAGACCACAGGGTCTCAGAGAAAATGTCAAGTCCAGAGCTGGCACACTTTCCCCTCTTCCAGCAGACAGACCATCTGTGTCCATCCTGTAACAGACCTCACATTGTACTGATCAACCACAGTCAAACTCACCACATCTATTAATATTCCCTGTGTATATAATGTCATGGTTATTGTTGAGAATGACAGATGAATGCTCTGAAAACTCATTAAGTGTGCCAAACAGAGAGTGAAGAATATAAAAACAGCTCTTTCCAGTTGAATTCTTTAGGACACATTTACCTCATTCAGAAAACATTTTTGGTCATTCTATCCTTTTTCAAACTGCAAAAGTCCAGTATGTGGATAAGTTTTAATACTTTACAAGCTTCTGACTTGCTGCTACCAATTTTACTTGCAAAGGAATAGGTTGCTTCTTGAAATATTTTGATAGCCACTCTGTCATCCAATAAAATTTCCTTACCTTTTACCATGTTGAAAGTTTTATTAATAAATTCCTTCCTGTTTATTTTTTGATATGGAAATTTTATACATGTTTTTAGATGTATATTGATTATGTAGCAAAATTAGTAACTATTAGAAATAAAATATCTATCTGCATGTGTATTTTTTCTAAAAATGTTTACATAGCCCTTTGAAAGGTTCAAGAAATCTAAATTTTCTTTGAAATATGAAAAAGCACTAGGGACAATAAAAAGCTAGTATACTGTGATCTTTTCTAGTTCAACAATTTGGTAAGCAGTGGTTGAGATATTATCAAGGCTTAAACTCTATATTTTATATTTAAAAAATTAGCTTTTTCAAGTTATTTGAAAATTACAAACTTAAAAACAAAACGCAAATAAACACACCTTGCTAAAACGCATTTTCAACTAAAATGTACAGGAATGCTAAGTAGTAATTCATATTGTATAGGCAAGGGAGTAATTTTTGACTGTAAGCAATGATTGACATACCTGTGGGCTCCAAGTGGAAACATCACTGTCATACTGATTCCGATACTAAAAATAGTGTAAGAAATACCAATTCCAAAGATGATCATTCAAATTAAATTAATTACAATTAAATTATTGACTGAATACTTCAACATTTAATGACTGAACAACCAGAATGTACGAATGAAAAAAAAACCTATTTAAATAAAAACCGTTACAACTTTAGTGTACAACTATTGCAAAGATAAAGCCCTGCTTCTTGGAAATTATGTAGGTGGTTTTGCTGAGCCTGATGAAAAAATATCTTCCAAAATAATGGTGATAATACAGATTCCTTGATGTTTGTATAAATATAATAAAACAGATTATAAAGATATAATATGTCGAAGGGCCAAACAAATAGTCAAATGTATCCTTCAAAAAATGACTAGATATACTGTAAAAACCTTTAGATTTTACCTTTGATTGCTTTAATAACAAATTAACTATATTAAAACAATCAAACTTCATGTTAACAACATAACATATCTATGTTTTAAATTACTTAGGTCTAACCCCATTCCCCAATAAAATATAACACAAACGAAACTGGGGTTAAGTAACGTAGGTAAATGATCTCTTATTTGATCACTCTGTATTGTAGTAGGCTAGCCACTGCCATACCAATAGAGTAATTGAACTGCGTATACCATTTTAATGTGTGATATAAACACTTTTCTCGGTAATTTATCGGGAAGTTCATGGTAATTGCTTAATACATTTAATGATGACAGTAAATTTATATGCATATGGAAATAATAAAGTCATAATTCGGCCATGTTCCATCACCTTAAATTATCAAGCGCCTCCCCTGTTCAAAATTGATTTTCATGAAATGAATTTCACCACTCACGCGCTGTCTCCATAACAGAGAAGAAAATCAAGTTGCGTGGAACTAAAATCTGGAAAAATTTAATCTCTCTGTGAGCATACAGTATTTTGAAAGAAATCTATAAATACTTACCATCCCAAAAGAAATTCCTTGCAAGTTTTATATTGAGTTCCCCTTCGAAACTTGCACCACTCCAAGTTTTCACGGCTTTTCAAGCTGTCTATTCTGCAAACTCACAGTCTCGTTTTAAAAAAGCGGTAATCTTGTAATAGCCTCACTTTAAATTCATGACCTTGCAAAACGAGGTCGTCAATCCCGAGTTCCTTGCGACAAGATTATCCTCTTCACGATCAAGTCTCTCACACCGGCGTATCAGGTACAATATTAAAAAAACTCTTTGCATTAAATTTGCCATAATTATAATTATTGTTAATTATTAAGCACAAAACAGAACATTCTAATAACAGGCCTGCGAGATCAGGGGGTAGGCAACCTCATTTTTTGTCTAAAATCCTAGCAGGTCGTACAGCTTTTGGACTTCAGAGATTTTGGCTGTACTAAAATGTACTAAAATGTCATTTTATTAGTCTGGAGTTAATGTCCTTTTTATGTTTACTTGCGTTGCCAGTGCAAATGGTAATTACTTTCACTGCCCCCAGGCCCATTCATTTTTAAGGAAGTTCTTATCATTCCGTCCCGTATTCATTGCAGACATGCTCTATCAAGAACTTTCAGAGGCTTTGCCACTGGGAGGGGACATGAACCCCATTTTTTGGCCAAAAAATGATTTTTATTCCTCACATAAACAAGTGCGCTTCTTTACCAAACTCAAGCGAGAAGAAAAAGTAAAAAGTCCTGAAAAGCTCCATAACTTCAGTCGCTCAATACAGTGTTCTCACTCAGCATATGCGATTTTCACCTACATAACACGCCCCCCCCCTATTTTCCACTACGTTACTTTTCTTTGTTTTTCCCTATTTTCCTCTTCCTTTCCCTGTCTAAGTAATTTTTTATTTCGAATAAATATCGGTCAAAAACTCTTTGCTACTCCTCAGATTAAGGCTGAAGGCGAAGGTGGCTTGCATTTTTTGGTTCAAGGCTGTAAACCACTATGATACCTCGGTTGAGATTTGCATATACAATAGTGTACTTTACGCCGTTCTTAAATATACCTGTTTGTGAAATGTTGGATCAGGTGTTAGCCTATTTACAAAAAGGTATCCGTTTTAGAGCTTAAAAGCATTTTCTGTATTTCAATATTCCCCTCACTTTTGTTGATTTTCCCTACGGATGCTAATCTTTCCCCCTGACTTTCCCGTACTATCTGTAAAGCGCTGTTTTGCTTTACTGTAAGGGGATTTATTTACCTGTGGTAAACACTGGNCTGCAAACTCACAGTCTCGTTTTAAAAAAGCGGTAATCTTGTAATAGCCTCACTTTAAATTCATGACCTTGCAAAACGAGGTCGTCAATCCCGAGTTCCTTGCGACAAGATTATCCTTTCCACGATCAAGTCTCTCACACCGGCGTATCAGGTACAATATTAAAAAAACTCTCATAAATTGATAAAGCAAGAGGATAAAGTATAAAAAAACAACTTTTTTTCTTTGCATTAAATTTGCCATAATTATAATTATTGTTAATTATTAAGCACAAAACAGAACGGTCTAATAACAGGCCTGCGAGATCAGGGGGTAGGCAACCTCATTTTTTGTCTAAAATCCTAGCAGGTCGTACAGCTTTTGGACTTCAGAGATTTTGGCTGTGCTAAAATGTCATTTTATTAGTCTGGAGTTAATGTCCTTTTTATGTTTACTTGCGTTGCCAGTGCAAATGGTAATTACTTTCACTGCCCCCAGGCCCATTCATTTTTAAGGAAGTTCTTATCATTCCGTCCCGTATTCATTGCAGACATGCTCTATCAAGAACTTTCAGAGGCTTTGCCACTGGGAGGGGACATGAACCCCATTTTTTGGCCAAAAAATGATTTTTATTCCTCACATAAACAAGTGCGCTTCTTTACCAAACTCAAGCGAGAAGAAAAAGTAAAAAGTCCTGAAAAGCTCCATAACTTCAGTCGCTCAATACAGTGTTCTCACTCAGCATATGCGATTTTCACCTACATAACACGCGTCCCCCCTATTTTCCACTACGTTACTTTTCTTTGTTTTTCCCTATTTTCCTCTTCCTTTCCCTGTCTAAGTAATTTTTTATTTCGAATAAATATCGGTCAAAAACTCTTTGCTACTCCTCAGATTAAGGCTGAAGGCGAAGGTGGCTTGCATTTTTTGGTTCAAGGCTGTAAACCACTATGATACCTCGGTTGAGATTTGCATATACAATAGTGTACTTTACGCCGTTCTTAAATATACCTGTTTGTGAAATGTTGGATCAGGTGTTAGCCTATTTACAAAAAGGTATCCGTTTTAGAGCTTAAAAGCATTTTCTGTATTTCAATATTCCCCTCACTTTTGTTGATTTTCCCTACGGATGCTAATCTTTCCCCCTGACTTTCCCGTACTATCTGTAAAGCGCTGTTTTGCTTTACTGTAAGGGGATTTATTTACCTGTGGTAAACACTGGTTGAATACATTGTTGTTAGTCTGTTTGTCAGCTCACCTGATGAGGGGATGTGTGCTAGTATACCAAAGGAACACATACCGTCGAAAACACTAATATCTGTCGACAATCAAGTTATTAAGTTAATTAAGCATTTTCTGAGCATCATCTTCCAATATACTGCGATACTTTGCCCCTTGTGTATCGTCTGTATCGTATTTACGTCTTACTTGTGGAACAGATACGGACATAAGAAATATTAGTACGGCTCAAAGAACGTTAGGTCGAGCAGATAAATATGGAGTCATTTGCTGCCAGTCTCATTCAGCAAGAATTCGTTACAAAAGAAGAGCTAATATGAAAATTAACTTTTGTGTGTGTTAGAAAAAAATGGAGAAGCGGAAGTTAACAGATTTTTTCAAGTCAACAGAACGTGAAAGTTGAGCCACGTCATAATAATTTTAGATTATAATTTTAAGAAGTTTCATTAAGATGTAAAGTCGAAGGATTAATTCCTTCATAAAAATGAGCCGTTATGTCTGTCGCAAAAAGGTAGCCTAATTTAGCTGTGTTATTTCAATTTTTTTTCAGAAGATGCAATGGAGAATTCAGGTAGTTCTAAAAGAAGATTAGTATAGGAAAAGCACAGAAAATTGGACGAAGAAAAGGACAATTTGTCGTCCACAACCAAAGCTAAACCATACACTTCTTTAAAACCTGTAACATCCCAATGCTGAAAAGTTAGCACAATACTATGAAATTTAGCTCCGGTGTAACTCAACAAGATGCTTTTCAACTATGTTAACCTTAGGAAAGCGAGATAAAGAGTCAGTTGAAATTATCGATGAAAAGCCCTACTACCCGTCGGGTAATTTTGATATTTTTTACTGATACTGTTGGGAAAAGACAGCTGTAGTACCTGCCAAGGTCGTTCAAAACGTTTCATTGGTTACACTACAAAAAAGGTTAGTTTTAAATTTCTTTTTTTACTTCTATTTCTAAAAAAGACGTATATCATTTATGAACATTTTTGAGGTCAGGGTATTTTATGTCAAAGTACATCCCCTATTTATTCGAAATTAGCCCCTCTTATTAATTAGCATCACTCTCCGTCACTTACATAATTTTTACTTTTGTTTCTCAAAAAAGATTTTAAAAATCAGCTTAAAAATTCGTTAGTATGTTTGGTACATTAGCGAACCAGAGTTTATTCAACTTAATGTAACGCAAAGGAGTAAATTTATTTTCTGTTTGTTTTACAATTCTTCTTAAAAGTATTTTCTACAAAGAAACCATAAACACTTCCTTCACATTAGCGCATCCCTCGAATTGACGCATTCTGTGTCAACATATTTTTTTAAAGAACGACGGGGGGACAAATTCAATTTCATATTTTTGTTTAATAAAGAACTTGATTGTTCATTTCAGCGTCAAGTTGCTTTGGAACTAAATACTTTCATTTGCCGAACCCCAGTCGATGGTAGAAAGCCATTAATGGATTATATTTTCAGGTTTATCTATCAGCCTAGATTCTGAGCCTACTAGAGCTGACAGGATACAATAACACATTTTAACTGCCAACTAATCGGCAATTTTACCTACGTGACTGGTAGGTAATTGATTTTATAAGTTATTTAGCTAGTTTGGCACTCAAAAAGTTAAGCAGAAAATTACAGACAGTTAACCAGCTGCTGAGGGACTCAAAATCCACCCTCGCGCGCAAACTGAAATTACTGGTAAAATTATTATCGAATTTTTATCAATCAGCTGGGACTCGGAAAATTTTACTTGTGTAAGAATGAAGAGGGAGGGGAGAAGGGAAAATAGAATGCTAATTTGAAATTTGTCTGAACGATAATTTGGAAATTGCCAGACAGTTTTTTAAATATGGTCGCTAAAACGTTTGAGCATCGTATTTTGCCTAGATATCAAAGACGCTCAATTTGGAATTTAACCAAAACAGAATGGTTCCCGGAAATAAAAAAAAATTACGAGCCAGATCCAAAATTTTGTGACAAAGACAGGTTTGGCAAATATTAGTCATCAAATGCATGATTTTTTTTCTTCTCAAGGAAGGGGTAACGAACAATCATTGAATTTCTTTTAATTTAGGTAAAATTCTTCTTACAAAATGATGTTTATACTTTATGTAAATGTTCTTTGTTTATACTGCTCTACCCAAAGTTAAAAAGAGACTCTGCTGACCGAGCGAAATAAAAGGGATGCCCATATCAGCAACGGTTTTCGGTCTTGGTAAAAAGATCTTAAATGTTCTGAAAAGCATCAGCAATCGAATTGCCATAAAACTGCGGCTTTGGATTGTATGAGGTAGAAAATATCCAGAGTGAGACTTATCGCTGCAATTCAGGATATCTTACTCTGATTTGATATTTCAATTGATACTTGCTGAAGTCAATTGTATGATGCAGCAAGTAATATATTGCGATAAAAAAATGGAGTTAAACAGAAATACCTGTCATATGGGCAAATGCACTTCCCACCCACGTCATAGATCTTACGTTTATTGTGCAATTAAAAGTGATACTATAAGTACAGTTGGAGAAATATGTATTCTGGTAAAACTCTCCCTGAAATGAGAAAAGATGCTAGAGCATATGTCAGAAGACGTCTAGCGTGTCAGATATATTAATGTTCGATCTTCATTAGACAAACTTTGAAAACCTTGCTGGACGTGTGCTTGGGGAAAATAGTCGAAAATTATTCAAATTTGCAAACTTTTTGGAGAAAATGCCCAAAGAAAAACACGAACCAAGATATTTGCTCGAGAATACTTGGATGTCAGGGACAAAAGAAAACATTTCCTTTCTTCTTTGGGTAGTGTCGTGGATGAAAACTTTTCAATTTGACCGATGGTCTGTCAACAACAATTCAAAAAGAAAACACGTCTGCTGTATACGGCCACAGACTTGCTTTTATGACTGAGTCGTCAAAAAGGCATCAAGTAGTGATTAGGTATACAATTGCCCCAAATACGCTGTATTGGGATTTATTGAGGGTCAACAATTTCACTCTACTCCTCACCACCCAGCATCTGCAGAGGAGCTCCACAGAGCCATCAACAACGAAGCTGTTTACTCTGGTGTAAAAGCACTGGGGGCGCGATGCGACAAGCCCAGCTATGAGCCATTCTCCAGGCTTGAACAGTGATTTATTACATTACAGAAACAACAGAAATTCTGACTAGAGCCTAAACTTATTCCTCAATTATACTTAAAGCACACATAAGGTGAAAACTCAAGCTAGGACGTCAAGACGGATGGGTGAGGAAAACTTGTATTTTATAACGAGCAACCTGTCAAGTGAGTACTTAATAAACGAGGCACTGATGAGTTGACAAAGTTTTAAAGTCAATGGTATAAACATCTGCAGATGACACAGACCTTATTACAGAAAGCGAGGAACATATGAGAACCACATAATGCCAAGAGAACCTATATCAAGTGTATTGACAGGGCAATACGAGAAAGGTACATTGTGGAAGTCGACGGGGATATCTTGAACAGGTACCTTGTACCGTAAGCAAACATAAGGAAATCGAAGAAATTAAAAGGGCAATTGGCAAGGCAAAAAGTTACGGGGAAAAATCTTAAAGGATACATCAACATTAAACTAAACTACGCCCACTGAGCTATTACGTATTTTCCACACTCCCATATGCCTGTGAAACAAGGCTGTTCACAAAGATTGTAAATAGATTAGAGGCATTTGCGGTGCTACAGACGAATACTACGAAGAAGCTGGATATATATATATATATATATATATATATATATTAACCAAGACGGAATAAAACAAATTGGATTAATAACAAATAAGCTGGTGACTGACTTGATGTTAAAAAGGTTTATATATGTTGGTTATAAATGAGAGAAGGTGGTCGAAATTCAAAGAGAAAACTAAGGAAACTGTAGAAGGAGGGACGGAGTTTGGAGTAGTACTATGGAGTAGTACCTACGTATAAGAAGAACGAAAGAGAATGGCATAAGACAAAGGAAGATGACAAGCGATGGTTCGCAATCTCTGAATCGAAGAAGGCACATACTGCTGCTGATCCTGTGTAGAACGAAGTCTAATTTCCTTGGAACTATATCATTTATTAGGGAGTGCTTCCCTGTCAAAGTCCTCGAGCAGTCCGTCAAATATTACTTGGTACATCTGTCGTACACTGGCGGTATTTTTATATTGTATATGGACCATCAGGGTGGCGTGTCAGATTCTTAACACAGTTTTTATGCAGTAGGATGGACTCCAGATATGACAACCAATTCATAATGTGTAAGTATTTTACTTCTCTCCAACTCGCATTCATGTTTTCAGGGTTTTTTTTCTCACTTTGCATAAAGTTTTGAAGAGAATAAGGGATCGTTTACAAATTACGTCAGCCACTTTTTCACCATTTTTTACCCCCCTCCCCCTAAAGTTGAAGTCAATTTTGGGCACATTTCCCCTGAACTTTTTCTGCAAACGAAGATATAATATTGACACTTATGTTATTAATTTATGGGTTTTTAACTATCAGGGTGCTAGACGTTTGAAGCAGGGGTGATAAAAGTGCATCCGAGTAAAATATAAAACTTAAGAAAAAAACAAACAATTGCGTGAAATAACCTCTGAATTGAACCTCTGTTTTTCCCACTTTAAAAAAAATTTCAATGGCGTCAAAAATATTCCCATCAAATTCTACTAGTGAGGTAGAATCGTCATCATCTGCACTCTGTTCATCCTCTGCTTCACTCTCGTCATTTTCACTCCCATTTCAATTCCTGGACAGATGTCCGTCACTACCTCAGGCAGGTCTGTTGTCAAATGGACACAGCAACCAACAAGGGAGGGTACTGACATATTGAAAAGGTTGTTTATAAACTCCCGAGTGAGTTAAGAGAAGATTTAAGCTTTTAGAATAGTTGAATTTTTTCAAAGAATGACGTCAAGTTTCACCCTCCTCTCACCCCCTGCCAAAAATATTAACTTCTGTCAACATTCAGGTACCCCCTCCCTCCTCTAAGTGGTTGACGTCATTTGTGAACGATCCATAACTTAGCAGAATATTATATGTAACACCAGAAAATGCATCGATACAGTAATAAAGGGAAGTATTAAGAAATTCCTCAGGACTGATTATCAAAATTATTACCCTGAATAGCAATCAAGAAGAAAACATTGCGAGCGGAAAATCAGAAAGAGATCCAAGAGATCCAGCGGGCATATTGTCTATTGACCTGCAAATTAAGGAGTATAGGATAAAGAGCTGTCATCCTACCAGTTACTAATAATGCAGAAAGAACAGTCTCTACGAGTAAAGTGCACACACATCTCCCTTTCTTTCTGTATGCAGGTACGTATGTATTTAGGTACATGGGTACGTATGCATGTATCTTGGTATACAGTATGTATATTTTTATCCATATTATTGTTTATTTATAGCTTGCTAGAAAATTTAATTGTAGGCAGCATCGCCCTAAAAGCAAGTCTTCAAGGTACGCCGCTAAGTTTTGATGATGAAGCTTCCATAACAATGGAAATCTTATAGAGCTAAAATCCTTTCCCTTCAAAAGTGCTGGCTGGCGTTAGTGATGTTTTTAAGACAAGATTGATTTTGTCTGGGAAAGAGGACTTCCTGGAATACGGTTTCGATATGATAACTTCAAATCATGGGAGATAAATTACAATTTTATCTCTGTTAACCTGACCATCTTCATTCACCAGAAGCTTGCGGGAAGCATTCTGGACAATTCTGAACAAACGTATCAATCTAAATCTTCTTCAAGCCTCAGTAAACCTCCAAACAGAAGCTGGTGATGCAATGAGTAGTTCCCGAGAAGAATCAGAACTGTCTTAATTCGCGGATCGAAATTACCTGGCGTTCACTATAAAAAATACCGATTTAATCTCTTCCCAAGATAATGTACTTTCGACAGGGTGACTTATTTGAAGAAATTATCAAGGGTGATGGCATTTCGGGAAGCAATCTCAGTCATGCAGAAAATATTGGTTTAATTACTAGAACTGAAAATGGGCTTTAAGCACGGCGATCTTTAACTAACAGGCCAAACAGACATGCGCCTGGAGGCATAAGCTGGAGGCGGGAAATTTGCTTAGTTAGTTGCGAAGTTATGGTACAAAATGGCGGTCGTGCTCACGTACATGTTGTGATAGTTTGATATTTGGTTGTGGTTCTGGCTGGAAACTGAAATAAAAGTATTTATTGAAATCTTGGATGAATTCTTGTTTTCTTTATCTTTTGTTTACGATGTCATATAAATTCTGTGCAATGGAAATTATGATAACGAAAACAAAGTCAGAGTTTATCGTTTATCCAGAGAGAAGGATGATCGTAATAGATGGATCAAAGCTATTCCCCGATCAAATCTACCTGATAATCGTAACCCAGTTGTCTGTGAGAGACATTTTCCTGAGAACTTTCCCAGTATACCAGTTTTTGGGGAAAAAATACCTCGTGATCCTCCTGTGTTTACATGTGTGAAACCTTTGTTGACTCCTGGACCTGCTCCTTCAAAAAGAAAATCTTTCTCGTGACTATATTTCGTTTACTGGTAAAGATTTGGACTACTTGATTATTCAATCAAACGACTTTCAAGAAAAGACTGGAGTTCCAAGTTTTTTATTAAAAATAATGAAGGATTTTTCTTTTCATGCATTTCATGCTGGTGTAAAATGTACTGAATCATCCCTTTCAGCAAA
>RDPX01000227.1:426012-451040 GCA_003991215.1 Morbakka virulenta
TGTAAATACTGTATATATCATCATGTTTTTATTTTTCAAGAAGAGGCTGATTTTGAAAAAAATGTATGATTTTGTGTCCCAAAACTTTACTATGATCTTTACATTGATGAACTTCGTAGAGATTTGACCTAATTTTGATGAAAGAGTAGGATTTGAGCCTTTTTTCTCTCAAAATCCGTTAATATCCATTTTAAGTTACCCGCCTCCAGCTCACGCCTTCAGTCGCATGTCTGTTAGGCCTGTTAGTTAGAGATCGCCATGGCTTCAAGGAATAACTAGTTTGAATTACACCACGAGGTCTCTTGGTTCCCTAAGCAGCATGGAAATAACTTTTGAAAGAAATAGTTATTGGCTAAAAAAATAGTTGTCGGTAGTCAAACAACAGTGCGCGGAAAACATCCAACTACAATGGTTCACAAATGAATGAGGTGCTATCTGACCCAGAAATTAACGTAAGGTTTTCTATTGTAATATTCAAACCAGCCAACCGCAATACGACATTAAGAAACAGAAAACTTAACAGAAAGTAGACCAAATTTTCATCAGGCCAAGCTCCAATAACGTCAATATTAATACCTGGGTTACCATGTTATGCATCTGACCATTTAATAAGCTTGGGTACATTTTACTTGATACTTCTTTCTTTTCCGGCAAAGGAACTGGCCTAAAGTTCTGACCACATTCAACACTACATGCACGTATTTGCGGTCACATTTGGCGGATCATAGGAGTAGGTGTAACCATTTCAAACTATGTTTTTCTGTGCTTTCACACTGAAAATATCGCAGAGAAATGAAAGTAAACACCAGACACTCTTTATCAGTAATGGCGCCGGCAACTTCTATGCTTTTATATGCGGTCGATTCCCATTTAAGCCATTGCTTATTTGACTTCGCAGTCAAAATTGTGGTCAAATTTCCACGTTCGGTCAGTAATTTTCCTCTTCCGTATTCTCCGATTTTAATATGAAAACGTATTTCGGAAGCTCTGCGAATATCTTCTTTGGTTCTTCAATGTTTACTGAATTACCATTGTTGCAAGGGGCAAAGATATAACTATATATATATATATATATATGTGTATTAAATAATAGTTTGGGTTCCGCCGATCTATTTTGTTCATCTTCCCTATTATAAGAGAAATCTATTGGAATGTAACGTTAAATAAACCTTTGGCCCTGACACGATAAAACCATATCAAATCGCTGGGAGTTTGTGTTTGGCTGGCAAATAGCATATTCGACATCACCATCATTGAATAATTAACGACAAAAGCGTTAAATGCAAGCATATTGATATGAAGTTATTTGGAAACCTTATGGTGCTGTCCTCGAAATAATATAAGTTTCGTTTCCTTTTCTACTATAAGAATTCATTGAAGAAGTTTGGGTCCCGAGCACAGTTACAGCAAACATGTTCTGTATTCTTAAACTGAGCTTAATCAGTGCTTTCGAAAACTCGAAAAAAATCAAAAAAGTAATATTTAAGAGTGCGATTAAATCCCAAGCCTTAAATCCGTATTTCTTTAGCTACCTACAGCAGCTATGGTCCCTCATTACATTTTGAGTCCAAGCAAATCAAATATTTAAACTTTTTTCCCTCTTGTTACGTGCGACAAAGTGTAGAATTCTTGCAATAACTTCTTTCACACCAAACCTTCTGTCAGCTTCTAGTCCAGTTCAGAAACACCCTTGGTTCTTCTTGAAAGAAGATTAACTGGCCAGTCTGTAGGCTGCTAGTGTAATTAGACCCCGAAATAAATAGCACCAGCTTTGCGTAACTAGGACATAAAACGCTTGGCAACGAAAGTTTAGCTTCTGGCCATACCAACACTGTTCCAAGGATAAGTAAACTCTACACAAAAATTAAGAATAAAAATAATTTTTTAACAGATTCTTATTTACGATACAATCAGAAAATTACAAAAATTTGCCACCATATTAATAGTATAAAATTTATCGTAAAAAATCAGAAGAAACGTAAAAATGTCTGAATGAGCGTTGAAGCAGTCACAATCTAGATTGGCTTGATATCTAGAAGATCCATGAAATAGGACTGAACAGTTACTCTTTTGGACAAATGGCAAAATATCGGATAAAGATATTTTTATGTTTCTCACACAGTCAAATGCTATCGATTTGAGCTGTTAACAATTCAACAAATCTTGTAATCTCTTGAGCATTCCTATATAATTTCTTGGTAAAATTACTTCGTTAACTCAACCATCGAAGAAATTTGTATTTCCTTAACCATTCCTTAATACGTGTCTGTAAAATCGGTCCATAAAAGTTGCTCATAACATATTTTATTCTCCCCCTCAAAACGTATTCTACAAAGAAAAAACTTATTCCTACTTTTTGAAAAGTCGCTAACATGTGAAAAAAACGAGTAGTCAAAAATCAATGTTACAAAGCATTTAAAGACGACGAGAGACTATTCTGTCTGTAAAGTGATGCTACTTAATAACTGTACGGAAGTCATTGCATAGTTTTCATAGGTCAACCCTTCGGGGAGCACTAATTAGAAAATGGAAAAAGGCTTTCCAATTAATTAAGTAACTTAAAAACAAAACAAAATAAGTCCTAATTCCAAACAATGGAATGAATACTAACAAGATATCCATTTCCATCGCTACTAAAGTTTGTAAACTATTTTTGGCAGAATTCCATAAATACAACAATTTTTTCATCAAAAAATACCCAATACTAGCTAATTGCAGGAAATAAGGAACTATAATAATACATCCTCTATAAGCCACAATACCTCCACACCCTTAGGGAATTGAAGACAATATTGATTGTCAAAATAATGAACTTCTTGTGCAAAAAATATTCAATTGGCAAGGAATGAAATTAATAGCACTTCAACAAAAAGTGCTCTTGGCCATGTAAACTATGGCCACACTTAATGTACTTTTTCATTTCCAATTTTGTTTACTCTGAAAAGAGTAAACAGTAAAAGAATTTGAGGCATCTTGTTTTTTTTTATTGCTTCTTAAAAGGTACCAATAAAGAAAATGTCTGTTGCCAAAGCAAGACAACGTGGTGGTGCCGCTGAATTATTGATGAAATAATGCAAGATAGCACAGCCTGATTGTTGTTCGAAGTGTAGAAATGTATTTCCATGTTATGAATAAAATAAATTTGTGAAAAGTTTTTCTTCAATTTGGAGTTTCAGTTTTAGTTGCTAAAAGATTCAACTGTCACAGGCAGTCTTTTATCTAAGGCACAGCCAGAGATATCGCTGTTTCTGCTTTCTTTTCATTAGAATGGAGGTATAAATTTTCAGACTTTTTCCACATAATTGCCAGGGAACAGTCCTTCTTTTCCACGATATCGACCAGTCCACCATCCTGATGGGTCTGAAAAAAAACAAATAAGGACACAAAAACAGTCGTACATTAAAAAGTCTCAACAGACCACGGGTTGTTAGATCCAGTAACAAATCACAATGTCATTTAAAACTGGCTATGTGACGAGGGCAAAGTGTAATAGTAAACTATGTATGTTAAAAATCAAGTAACTTTGTGTATTATTTGTTACATATTAATGAAAGCTTTTATACTTAGCGTCCCGACATAACTGTGAAACACAGACGGGAGAGGTAAACTCAACCCTTTGGCACGGTACATACCAGAAAGAAGATTCAAAGAACAAGTTATTTCAAAATCAGCAGCAAAATAAGAATTCTATGCAGTAAAACAACGAAAGGAACTTCAAATCAAAAGTTGGTAGCTTGGTTTAAAAAATCAGAGTGGAGGGCTTTCATTGATAATTTTAATCTGTCTGAATACCATCAGCAGTTGACACCTAATGAAGTTTAAAAACTGTTTCATTTACATGGCGTGTCTCACATTTTGATGAAAAGAAACGAGCGGGCTACCGATACGATGTTTAAAGAATATATCAAAAAGGAAAGGACGTTCTTACAAATAAAACAGAATCCATTTTTCGTAAATAATTATAAATTAAGGGTTAGTCTATGGTAAGACCTGATTAAACACCAACCAAAACTGCTTATTAAGTGTCAATTCAAATCTTCTACCAATGTAAGCAAGAGTGAGGTTCTATGAAGGAAAATATGATAACGGCTCAAACCATCGTTAAATTCTATCCAGATATTTTTACCCTATTTTATGTTGAGCTCGTCAAATTTCTTTTCATCTAAGTCAATACTCACTCCAAGACTAAAATAGTTTAATGAAAGTAACTAAAATACAAGAAATAAAACCCTTCATTACCTTCTTTTATTAATTCGATTACTACTTCAGCGTCAAAAGATAACTCATCAGTTTCTTGTGCTTCGTATGGGTACAGCGTTTTTAGTTGCTGCACTTTTGGTTTGGGAGCTAGTCTCGGTTTGGAAGGCGCAGGAGGCTGTGGGGCTTTTCTTAACTGTCCGTGTTTCTGTGATGTCACTCTTTGTACCCTGTGGGAAGAGGTGAAAAAATGTGATTGTAAAGCTCTGTCTAGCTAATCCTGTTGGAATTATCAGTATTGGCTTACCTGCAGGGATCCTAAATGACGTTCTCCTTTGCACTGAAACCACTTTTACAAGACCAGTCATTACGACGCCAAAAATTGCAAATACTAGGGGAAAAAAGTTACTTTTAATAGAGTACTGAAAAACTCTTAAACTCTCTCCTCTAGTTGTTGTACATCATACCTGTTGTATATTGTTTAGTGTTGCGCGCCTGGTGCGAGGAAAAAACGGGCGCTGATCAAGCGACCCGTGTAAATCAAAATGAGATGGATTCAGAGTTAATGAGTATTTTTACCTCAAAACCATACCCAGGTGATTGCTAACCACGGCTATAGAGCTATTCGCCTCTGGGCGATTCAAAAGCAACGCTGGCTCACATTATCAAGTGTAAATTGTAATGATTAAGAAATTTTGAAGGATCTTTACAAAAATATATATTTAAAATAAATGTGTTTTGAATCAAATAATATGATATATGGCTGTTGAATATGTAAAAATAAAATAAAAACTATTTTCTTGTAATTGGAGTTAGGGGCAAGGTGTTCCATCGGAAAAAAGCGGAATCCTGTCTTTCAATTTCTATAAAAATGTTACAGAATTCTTACATCAAGAATTCCTACATAAGTCTGGATAGGCGCAATCCACAAATCATATCTGTAAAACTTTTTTAAGTTCCAAAATTAAAGCATATCAAAGATATAAGTGAGAATTATTACAAAATATTATCTCACTGCAGCACCGAGTAATTGGAGGACCAATTTTGAAGAAGAGCGGTAGCTTCCTTTTATTAAAACTATTTTTATATCGTAGAAATAAGTTGGGGTGTAGTTGAAGTTCAGCAGTGGCTTATACTTGGGGATGGATATAGGATAAAAAAAATTGTAAAAAACAGTACGTACCCACATACGCCAGAATCTGGTGTTTGCATGAATTCCTGTCTCTGGTCAAAGTTTGATTGCTTTGCCAGATGTTGGGCTCCTGTTTTCGGTAAGTTTGGATGATTATGTGGCATATGAGTGGCGGCACTAACTGATGACATCCTCCGTACTTCAGAACTAGGCCAATTGCGATTACGGGCATGACCACCACCTCTAGGCCCTTGTGGTTGTGACTTTGCAAACGTACGACCTGGACGAGAGTCTTTAGGAAGTCCTGGTCCAATGCTGATTGTTATCTGTTTTCCTGCTGGTTTAAGCACTGGAACATCTCCACTTCCAGCTTGAAATAACAAAGTTCTTGAATCGCCTCCACCAAATGACCCCGGAATGATATTTCCTGCAAATTTTCCAATCCCTTTAGGGCCCCAGTTTTCCTTTTTGAGTGTTACAATTATGCTAACGGTAGGAAAGCAAATTTACATCGGCGTTAATATTCACAGTAATAAAGCAAAACATAAAGAAGAATGAAAGTATAAACATGTTTAGGTCAAGTCTTTGCCCAAAAAATAAAGCCGAGTCAGGCATTTCCTGTAAATAAACATGGTTAGGCAGAATGGTACGATATAGCTAAACGAATGTCATTATCAAATTACCGTCCCTAAACCAGTGACAGTCAGTTGGCAACACTCAAAGAACTTAAAACTGTGGTGAATAAAGTTGTTACAGTAACATTTGTTTTACGTACAAGTCCATTACAACGTACAGCCACACAATATTATTTATCATGTCATAGACTTGACATTTATGCTATCTTTCGTTTCAAGGGATATTTCTCTTACGATTACAGTATGTAAGTCATGAAAGATATTGAGGACATTGATGAAGAAAGTAAAATCCACACTCTGACAATTAAAATCAGATTAAAAACAACCAATAGAAACAATAAAAACAACAGCAAGGCAATAATTAAATGAATGTTATAAAAACTTACGAGTTTGAGATTTGTACCACCAATTTCCTATTTGTGACTGCTTCATATTTTGCGATAAGTACAGTCAAAAATTCGGTCTTGAAAACGCTCTCAAGAATGCTATCATATTCGTTAGGAATATGAATAATTAGGAAATCATCTTGCAGGGCACTGGAATACAAAAAAATATGGGGAAAAAAAACAACGAATTAAAAAACCTATACTAACACGGGGAGTAGAAACAAACTCGGGGTGCCTAAGTGGCAAAGAAAATGAAGTGGGGGGGGGGCAAAATGAGAATGGACTTCAAGTATTATAAATGTATTATAGCATTATAGTACTTCCCTTGCTCATATTTTTTTACTTACTTAAATATGTACTTTGAATTTATGCAATTTCGTATTGTCAATGGAAAAAAGAAATTCAAAAAATCTAACCAATGAAAAAAATTATTTAATTTGCAACCAGAATAGGAAAGTCACATTCCGTGAAAAAATATCCTGGTGGTAAAAAACACAGCCTGTAAAATACATGGTAAAATAAAAAATAAAAACCAACTCGTGATACCTGTGTCTGTATTGATGTAATAAAAACGCGATAAAAGAGTTGGTCTATTTTCATTGCCATGACAGTAAAAATCCAGTCTGCTGTATTAAAAGAATTCTCTCTTACCTCATTTCATAATAAATATATTATCCAATACTTAATCCAATACTTAACACAACAGCGACAGCATAAGTGTAAGTGATTAGAGCCCAGGTAGCCACTGAATAATGAGCCCAAATTAGCTCTGTGCAAATTAGCTTTTTGTGACTAACTATTTAACTTTCAAATTTAAAACTGAATTTGCTAATGCGTGGAGGAAAATGAAAAAATAGGCGAGAAGATATAAATATTGACATAGTGCTGTTTCAAAAATGTCTAACGTTTTAACATTGGAAGCATAGAGGCAATGCCAATACAACAGTTTCATTATTTATTTCACAGTACACGAACTTTTGCGAAGCATTACCGAATAAGAGGCTTACAATAGAATTAGTACTAAAGTATCGTATTCCGAAGGAAACCTATAAATCCATGCTTTACCTTAAAGATACTGATCCAATACTTTCCATGGTCAATTTTCTCTTTAAAACTTCGACGATTTTTCCTTTTTCGGGTCCTTTCTTTACCTATGTGACAGATAAAAAAATTATTTACGTTATTACTGTTGTCACACCCTCCTTCCTCAACTGACTCCTCAACTGAAACGGCCAAGTCCAAGGCATACGTATTGGTATTGTGTGGGCAGCCAACACATGCTTAAGAATACGTATGTGCAAAGGCAGCACACTTGTACAGGTCACATGTGCAGGCAGAATCCTTTTCTGGAATTTTTATCTTGGGAAAAACTTAGTCTTTGGAATATAATGCACCCTTCTAGAAGAAAAAATTGAGTTGTTTCCTGAGTCGTTTCAGTACCACAGTCACAAAAATGTACGATGACGCTACCCTGTTCCAGACATTGGTAAGTTTCCCATATCTTCTTTCCTCACTTTAGGACTCACGCAGTCGTATTAAACCTGCAGCCATACTTCTTAATTACGAAACTGTGGCTAAACGCTATCTCCTGATGGGCATTATGAAGATCAAATCGAAGTTTGTAGGTCAACAAAAGGGCATTTAAACTATCTCTTCATATATTCAAACAGTTGGATATCTCCTTGTAATTACATAGTTTTATTCATGACAGCGGTAGCCGTCAAGGGTATTTATAATATTCAGTAAATATATTTTTTCATTAAAAAAATAAATAAATAAAAAAACCCCCAATTTCGTTGCCTTCAATTGTTAGTCATTATGTGACTGACTTAAGATTTGCTTTTGGATATTACAATATCACAGTAGCTAAAAATCTCAATGCTCCTGCTATGGTGTCCTTTTCAATCACAAAACCAAATCTAAACCTGTTATTCAGTTTTAACCTTAGCTGTGATATCCAGGTTTATTTTGTGTCAATATAGGGGTACCTTAATTGTCCAATTTCCATTAAAACAGCAAAATCGAAATCTTGAAGTATTCAATTTTCAACCTGAAGATCTCTATCCCTATTTAAAGTGACTGTTTGGCGTATTACTGTTACCAGATATTTGCGAAATCAAGGAATTTCTGATATTCCTAAACATTCGGGGAACACTGGAAGTTTTGGTGCAAAAGTTAAAGATAACTACTGCTTACAGTTTAGGGAATCTGTGCAATGAAGTCAGGGTCAGGATAGGGGCCATGTCATTTAATGGAATCCCTGAGTAAAAACCATGAGTTCACGAAATTCCTAATTTCATACATCCCCTTGTAAGATTAACAATGGATCCTATAATGCGCAGAGTGTACCACCGGGGAAGAGGTCGTAGTGGGTAGATATTTTGTCGCTAATCTCTACCCAAAGAAGTCACTTCAGTAACACCAAAATTTATCGAAAATAGAAAGGGTAATTACTGTGAGAGACTGTGATATTCTGCCTGCATTAGCAATATCATTAACGCCAGTCAAGACTCAGTTTTCAACAATATGTTCTAAACCTCTTTTTAGTAGAGCGTAGTAAGGTTGTAAGACAATCTTAAATACCTTTTTGTTTTCTGGTCCCAGCCGCCCCCGAATATTCTCCCTTATATCAAAAAAATTTGATAGGTGGAAAAACAAAGCCCCCAAACCACTGTTTAACTCGCTGATTTGCTTGATCTAAGGTAGTCATTTATCTCTACTTCAATCCCTTCTTCCATGTATAAAATAGTCTCAACTATCTTAGTTAACACATTGTGAATGCCAAAAACAATGGTAGCAATAGTACGAAAAATGATAAGACCGAGTTAAAAGCTGTGCTGTACAATATGGTGTGTCGTCAGTCATATTCTATAGATAAATGAGACTTTTTGAACTTAAATAAGGCGAAAAGCACTGTTATATTAGGGGTACTATGCATAAACATCTGATGTTAATTCCAATTAAGTACAAAGGAACTAGATTTTAAAGATAAACCCGAAAAAAAATATGAAAAAAAATAGTGCTATATCAGAAAGATATCATTAAGAATTACTTACTTTCTCCCTTCCAATCAAAAAGATATGCTTTGCTGTCAGAAGAAGATCTCGTTTCGTACACTACGGGGAAAAAATAGACATACCTCAAGCATACTTAAACTTTGGGTATTATTACACGATAAATACAGGGCAAGGAATAAAAGTGGTTAACACTGAAACAGTTCCATTTAAAGTTTACTGTAAATCTTTCTTAAATTATACCTGAAATATCGCTAGGGAAGTGAATTGTTGAAAATTGGAACGGAATGTGTTTCAAGAAAAAGAGTTCTACAGTTTTTCCTGCATAAATATTTACTATATATTTAACTTCTGTTCTTTACTGCATGCTGTAATTAGACACCGTTCATGTTGTATCTTACCTGACTAATTGATTTCATAATATGCTTCTCCTGGATTTCAGTTAATCTGTAAGTCCGAGTGCTTTCTTATCTGCACATTTAGTAGTTAGTCAATGCATTTCAGTCCAGTATAAAACAATGTACAGTTCTTGGCAGTTACCATTGTCCGTGCGTAGTAGATGAATGAAATTTGAGGCCCCCCATCAAACGTTTTTCTTAGATCCTGTAAGGCCGTATTGTGCCTTCAACGAATGCAGGCTAGAATCCACTTTCATTTCATCACAACGCACAAACCCATTAAAGACAGCTCCGCGATAACACAGATCAATACAGTGGTTAAGGATGACTGGTAAAAACTCTATAAAAGCCATTCTTGACGACTTTACGTGTAGCCTCATTCACACACCCCTCATGATGACAAGCCGTGTCATCTACGTAAAGAATGATGGTACAGTTTTACAGATATCATCAATCAAAAATTGCAGTAAGTTATAAAAGGCACTCAGTGGTTCTCCGTTGCAATTCATAAATTAATGACTATTCCTGATCCAGTACAACCTTTTCAGTATCCTCTATGCAGCGGATGGTCTTTAGTGATCGAACAATATCACTGCTGAAGTTTAAAAATGATCGAATGAATCGAATTCAAAAATGGTCGAGTTGACAGAAATGACTTGGTGACGACTTTGCTTCATGACTGTACTTGTATCAACCTGTGAGATTTTGAATGCCTTTAGCTTCAGTTGTTGGTGTTTTACGTTAAAACACACAATAGCGAAATCATCCATAAAAAGTAGCTTTAATGATTAGTCACTTTGGCATCTGCTGATAACGCTTTCATCACTATTACAAAAAGTTCCCATTCAGCAATGACTGCTTATGGTGGCTTACTACAACAGCAGATACAACAGTATCATTCGCATTTATGCGACCTAAAACCATTACAAATTTTGTTTTACATTCTGGTTCGCTGTTTCCTTACTACCACACAGTTTGCAAGCCCGACACAAGTCTCTGAAGCCCGATTGTATACTTTTTCTACCCCTACAAAAACTTCACAGTGAGGTGATTTTTCTGTATTCAACCCAAAATTTAGAAGGAAGTTGTAGTTACGTGCCCATGCAAAAAATCAAAACCAAAAATCCTCAATGTTAAATTGTAACGTCATCATGGCTAATGTCAGTATTCAAGATATGCTTCACTATTTTCACCATCTACACGATCACATTTTATTATGAAGGCATTAACAATCGAAAAAAGATTCCAGTCATATGGAGTTCTTACCAACCAAATACTTCTCATCAGACATATTTCAAGAGTCATAATCCCCCAAACCCTCTTCAAAAATCCCTTCTGACTGTAATTCTCGATGGCCCTGGTAGTTCTGCAGTCTTTAATTTGGTAACACAATTTGCTATCACTTCTTATTGGGTGTTGATGATAATGTTTCCATCTAAAAAGCACTCATCCTTGTCAAATATTACGTTTAAAATCCCTCACAGGAGTCTTCCATGACTATGGTTTATCACTACTACGTACAACTGACCATAATTTCAAGAAAATATTTTTTACTTTCAACATTGCCGTTTTACTCTATCATTCTTTAAGCTATTTCAAAAACGCAGTCCCAGCCAATGCCTTTAGTAATCACTTGGATCTGATTAGACTGCAGATCATCATTGGTCAGATAAACCGTTCATATGTTTTACTCTTTTTCTTCTGCCATGTGTATGTATTTCCTACTAACGTTATGTCGTGTTTTCCACAATCTGCACTTAACTGTTTTCAAAATTTTAGCATCGCGTATCAATTTCAGTTTTTTATTTCAAGAATAAAATCTCTATGGGCAGAACAAACATCTGAAGAATATGTGGTGTGTTTGTTGTGTTTTGCTCTGCAAATAAAGTCTTGGTCAGGATCAGGTCATTTGTACAACAAAGCTCAAGGTGTTCTAACCTTTCGTTGTTTCTTGTGCCGTACACCATTTTACAACGTAGCCCATTAATGCAAGCACATACTTTGTCTACAGGTAAAAAAGGGGCTGCTTCTATAACAAATCTTTTTTCTTTTCTTCCTGGACCGACTTGATGCACAAACATATAACATGTTCACCAAAAACTTTTAAATAGGCAGTATCAGAATTAGGTAGCCGCTGCTTACTCTTATTACCTAAGTACCCTTGTCTGTAACTGCTAATAATGCATGGCCTTTTCGAATCAAACGTCGGCATTAAAACCCAGTCATTATTTACATTTCAAAGCTAAACAGAGTCAGAGAACATATTCACTTTAGGACTGCCATAGCAGGTTAAACTATTAGTAGAGAAATCTAAATGTATCTTGGATGGTGGATATTTCTAATTAATTTAGTATATAGTATGTAATATATACATATAAAAACTCCGGGCTGTTTCATTAAATGTGTGTTTCATTATTCTCACCTTTCTCGTTTTTCCAGATACGTCGATACCTTGACAGAAAAGTCACGCTTAGGTGGGGTTTATCCTTGGGACGGTAATATGGGAGCTAGATATCACAATGCGCTTAATAACGAAGTAGTAAAACGAATCAGAAAATTATGTGGAGAAAAAGTCTGTAAATGGAGCTGCCATTATAATTATAATTAATAAGGTAACTGCAGCGTCCTATCTACTAGTACAAATTCTTGCCTTGCACGAAATGAACCCATGAAATAACTTGCAAACTCAACAAAAAAACTAAAATAGAGGGGTAAACAAACATAACAACAGGCCATGCATTAATAACAGTAGCAAATACTACAGCAACTGAAGCCCTCTGTCCTGATTCAATATATTTCAAATTTTGTCTCAATTTTAAATAATAAATATTTATAAAAAATCTAAAGACAACGAACAGGTTCCTGACTGGAAGATTGAGACAGGAAGAGGAATACGACAAAAAGAAGTACATGTGAACGTGAACAACTTAAGAAAATAAGAGTGAGAATGACGAAAGGCACTTAAATTAAACCTCTGCAAATGCAAGGGACAACCAAGGTAAATATTATCAAAAGAGCAAAATATCATACTCACCTTAAATCGTCGATCGTACTTATTCACAGTATCCGCAAATTCAATTCTTTCCCTCTTTCCTACAAAAGTTACAAAGAAAACGGGCTAAAAATACCGCAAAGCTATAAATGGATTTAATATCTCAAGCTCAAAATCAGCAACCCATAAAAATTCTTTGAAAACAATGAAGATAGCGAAGATAGTTAGACTTTTAAAAAAAAAATTACATTAATCTGGATATAACCTATTTCTCAAGGCTACAGGGTCTACCACCTGAGTTACCAACGCTACGCTCTCAGCTAGATCATTTTTCAGTGATATCTTTCACCTGAGTGCGCCATTATCTCACCTAGTCTCTATCGTTTGATATGTTACCCAAATGGCGCAAATAGCAATGCGCCTTCCACAGTGACTTCCCGCTCCAGGGCTAGGTAAGTAAAAATTTCGAAAAAAATTTGGATAGCGAGGTTTTGGAATTTTTGAGCATATAGCTCTGGTGGTAGCGGAACTGGCAATGATAGCCCTGGAATGCACTGGTTTCAACACAATATATTGCACTCACAGTTCTCACTTTTCTACAAAAATTTCCGAGTTGTGCTTCTTAAAGTCTTGAACGAGAAGTGAACGTCCCAACTATTGTTTTGTATTTGGAATCAACTTTCATTGTAAACAAATTTAGCTGAATTGATGAGATCCTGAGTCGCATTGCTTAAAGAACTTCATCCTTTACTGGCCCTTCAATGCTAACATTTTCTAGAACCATCTTTACTAAGAGACGGTGATAAAAGATTCATGCACCTAACACTGCTTTTGTCACTGTGGCTCTTTAACACAAGGAATCGTGCATGTTTCCAGCAGAGGTATGTACCAATTGAAGGTGTCGCAGATCAGCTGGCTACATTGGATCTGCACCTTAAAGGATAATCTAAGGAATGTAGAAATGCGTTGCCAGCAGCGCAGCCAACCTTAAGTCCAAGTCATGATAACTGGAAACTGACTTTAATGGTTTGGCAACATGTGCCGAATGGGCAGCTAAGGGGTGCAAAAAAAAAGACATTCTGGAGAGAGCATCCTGCCTGTTGTAAATACCCAGTAACTAACATCTCGTTTGATCTTAAGTAAATAGTAGAGGCTACCTAGGAAACCGGAGACTCATATGAGAAATCATCTAGAGCCTGTCTCGGAAACCGTTACTAACGATCAGTTCCTTTAATATGTAAAGTGCAACCAAGGTTTATGGCTGTCACGGAGCAGGATTTTTGGATACTGATACGATGGTGGAGGCATCATACTGTGACTATATCCCAGCATTAACAACTCTTTCAAAAAAAGCTTTCGAATATCAACAAAGAAAAGAAAACTTACCGACAATACTTTTCAGGGCTGGATTATCATCTAATCCAATATAATCACCAACAAAGTTACGGTTGATACTTCCTCGCCGCCTTTCTTTCTTCTGGAACAAAATATCTGATGCTGGAATAGATAAGACATGAAATCAACACTGGTTAACCTTGCAGTTAAATACCTGCACCATTTCGCCTATAATATCATATACATAAAGGCAATAGTCTCCTCAAAAAACTTAGTCCTTCATAATTCTTTGGAGGTTGAGAAGCCTGTTACTTCCCAAGAAATATCATAAATGATATAACCACTGTGGAAGATTTTTCCAAGTTCCAGAACAACCAACTCATCAGCGACTACTCGCCTCTAAATCATTTAATTATTTTACATTATTTTAAAAATGTTTGATAAAGGTGATTTTCAACGTGTGCCTTTTCTAATTTCAAAAAAGATTGAACACAAAAAGCAAAGGTTCTACAATTTCATATGTAAGACCTACATTTTATTAATACATACATACAACAGAGGACAAATGAAGAAAAAGGTGCTACCACGACAATTAAGTCAGTTTAACGTACCTTGTTCTTTCATTTGAGCAAAGAGAGCACGCGCCTTATATTGCCTGTAACCTTTCTGTATGCATCGGGCAAAGCCATCAAATTTTCTCTCCCGCATCTCTTCCAACAAAAATAACTGAAACATACAATTACCAGAACATAATCCTCTAAGTATAGTTAGCAACTGCTAATAATTTAGCAAAAACTATTTGATGTATACAGGCTACAGTAAAAATGCTGAACAAGTAACGGGCTGTTGTCAGTGCATGAAACCATAGCATGTGGGTTCAAAGTACGCATGCCTCGGTTGTTGATTCAAAAGTTTTTAACTTCACAGAAAAGCAGTTCTGTTTTAGATTATTTTATTTTTATTTGCTGTCGTAAAAATAGGCACAATGAAAAACAAAACCGTATAAAAAATAAGGATCAAACCCATGTCCGTTGCATTACAAATATTTACTACTATATATCAGCAAGTGAGAAGGAAAAAGTAAAAGCTGGAGATCTGCTACATATGATGAGATATAGGAATGTGGAGAACCATGATCGCCAAAGTCAAGTATGGATATGGCATCTAGAGGGAGAGACTACTATATATGATCATTCTCCCATTCGGTTGTGTAAGTTTCTGAAGAATATCTCCTTTGACATATACCCAATATATATTCTATCTAGAAAATTAAGCAATTTCTAGTATTATTGCAGGAAGGCTCTTTTCAATAATTATGTGTAAAATCCATATATTAAAATATCAATAAATGTTTACAAGATTAAATGTAGGAGGAAGCCTAACTTAAAGAAAAACGTCAACCTTAACACTGAAGTGAATACCTTATGACACCTATGGATCGCAAGGAGTATGGCTATCATATTCGGCGGTAATTGGGTGGGTCCTGCGAGTGTGAACGAGAAACGGGTAAAATGGCCGAACTCTGCTTCATTTAAACTCATGAATACCCGAATGAAAATTTGAAGCTTTCAATTTTTTTGCACCAGATCAATTAAAGTATGACTTGCTATCGAAAACAAAAACATTGGAACTGGAAAAGTCACTGTAAAAGACCTGTTTAATACCAAGGAAATAACTTGACGGTGATACTGCTGATCAAAGCTAAATGAACGATCATTTATAAAAGAGAATATTCATCAGACCATCGCCAAGGCCCCCACTGACAACCCAAATCGACACATTCAGCTGTCATCGATTAAGAGCCAGTTTCGCTCTGTTCTGGGAAACAGCTATCTGTCAGCAATTGCTTTTTCTTGCCTTGTTCCAGAAAGAAATCTCCACGACGTTTGATGCTCTTGAATAGACTTGACAAAAGCCCATGTAATATAGCCTTGTTCTATGGTTACGCCCTATATTTATGTTCGCACCTGACTTTCGCATTTAATAGATCCGACTTTTCTTTATTATGTTTAGCTTCTAATTTGAGACAAAAACACAACAGGGTCGTCGATATTAGATATTTTCTTCTGTAGAATTTTAAGATTCCCGCTTTATCTTATATGCAAAATGAAATTGTCGACCATCATCATCATCATTATCATCATCATCATCATCATCATCATCATCATCACCACCATCACCATCAGGTTCCATCCAAATGGTGGACTGCAAGCAATGATCCGCCATGTTGTACGATGTTGTCCAGTTCTCACTAAACTTTTATACTTCAATCCAGTCTATTCATTGAAATTAGTAGCTCATGATCTTCTGGGTCTTCCAAAACTGCATTTTCGATTCATTCTGACATCCAATAGAGCACGCAAGAGATTATCTCTACAGATTACATGGCCAAAATATAACAACATTTTTATATAATTCACAATTGATCTTATTCTTCGTGCTTTCTCTAGCATTCCAACATCAGTGACTTTTTTCAACCTTAACATTTGGCTGTAGCACCAGATTTTAATTCTTTTAACCTCTCAACTGATGTTTTTCACAATGTCAGTATTTCACAAGAATACACAAGGGTTGAGAACATAAAGTGTTTAAGAAACTTTTTTCTCATTCTCAACCCGGTTCTCGTTGATCTTAATACTCTGTCCATGTAGTAAAAACTATTCTGACTATTTAATACCCATTCATATCTCGGCGTAATATTTGCGAACATCTGTTGTTAGTTGTTCTAGATATTGGAATATGTCTACCTGCTCATGGAAATTTTAATATTACTCCTCATTACAAAACATCGTATCTCACAAGTACCCAACTCTAAGGCGAAGTTTAGAAACGCGCATTACATCAGAAAGTAAAAGTAATAAAGTTTTATAACTATTCCTTTTTATCCATTACTAAATTTTATGTTTTTGTATCTTCATTATTAACCAGTAATTAATTATTAAGTTATAATATTAATAATAACTAAAACACAAAAATATTAAAATGTAATAACTAAAAATTAAAAATTACAATTTTTTTAAACATGGACATTGAGGATTCAGGAGAAACAGCTGCTGACTTCATGGTCTTCATTGAGCCTTTTTATTTGTTATAAGAATAAGTGTTTTTCCTTCATTTTATCAGTACTTAATACTTATCAAACCAAATGTTCTGCACTGCTTATAAGCTATTTAGTCCTCTATTATTATAGGAGTGGCATATACCGTATCAGTTACTGGTGACTAAAATCTTTGATTAAATGTATTTCTATTACTTACTTGGATAAAACTGAATTAATCATATACTTTTGAAATAAAATCATACGACAGAGAAATGCCAAATACCAAAGATTGCAGATTTGACAGCTAACTGCTTCCCTCTATGCCCCTAAAAGAAAGGAGAACACTAAATGGGGCCCTGACTTACAGCCGATTTCGTTTCAAGGCTGCTTCTTCCCTTCCTTTCTCCTTTTTGCCATACAGAAATAGATGAAATGGAGTCTACAGTTGCTACAACGGACGACAGTCTCGAAATTTGGGTGATCTTTCATGCAAGTGGGGCCCTAACCTGGAGATGCACTTTTTTCCACACGGGGTAAACTCAAAGTTTACTCCTGGGGTCGGAGCCTGCTTTCTTGCAAATTTCTTTTCCTTGGCAAGAGAGATACGTATTTCTTCAAAATTTTAGATTGTTGCGTGGCATTGACGTCGTCAGACTGTACGCTTGAGGCAGTCATTGTCCCACCATGAAGGGTTAATGTGACAGGTTTTCATGATAGATTTTAAGTTGTCCCTATGGGGCTGACAAGTGCACCCTTAAGGTCGTGTGCGGAATACAAGCTGCCTGTAGAAGAGAGCTCTAGGAATGCGGTCATTGTTCATGTGTCGCACGTGTTTGGACCAGGGCAGCTTAGACTTAAAAAACAGTGCCCCTTTTTTATCAATGATGCATTGATCGAAAGTGCATCGTTAACAAAAAAATTTACAATTTCTGCCACAAAGATGGAGATCCGTTTTAAAGGCGCAACAGAAAAAAAATTTGGGTCAATTCTTGTTATTTCGTTCCGATATTTTGCTCACAAAGCACACAAAAACAAATTAGAAATAAATACCAAGTAATGTTCCCACGTGAAAGACAAATTCATAATTCGGGTATCATATTCCATTGTTTAAGGAAAGCTAATAACCACCAATAGGTCAGACGAGCTGAAAATTTAGGCAAGGAAGTTTCTGAATTTTCTCCCCTAACTTAATGAAAAAGATGGAATTTTTGATATTTCTTATTCTCTTCTGTATACTACAGTATACAAAAAGCTAAATTCGAAACTCTCAATTAATACATAATTTGATTTCTTATAAAGCACAGTAAAAACTGGTTGCCATAAGCGAAAAGAAATTAGTATTGACGCATATCTCATACTCCCATTATTCTTTGTTTTACTGGGTTTTTTTCTGCATTTAACCAATGTCGTGAATTAATAACACTTAGGTTCATTTATAACTGTAATAATTTTGACTTTATTGCAAAAAAGGCCATACAAGAGGGTAATGTAAACCCTGAATATATGTTGGATATAAATTAATTAATAAATTCTTATCAACACCAGCCACAAATTTGACAAAAAAGACCATTGCAAACAATTCTGGCCCGGCTGCATTCAATAACAATCTCAATGCCAACATAAAGCCTGCAAAAATGTCAACAGTAATAAAAGAAAGGCTCACAAATGACAAGTTGAACAAAGAAGGTGTGTACAGCCAGATGCCTATCTTACCGATTCGGGGTTCTTCACAAAAACCTTTGTCTTACCAAGCTGCCACTGGTCTGGCTCCATGTTAACTGTCGTCATTAAATGGCGTATTCCATCTTTAGGATCTCCTCTCCAATGTGGCCAAGTTTCTTTCGTCAGAATTGCGTACCTAAGTCAAAGCGGGGATATTGAAGTTAAATAAAGTCTATAAACTTATCGGCGTTGTGCTGTGATGAAAATTTAACAGCGCGTGTAATTCTTCCAATTATGCATACACTTATCTAAAGATCAGACAATAATATTTGGGGCGCTGCTATAGGGAGTCGATAAGGAAGCATTAAGGATATCATAAAAGTGCCTCTAGAATCTTTAAGATATCTAAAGTGATTCTGATAGCATGCCCAACGCAGTTTTCAGGGTGTCCACATAAATTAATGAGAGTATCCATAAGCCTTGTGTATCCAATTCCAACTATACAAGAGGCATATATCAACTAATATCTGGCAAATATTAATCTTCAAGTCTTTTTTCTGTCATTAGTGAGATTTTCAAAAGGCTTACCAACAATGTATCCAAGAAATCTTTGCAGAACCTGGGTATTTTTGTTGATGTTCAGTACAATGTTTTGGATCTCGTTCCACTGGTGACATTTTGACTGTAATCACTGGACGTATCCAGAAGCGTATAGATTAAGTTGAAAAGAAGTTACTTCTGCTCCATATTTTCAAGGCAATCGAAAGGGAGTGACACGGTGGCTTGCTCCATAAGCTTATTGGCTATGATATTTGTAGATGGTCTTTTATATCATTCAGTCCTTTCTCTTAAACCGTAAAATACCCACCACACTGAATGGAATTATATCTGATGAGTATTCCATTAACGTTGGCGTTCCTCAAAGCTTTAATCTTGGTCCAATTCTCTTCCTTCTTTCCATAAACGATCTTCCAAATAACTAGCTTTAGTACATTAAAATCTATGCTGATGACACTCCTTTGTACTTTGCCATCGACCACAAGTTAAACTTGCGGAAGATCTAAAGTTTGACCTTTGGACTCTGACACAATGTGGAAAGACGTGGTTAGCTTTTAATGGGAATAAAGGCAACTGATGTCGTTCCGTAAAAAGCTAAACTCTTATCTCCCTCCCATATTCATGGAAAATTATTCTTAAGTTAGCCTTGTTAAGGCCGTTTCTTGTCTTGAGGAAATGATCAATAACAAAGCTATTTTTTGATCCATATACCAGTACTGGTCCTAAAAAAGGACGAGTATTGAGAACCCATAATTGTAATTTGTAGATGTTTATTTGTCAAGATTAATACTACATTGATTTTTGCTTGAAGCACAGAAAATCTATTTCTCCGCCTTAGTCCTCTGCCCATTTTTGTACGCGTTATATACACTATAGCAGAGCTATATGAAAAATTTAATGTGATAGAAGCGATGGTCAGTGTTATCTAAAAATTAAGTTGCTTATAGCAAGACCGTAAAGCCACAGATAATTTGCGGTCTACTGCGGGTAAAACATTGGCAAAAGCAGATGAAAAAATAAAAAAATAAAGGAGCAATGTTACCAAATGGACTCAGAGAGTGGGTTCAGTGACTCAGGTGTTTTGTGTAAATATCTACAGACTAATATTGGATCGCAACATAACAATTGCTACAAAAACTACGATTATCACCTAGATAAAGTGAAGTTCTTTTGAGCTCAAGAAATCAGTTCCTGCATAAGATTGAAAAAAAAATGGTCGAGTGATGGCAATCAGATGATCTACGTTGGCTACTGAAACATCGAAACAGATAAAATAGGGAATCAACCAAAGAATTATTTTCAATAATAACGAAAGGAATAGCAAGAACTTTCTGTGACACTCAGCTGAAAGTGAAAAAGTTCTTAACTACCAAGCTTCTCGATTTTCCCCACAGTTACACGATCGTCCCAGAAGTGATCATGAAAGATAGAATCAACATAACTAAAGAAAATATGCTTTTTGATTAAAGGTATGATGCACTGACAACATAGTCTTGTATGGGTGATCATATCATTCCGGAGAAAGAGTCGCTGAACAGTGTAAGAAGGACTGAAAAATTGGATGACGTTAAGAAAAATGAACGACACGGGTAGCGTATCAAACAATCAAACAAGAATCACCTGCGATTGATAAGTTATAAATGGTACTATCACTATTCTTTACCAGGAATGATGAAACAGTCTTGATATTTTTTATCATTACGTTTACGGTGAAAGATATGGAAATTTTGGCTACAACCACCAGGAGCGAACAATATGGTTTAACTTTGGAAGCTATTTGGCAAGAACTCATACGTCCTAAGATCAACGTTAAGGAAGAGTTCAAAAGCCGAAAGCTTACAATAATGTTGTAATCAATTTTATTGGTCGCAATCTATAAACTGTATTTTCTGAATTGATATTGCTTATACATGATTGTTTTCTTTTTATTCGTAGGAATAAATAATATTATTAAAAATATTTTGCTGCTGATGATGTTAATACATTGAAATATATTCAAAATACAAAATACTCATTATGTCATGGAAATCAAATTCATTTTTTATCATTAACCAATTTCTTAAATGAGGGGCAGACAACTGTTGTATGCGAGGACCAACCACCGTGGGAGATTCTTAAGCGGTTTTAATGGTTATAAGCTGGTAATTATGGATTAGACAAAGTGTTTCTGATAATGGGTACACTGCACATAGAAAAACAAATAGAGCAAGTCGAGGGCAGGTATTCTGAAGGACCTGAAGTGACAGGTCATTTGGCTTTATCACGTGAGATGTCAAACAATGAAAACGCTTTCCTGGCTGAAAGTTTTACAGCTAGAACTCGATAGCAGAACTATGTTTCAGCGACTATACTAAATAATCAAATATACTAAAAAACAAAAATACTGGATTCAGCTATCAGGTTTCAGCTTACACGGTTTCAGCTAACACGGATTCAGCTATCAGTAAAGTCCAGCTCTCACTTTAAATACTAGTACCTTGGATAAGAACTCATATTTAAGTTCTTGAGGATTATATGTTCAATTCAATCTGCTAATATTGATCTTTTTGGTGGTGATTGGAGCCAGTGGGTTTTTTAATTTCTGTTCATCCGAATTATGCATGATTCACAACCCTTAATTTGATTGATTTTTGGAATGCAAAACATCGGAATGGAAAACGTAGTATATCAACTACTGTAAAAAGGTGTCTCCATTGCAAATAAAAACAACAATTGATTCTCAAATACATAGTTAGACCCAAACTATGAAGATCTCAACAAGTCAGGTGATATTACCGGTCTGATTGATGATTCCCCAGCTCCTAAGAGCGTTGCAGTTTGAACAATATGCAATGACTTTGAAATGTCATTTAGTGATAACAGGAATGGAAACACCTCAGAAAATAGCCATCATGCTGAAGCACATTATCTTCAGGTCAGATTTCTTGTCATTTTAGCTAATGACAAGAAAGAAAAAAGCCTGACAACAATGGTAGAAATCAAACAAAAGCATATTTTTTGACTTTTAAAAAATGTAAATTGGAATCACCATAAATCTTTTTATGCAATGATGTATCACGTGGCCATANGACAAAGTGTTTCTGATAATGGGTACACTGCACATAGAAAAACAAATAGAGCAAGTAGAGGGCAGGTATTCTGAAGGACCTGAAGTGACAGGTCATTTGGCTTTATCACGTGAGATGTCAAACAATGAAAACGCTTTCCTGGCTGAAAGTTTTACAGCTAGAACTCGATAGCAGAACTATGTTTCAGCGACTATACTAAATAATCAAATATACTAAAAAACAAAAATACTGGATTCAGCTATCAGGTTTCAGCTTACACGGTTTCAGCTAACACGGTTCAGGTTTCAGCTAACACGGATTCAGCTATCAGTAAAGTCCAGCTCTCACTTTAAATACTAGTACCTTGGATAAGAACTCATATTTAAGTTCTTGAGGATTATATGTTCAATTCAATCTGCTAATATTGATCTTTTTGGTGGTGATTGGAGCCAGTGGGTTTTTTAATTTCTGTTCATCCGAATTATGCATGATTCACAACCCTTAATTTGATTGATTTTTGGAATGCAAAACATCGGAATGGAAAACGTAGTATATCAACTACTGTAAAAAGGTGTCTCCATTGCAAATAAAAACAACAATTGATTCTCAAATACATAGTTAGACCCAAACTATGAAGATCTCAACAAGTCAGGTGATATTACCGGTCTGATTGATGATTCCCCAGCTCCTAAGAGCGTTGCAGTTTGAACAATATGCAATGACTTTGAAATGTCATTTAGTGATAACAGGAATGGAAACACCTCAGAAAATAGCCATCATGCTGAAGCACATTATCTTCAGGTCAGATTTCTTGTCATTTTAGCTAATGACAAGAAAGAAAAAAGCCTGACAACAATGGTAGAAATCAAACAAAAGCATATTTTTTGACTTTTAAAAAATGTAAATTGGAATCACCATAAATCTTTTTATGCAATGATGTATCACGTGGCCATACTTAGATTAAAAAAAAATCATTCATTCCACTTTGCGCAAAGCACTGGGGCAGGGAGCTAAATTTTTTTGTGCTCCAGACAAATATTTAATATAGTATGGTATGATCAAAAATGTGCAAATTTTTTTCGTTCTACCTAAAAGAAAAGTATTCTTTTGTTGAGCTCCCATTAAGTCTTTCCTTAGGTATTAAAATGCTCTGTGTTCCAATGAGATTTTATCGTTGGTCTCAGGTCAACTTGTTACATCTCGCGGAACTCGTTTCTCCTAACGTCTTCCTTCCTATGCAAGTATTGCCCCTCGTTTCAAAAATCTTTCTGAGAATGTAGTTTTTTTCCTCAGATGCCTTGGTTGTGGAGCTCTTTGGCTTCTGTGTGCTTTGCTATATCACGTGACCTGAGGTGAGTTTTGGAAAGCTAATTGTCCAAGACCATGGCAACGACCATGGACAAAGCGCGCTGGTATTTAAGCCTCTGGTAGTCATGATCACAAATCTTTTAAAAGGTCTTTTAGTCACACCCAATAATCTTAAAACACCCTCCAAATATCGAACGGCAGCTAGTTTGTAGGTATAGCTCAGATATTGGGTATTCCTGACGAAGAAAGAGAGGAAGAAATGTCAGTCGTCATAAAAGTAAACAGAGACAGTTCCAAGGAGATGAATCATCCATCTAAAGTGACAAAAGTATGAATTTTTTTCAGATGCTTACTCTGATCCTCGATGAAAAGAACAAAACAGTATGCAATCGGCTTGAACAAAACCGAAATGGTCGTTATCGTACCTATTTTCTTTGTAATCAGTAGTTGATCGATTCCATTTCGGCAAGATGAACCATCCGTGTGGATTACTGGCATGAAATACTTAAAAGCGTCAAGATAAAGTGCTCAGACACGTTGCAAGGAACGACGAACAAAAATGACGAACAACGTCGCGGCACGGTTAGGTCTGTCGACGACCACAGGTGGTCCCAGGTTTTCACCAAAAATTGAAAACCCAATGAGACATCAGAGGAGCATAAACACAAATAACAAAGAAGAGCACTGAATGTCCGCGGGCAGAAGTGGGTGGCTTTATATTTGTGTACGAGTGACAGATCTGTCAAGGTTACTTTATAGCACTGAATATTATGGAAGCCAAAAATAGCACTGAATATTATGGAAATCAACACTGTAAATTTCAAGTGTACGAAAATGGTATTCTTGTTATGACTTACCTTCTCAGAAATTTATTGAAAACTCTTCTGAAAGCATACCCTGCTCTTCTTACTCGGATATTTTCTTTTAACCCAAGGTATTCTACCTGATGCTTGCATCTAAAAATTAAAAAATACGGCAAAAGAATAATGGAGCTTCATGAAAGTGGCATATTCTACAGATTCTCTTCAATTTTTGTTTTCCAAAATTTCTAGACAGTTTTGCACGTCGGAATAAACTTACTGGCAATAAGCAGTTTCAAAACTACACTCAAAACTATACTAGATACAAGTTCGTTTCTCAAAAGAAACGAACTTGTATCTTCTTGCCGACATAGGAAAAAACTTTTGTTAATAAATACTTAAGCGTATCGAAAATATTTGTAAATAAGATATAAAGCGCACCTGGTTTATTTTTAGTTTTACACTTCCTGAAGAGTGAATAAAATCACGAAACAGGCTTGTCGAAATGGACTGTGTAGTTTTTT
>RDPX01000227.1:459868-473045 GCA_003991215.1 Morbakka virulenta
AAGACAAGACAAGACAAGGCAAGACAAGGCAAGGAAAGACAAGACAAGACAAGACAAGGCAAGACAAGGCAAGGCAAGACAAGGCAAGGCAAGACAAGGTAAGGCAAGACAAGACAAGGCAAGGCAAGGCAAGACAAGGCAAGGCAAGGCAAGTCAAGGCAAGGCAAGTCAAGGCAAGTCAAGTCAAGTCATGTCTTGTCAAATCTTTATTAGGTTATTCTACATCTCCCATTGCAAGGCTTTTCTTAAAATGATTATAAAAATACTGTGCTACCTTGCAAGCGAATATTGCGGTCTACTGAACAGCGTTACCTTCCGGTCAAGAAGAAAATACTAGTCACTTTAAAAAATTCCTTAATACACAGTATACAGCACTGTTTATTAAAGAATAGTGCCTAAAGTTGAATTCAAGCACTAAAATACTTTGAAAAAAGGATACGAGCATCCAAAACGACGAAGTGGTTCGGGCATTAAATATAAATAAAAAATTTAGGGAAATAACGAAAACAATGAAAATTAATCTCTTAAACCGTAAAACCCAATATGGAAAACATGACTCGTGTAAAATAATATTTGTCTTAAATCCTGCATTGAGACGAAATCAATAAATGCTAGCTGCGGAGAACAATGACTTGTGGAAAATAATATAAAACTGCCGAGTTGAATTCCCTTGAGTAAAATACCTAGAAAATCTCCTGACAATTAGGAAGGTAATGGAAAGCTACGAAAAATATATGACTGTTTTAGAATACCAAAAAACTAAAAATTAATATAAAAATAAATTTAAAAAAACTAAAAAAGCTCCTGACTATTAGAAAGGTAATGGAAAGCTAAGAAAAATATGGCACTCAAAAGCGATATGCCTGTTTTATACAGAAGCCACAGGCGAACCACAATGGGAAAATGATATTTAACCAAAAAGCGAAATTTTCAAACCTGTTCCGCTTTAAGGGTCAGCTCGATGAAGATCTGCTGTAGCTTTTCATTGACGAAATTGATACAGAACTGTTCGAAACCATTTTTCTATATTCGAAAGAAGCAAAATAAAGTAAACTGTCATAGGTATGCGGGAATAGTGCCTTTGAGCGTGTGAAAGCTGTGTTAAGAATAATAGTTTTTATTTGTGATCAAGAAAGCAACACTTTTCAAACTCGCTTAAATATCGGACCATTTTTTAGCCTTTGAACACTCAATAGAAATTCATCTATAAACCAGTAAACAAGCATAATCTTTCTTTCAGACAATCTGAGCTCAAGCGATTTTTCAAGAGTCGTGACAGTTTACGTTAAGCACTAATTCAAGGTTAAGAAAAATGACTTTCGTCACGGGAATACTACTTTTTCCACTACGGTACATGGTAAACGTACTTGACTCAAGTAGCAATGCGTTTCGACAGGATAACCGAAAGAAGTTGGCTTTTAGACCAATTCGAAAATTTAGACCAAATGACAAGGGTATTAGGCCATCATATTTTTTGGGGCATAGCTATTCTTTACCGCATGCATTACCCTACAACCGACAGGATAATTCTTCAGACATCTTTTAGTTATCATTGATAAAAATAGAGTCGATGCCTGGTTATCCTGTTCAATGCCTTCGTAAATGAACCAAAAGGCAATAATGAGGGGATTATTTTCTTTATTCATACCAAAAGAATTTCTCCATTTTTCGGCGTTTTGCAACAGATAAGAATTATTCTCTCCTTTAGAAAATAAAATTTGAATAATTTTGATTCTCCGATCCTTACAACCCCTTGTAAGACTGGAAAAAACTCTTAATTTGGCAGTGGGCATAATGTATCAATTGTGTTTTGACAGGCTTCCTTCGGCGTCTGTGAAAGCATACCTTTTTCTTCCTCTTCAAAAGGGATTTAACTCCACCCAAGTATCCTAAGTAATCAATGAACTATTTTTGCTGTGACAATACCTAACAAGTACAAAGGTCTCTGCTCACGGCTAAAACGAAATAATCTTAGTTCCCTGGTGAACCAAACATACTCCTCTGTATTCATAGTTAGTCTCATTATATCTTCTGTGCCTGTATATGTATGTTTGTTTGTTTGTGTGTGTGCGTGTGTGTGTGTGTGTATGTGTGTGTGTGTGCGTGCGTGCGCGTTCTTGTGTATATTTGCGTTTGTTCAAGTGCCTTTACCCTGCAGGGCTTCAGATAATCAATAGATGATACTACTAGGACCAACCAAATCAAAATAGGTTTTAGTTAGATTTGGTTGGTCCTAGTAGTACCAACCAAATCTAACTAAAAACTATTTTGATTGTAGACTGAGCCTATTAACATAACTACTACATACGTGCACGTAACTTAATTTACTAAGGAAAAACTGTTAAATGAAACCTCCGAGAACAAATCCCCTACATTGCAACAAAAAGCTAATCACGAAACTGGCTGATCTTGCGTCGAATTTTTAAAAGATCAAATAACATCCTCCAAACTTTGAGAGGTACCGTCACTGCATATCACTGTAAAAATTTTGAGTGTTGGGTTGTAGATACGTACTTATCTAGGTGTTCTGTCTTACCGAAGAAGACAACACTTCCCACTGTCATTTAAAATTCATATTTTTTCCAAAAAATATTTATCGCAGGTCAAAACAAATGGGAGAGGTTGGATTTCCAAACGCCCAATTTTTTTAAATTATTTTTTAATTATTTTTACTTTTAAGACTTTTGAAGCAACTTCAAGGTGTACGCAGAAAAATTATAAACTTTATAGTGAAAATGCAATAGCACACTTATTTCCAGTAATACACACATATCTACTTTCAATACATTTGAAGTAAATAAAATTTCATCAAAATGCAAACAAAATCTCCGTTCACATCATCAGTTTCCTCGACCAGACCTTTTTTCCTTCCATTCCTCTTTTGACCAGCCACCGTACTGTTTAAGTATTGTCGCTGTATTGACTTCAATAGCAAAGCGAACTCTGCTGACGGCTTTTCATTCTTCAAGAGCATACTAAATCGATCAGNTTATCTAGTTGTTCTGTCTTACCGAAGAAGACAACACTTCCCACTGTCATTTAAAATTCATATTTTTTCCAAAAAATATTTATCGCAGGTCAAAACAAATGGGAGAGGTTGGATTTCCAAACGCCCAATTTTTTTAAATTATTTTTTAATTATTTTTACTTTTAAGACTTTTGAAGCAACTTCAAGGTGTACGCAGAAAAATTATAAACTTTATAGTGAAAATGCAATAGCACACTTATTTCCAGTAATACACACATATCTACTTTCAATACATTTGAAGTAAATAAAATTTCATCAAAATGCAAACAAAATCTCCGTTCACATCATCAGTTTCCTCGACCAGACCTTTTTTCCTTCCATTCCTCTTTTGACCAGCCACCGTACTGTTTAAGTATTGTCGCTGTATTGACTTCAATAGCAAAGCGAACTCTGCTGACGGCTTTTCATTCTTCAAGAGCATACTAAATCGATCAGGGAATGATGTATTATTTTTCAACTCGTCACTTTTACACAATCCAGCAAGCTGGATAATCGAAGACTGGATTGGCTTTTCTGGGTATTTATATCTTACAATGGTAAAATTGGTTTATGGTATAATGTAATTGGTTGCTCGTTGATTGGGGGTTGGGTCTTCTTTACAGAGTTGGGTAAATTCTTCATTTTGCCCATCTTCTTTCAGTTCTTCATCTTCACAATAAAAAAACGGAGGATTCTGCTCAGACGGTTCCCGTTGTTCTTTTGGCACACAACCTTAGTGATCAACTTGATTAAGTACTTTTGAACTATTTCTTTGGATTAATTCCGATCTAAATACCTGGAGCTCGTGTGCAACCAATCTCATAATGCGGTCTGAACAAGGTTTTTTCACAAACATACGTTCATCATTAATCCTATTAGTCCTCACGTTCACGCAACAAATGTCATGAAAGAATTTCCTTACCCTCCCGATGTTTCGATGGCGGTCTTTCAAGGGAGTTATGCGGTCTTCTTCTTTCTTCTTCTTCTTCTCCTTTCGGCCTTTTCCAATGTGTCAGGTGGGATCGTCAGCTCGGCTCAGTCTCCTTCACTTTCTCCGGTCTTTGGTGTCCTCCGTCGTTGCTTGAATTTCCTCCATATCCCTCTTGACATCATCTTTCCACCGCAGCTTTGCCTTCCTCTACTCCTCTTCCCCTCCACCTTGTTGTAGAATGCCTTCTTTACAGATATCTCTTCCCTTATTCTCATGCCATACCACCTCAATGTAGCTTCTCTTGCTTTCTTAGGTATGTCAGGGACTTTCGCAAGCCTTCGAATACCTTCCGTTTCTTCGGTGTTCTCGCAGAGACAGCCCTATCATCCATCTTAGCATCCTCATCTCGATTGACATAAGTGCCCGTTCTTACGCGGTCATCTTTATTTACCACTTATTCCAACGCCTTTGTTGTATTTTCGCAAACTTATGTGGCATTCCTTCATCAAACCTGTTGTCAATTTGTCAGGCATTAGTAATTGGTCTTCATCCGGTGCAGGCTCCTTTTCTATTTTAGCCATTCATCTCAAAACTTTTTGTAATGTAATTTGAAAAGTTTTATGGAAAGCCGAGCCTTGAGTGCACATCTAATTCCTACAGACTAATTTAAGAGAGGCCAACTTATATCAGGCCTTTTTATTCTGCACCTATCGCCACTTTAGTGGCAATGTTTTTTCGAGGGGTGATCAATGTCATAAATTCGCTCTACTAATTTCTGCTAAAATAACCCTGTGTAGGGCCCGAGGAACATGTTAGTTACGTTTTGTATTATAACGGCCCGTGCCATATAGATTATTTAACACAACGTTATATTCGATCTTACACATATTGGTCTTTTTTTTCGAAGACGACCTCTTTTCTTCCAAGCAACACAGTTGCTTCTGCCTGATATAATTCATTTTTGATATAAAATTATTCAATGAAGAAAACGTACAAGCTACAAAATTCAAATGAAAGCTCTTGGTAAAAGTAGATAAACCATGTCTGGAGATCGATCGTTTCGGCTTTAAAACCCGGCCAGATGTCGTCAAAGGTTAAAAGCGACAAAATTTTCAAATTACTGTGTATCTATCTATTGTTAGGCAGCAGGTTTGAAGGTAAAGACAGGCAGTAGGATTTGTTGTATTTTTTTCCCGGGCAAACGCTCAAAAGAAAAAAAAAAAAGAAGCCGAGCCCCTTATTTATTAGAAACACGAGCACAAATAAAACACCCTATTTGTTTTGCTTTCAGTTTCAATTTTTGACTTTAACATAAATGTTGCCTGTGTGGTAGTATTTGTCTAAGGAATACAAAAGACTTGTCACTGCTGAATTCCAAACCTCCGTGATAACGAGCCTTTTCTTGTTTTTGTGGAATCGAGTGCACGGTCAAGAATTAGAGGTAGACTTTTTGTTCCCTTTGCAGGTGAAGCAGTAAGAGAAAAATTGTTACCAGTGCTACAAGAGTTTTTGTTGACCGTTTCGATGAGTGTTTGGAATTTCGGACGTAAAACGCAAAGTCTCCGTTGACAATTCGGAAACCATTTCTCCGCTACCGGTTTACTTTGTTTTAGACTCATTAAATTTGGGTCTGGTACAGTAAAGTAAATGTTGGCTTTCTCTAACTATGTACAAATATTTTCTAACTGTCAAATGTCACAACGTATTATACTACTTTTCCAGACACGAATTAAGGATAAATGATCCTTAAAAAAAAGAATAATTACTTTCTTGGCTTGATATACTTCTCGACACCAATCTACGATCCAGTTTGAGATTCAGGTGGTGTCGGGTGCAATGCTAAACGAGAAGACCCTTGGTTCTGTACAATTTGGCCAAAACCAAAACTGAAACCTTCCTGTCGTTATTTTCAAACCCAGATATTTAAAGCAGATAGAATTTAGCATTTACAACGACCAATACTGACCTTGAAAATTTCGAATCCATAAATATCTAAAATACCAATTGATATTTCTTGAGAGTCCTTCTGCATAGCTTTATTTACTGCCTGCGAACAATTAAAGAGATATACTCTTTCAAAGACGGGCAGCAAAATAAATAATAGCTTGAAGAAGTGGTTTTACTTAGTTATTTCTGCCTGGTATCTATTACACGTTATATTCAATAAAAAATATGAGTGACAATTATGCAGCTCTAAAGGCCAGAATGTTATGAATAATTAAACAAACATGGCCAGGACGGGAGAGACAAAAAAAATCCAAATTTTTAATTAAACTTCATAATCTTTTGAAATACACGAAACCATACTGTTTTTTGCAAGAATTAAACACAAGAACAAAAAGCCAAACAGATTTCGACCAGGATCAATCACACTCTTTTTGCCTGTGGCATATCAATGGCATAAGAAAATGACGGAGCAGTTCATTATCTGATTGTAAAGGCAATTTTCCAAAATCCTAAGACTTTTTGCAAACAACGAAGAAACACTTGACACTAAAGCGTCAGAAGAATTATGAAACATTACGCCAGAAGTTAAACGCCATGTTCATAAGTTTTCTGGAAAGGAGAGTGTGAGAGAGCAGCAGATGGGACCACTCGTTAAAAACATTCCTTAAGAAGTCTCCTAAACATTGGCTTGAAGTGGTTATCCCCAGTCAAGTTTTCACCGCACTGATACATTAAATGCCAACAGACAAATTTACAGAGGTATCAGATAGGGCTCAATATAATGCAATGGATTTTATATATCACCCTGGATTCTTCATACAAATAATTTATTTACAATCTATCACATTACGTATGGCTTAATTTGCTACAAATGTTTCCATTATATCACGCAAGTAACTGTGTAAAATTAAATACATCAAACAGAATCCAATTTTGCATGCAGAATTTAATGTATTATACAGGTTTGGCAATAGCACTGATTCAATACATTATGCAAAATATACGACAGCATTGGATGAAAAGCCCATGCAGTATACTGACAAAGTATCCAATATATACCGTAAACCTGGAGTATTTCACTGTTTTTTTTAATTGCATTATACAGGAATCAATATATTTACCAAGGAATTAATGTGCCACATCGGATCCAATGTATTACACAGGTTTAATAGTAGCGTACAAGAAGCAATCGTTTTATTATAGGTTCATCCTTAGTAATGATAAAGGTCACTGTGGGACAGGGGTTCAAATGTCATTGTTTAATCCCTCTTCTAATCTATCCATCTATCTATCTATCTATCTATCTATCTATCTATCTATCTATCTATCTATCTATCTATCTATCTATCTATCTATCTATCTATCTATCTATCTATCTATCTATCTATCTATCTATCTATCTATCTATCTATCTATCTATTATCTATACTACAATTCATCACATCATCAACATCATAATCTACTCCATCCTGATGCAGAGGAAATTGATGATTCGCCATTCCTTTTCCTCGGCTGTTTTTTGAATGTCACGAAAGTTCGTCTTAGTTGATTTTTTACATGCTGTGTATAAATGTCTCGCGCAGTCTTTCTCTAGATCTTCTTCCAGTCCCGCCTTGATAACCTGACATTGGATTGAACTTTGTAGTTTGCTGAATTGTGTTGTTACACCCTGTTGCTAATATCACGGGATATTATATATATTGGCAAATGATACTTACAGAAACTAAATAATCAAACAGTCTTGAATACAGGGCTTTTGATAGCGCATCTCTTGTATAGCAGGCCTAGAAAATAATAAAACATACGAAGAGAATATTGAATGGCATTAGGTCGTAACAAACCACAGCGAAGTGAAAAACAGAACCAGTACCGGCTGATAACAAAGAACAATTGGATTGTAGACTTTGGCTGCTCTGGATGAGAAGGATGACCGGTTTGGCAAATTAGCAATCCACTTAGAAAAAAATATAATGTTTCAAGTAAAAATACAGTAAAATATCTGATCTATCTTTGTGTGTCAAATAGCACTAGTAAAGAGAATGACACCATGTCGTGTGTTCATCCCCAGAGCAATTAATAATTGTAAATAACAAATATACGTGACATATGGCGTCGTCTTGCTGCTCAGTGTCTCAGCAGAGATTGGAGGACCAAAGGTCCAAGGTAAGGAAGAAAAATATCTGGCAAAAAGCCACTGGATGTATTGAACTGTGAAGGGAAGACAAAAAATATATAAATAACCGAAGGGATGTCTTGACCTTTAAATTTGCTTGCTGAATTGCCCTGTGGCCAATGCCAAAGTACAAATTAGTGTGTGTCATCAGCACAGATTCTAAGGTAATGAAGCATGTTATCAAAAAGATCATTAAAGTAAAAGCAAAACAGTTGAGCCAAAAATGAATCTTCGGGAACGTTACCATTAATCGAATACTCATTGAATGTAATTCCATCCAGTGTGACACCCATTGTGAAATGTGAAAGGAAGAACTTAATGATACAAAGGCCCTTTCCACATACCCATAACCAAAAGGCCTTCACCAGACACATCCATAAACCTATAGATACGTTCCCCGATTACTGTCAAAAAGTCACCAGTGGACCAAGGGCCTCTAATTCCGTACCGAATATTACAAAAAAAACTCTTACTGAGACACAGAGTTGCGCACCTGTTCACATGACAAAATATACTAAACGTCAGTCTGGTATTTGAGCCCCAGAACTAGCAAGAGGCTATAAAAATTAGGTTAAATTTCCCTTTAGATCCAAAAATAAAAAGAGTGGGCAGGAGTACGAGATAAAAAATCCACATGGTTGTAAAAACCTGCTACACCTTACCTGTTCAACGTTCAATGTCATGTTTATAACTTCGGATTTTCCTCCCCATTTACTTTCTACAATACGACTATAAAATAAGAAATACAAAAACCCGTTAACACTAACAGTAATTTCTATAATCTGGTTTGCTTCTTCATTGCCGTATTACACAGTCGTAAACATATCGCAAGAAAATTAAATTTTGCTAAATAAAAACCTCTCCCGCTATAAATCGACTCAACCAAGGCGTCAGAATGAGATACCGTAACGTAAGACAGTATTTATCCATGCGAAAAAAACAAAGAGAAGAAAGAATTTTGCTAACTGGCTCTCAAAAACAATTAAAAATAATAAAAGAAGAGGAGGGGAAGTGGAGATCACAATTAAACTTTTGGACTATGCTTTTTTATAGGGTACGCTCTCCATACGCTACTGTCGTGGCCGAAATTTTAATTACGCAACTAATGCAATTTTTACAGTTTTTAAAAATTCAATTTCACAAACAACTTCATATAACAAGCTGACGAGCTGCCTTTATCTTTGTGTTTTACGACTCTTCAACTATTCAATTATTACAGCATGCAGCTTCGATGTTACGTCCTATCTTCACAAGTAAAACATAAATACCCTACTCGATTTGGCCCATTTTACATGATTTGAAGCCCGGAACTATTGGCCCTGGAAATAGCAATCACGAAAATTAACAAATTGTTAAAGATGATTTGATTGCTTTCGGCCTTCCTCAGACAATTGGTGTATTGCAGTCTGCAACCAGAGAATTAATTTTGACATCCCTTTCTTTGCTAGGCTCACAATGAACCATTTTTCAAATCTTATAACGTAATTTTGTTTGGCTTTTCTATCTTTTCGGCACCTTTATCTTTTCAATAGCTCTCCCAATCTGGTCTGTAGCAATGACTTTTACTGAAGACAACTCAGAGTAATTACATCGTGGAGATTTCTATTGGGAAAGTAACATTTCAAAATTGTCTGCCGCTCAACGTCGCTCCTGCTGAACACCCTACAGTAAAAGCAAAAATTAAAGTCAAACATTCTTTTCATTAAATCAAGTACGAATTTTGACCGTCGCTTGAGCAACCGGTCCGACAGTCCACATCTGCCCCTGGAGAGTCTTTCCTGTCTCTTTTCCTTCCTCCAACTTCTTCTACATCAACTTAATCTTGTCATTCCCTCTCCCCTTTGGTATTACTCTGCTTCCTTTCCATACGTTAAAGAAAACATCCCATTTTCACTGCAATTACATTCGTCAATTTGTAACATGGCGAAAACTACGCAGTCCAGTTTTTTTTAAATTTCCCTGTAATGCTGTTAATACGTAATTACCTTCACAATTATTTTCTAAGAGATTACTGTGATCTGTGTAAACTTGCTACTTTCCGTCACATCAGCACAGGTCCTTACTTTGAATTTCATGGGCTTTAATTGCTACAAACTAATCCCATTGACTCTATCTATTTCTTGAAACCATTTCACTGGACTTCTATTTTTAAATTATTAGGAATTCTTTCAAATCGATGGCCTCGTTGAACAAGTATATAAACCACCTCCAACCTGAACCATGGGTAGTAGTGCTGATACTACAGTTGGCCTTGTCTGACAGTCTTATAACTAGTTCTACCAGTATAGCCTATTTTCTTGTGGCTCAATGTAGGATGACAATGGATAGGAACTCCAAGAGAGCCTGTGGATGTGGATTAGGCTACTCTTGATGAGGCTTCTTCAATTACCAGACACCTTGACTAGAAACCCCAGCTAGGTTGGAGTGCAGCGTCCCCTATTACCAACACAAATGGCATAGATTAATTTCACTTTGTTTTATTAGCAAGCTAAAGGAAATTTACCGGATGCATGTAGCAACTGCAGTAGGCAAACATACTTGTGAGTAGTGAAAACCGAGTCCTGTCTTGGGTTTACAGTGTCATAATTGTAGTTGGACAGTATCCCACAAGGAAACTTTAAACACTAAAACTTTCTCAGCAAGATCTCTGGCGTTCGTACCTTTGTATATAGGGGGCATTTCGAATCGACCGCACCAAATTTTTATGTCACATTGGAAGCTACGTCTAATGTTTTATCTTCCATTCAAATTAGTTGCCTCTGTATTTGTACCATGGACAAATACAGAGGCAACTAATACACGTTAACGACTTTCGATTGTTAACAGTCTGCAATATACCTTGTTAGCTTCTCTTTCAGTAGGTCTTCGCTAATTTTTAGTAGGAAAGCTGGAAACTGAAGAACTGTCAAAAAATAAAAAAATAAAAAACAGTATGAAGCAATTAAAACAAAAAAGATGTATGTATGTATGTATGTATGTATGTATGTATGTATGTATGTATGTATGTATGTATGTATGTATGNGAAAGCTACGTCTAATGTTTTATCTTCCATTCAAATTAGTTGCCTCTGTATTTGTACCATGGACTCCTAAATAATAACATGTCATTATTTAGGAGTCCATGATTTGTACTATGGTAAAAATGGCTAATTTGATAACCTGTGTTTCGACAACTAAGCTTATGATCCTCTCCTAATCCCTGAAATCGTCTGACTACCTACGTATTTAAATACTTGAAAAAGGTCAGGGCAATATGGCCACCAACCAAGTGACTCTATCAGAAAAGGAGAAACGTATGGTATTTACAGGTTGATTCCAATATTTGAGTGCTCAATAACCGAGGTTCAACATTACTGGTTTGCAGCTTGCATTCTGTAAATGGCATTGATGTATAAAAATTTTCGGTTTGTTTTTGTAGGCATATATACATTGCATACGTCGTCAATGAATCCAACTCATACACTGTATGAGTTCTGGTACCTTTTCTCCCCTTGTATTAGAGCCCAAAAACATAATCATACTATTAATGGTCAAAACATATGCTTTGTCTGCCTATCCTATATTTAAATTTAAAAAACTAGTGGAACCAAACAAGCCAAATTTACTTTCACTTTAATGTCAAGGCATTCATCGCCCACATCGGTTTTAAAAATTACAGTCCGATGTTGGTAACGGTTTCCCTAAAAAATATTTCGCGAATGGCAAATTTGCTTTATTTTAATACACTCGACGATGTGGCTCTTGAACCACCAAATGATGTGTATCACTAGCAACATTTGCTTTTACTGCCCACTCTGTGGAATCTCCTGGAATCTTGTCACATCCTATAAATTCTATATATGATACATAAATAATTGACTTATAACAAAAGTCTATCTTAAAATTTTACAAGAACCTATTTTCATGGCATTTCCATGCAATTCTTTTCACACAGTTCATGGAATACACTTTGGAATACGGCTGGCATCCTGTCGTTAAACATGTAAGGTCTAATGATTTTCATTAGAAAAACAACCCTGAGCAGTGCAAAGAAATCGTCTAAGGTTAAATTCTAACTTACTCTCACATTAGGAATTTGATTTTTTAGCCCGGTGCCATAGGCAACCGGCCACTGAGGCGTTGCGACCTCAAATAAAGATAAATTTTACCACTCAACTGTGAACTCAAAAGCTGACTTAAAGTATAACTGTAACGAAAGGTAAATATCACAACGCCACATACTAAGCAGGATTTTTTGTTTTCACAAGAAAAGGTTTGGCAGGAGTTCAGGAGTTTTTACAGATACCTGGTTTCATTAGCTCTACCATACAAATTTATGATGCAAATATTTTGGATAGCGGAATATAACAAGGGCAAATAGAAAAAGGAAATGTGGGAAATTGGTTCTTCCAACAAGATATAGCATCGCGAGTTCGTGTCCAAAAATTCTGATTACCAGTCGGTTGTTTACATGTGTACAATAAGTTAACGTGTTCCGGTAAAATAACCGTGTTTTGATGAGGAAAAGTTGATTATCCCTAAAAATATATAGCAAGTTAACGCACAATAACTTTGTTTTGCCAGTTCTTTGCGACTAAATCGACATTTCAAAAGCATGTTTTACACGTTAACGACTTTCGATTGTTAACAGTCTGCAATATACCTTGTTAGCTTCTCTTTCAGTAGGTCTTCGCTAATTTTTAGTAGGAAAGCTGGAAACTGAAGAACTGTCAAAAAATAAAAAAATAAAAAACAGTATGAAGCAATTAAAACAAAAAAGATGTATGTATGTATGTATGTATGTATGTATGTATGTATGTATGTATGTATGTATGTATGTATGTATGTATGTATGTATGTATGTATGTATATATATATATATGTATGTATGTCTGATATGCATGGGAAAATCATTGATTGACCCCTCTTCTAATCTATCTAACCTATATTTCTATCTATCTATCTATCTATCTATCTATCTATCTATCTATCTATCTATCTATCTATCTATCTATCTATCTATCTATTTATCTATCTGTCTATCTATCCATCTATCTATCTATCTATCTATCTATCTATCTTTCCATCCATCCATCCATCTATGTATCCATGTATCTATCTGTCTTTCTATCCATCTATC